>JAOPTO010001096.1:0-317520 GCA_033822845.1 Tetrapedia diversipes | reverse complement strand
ATACATTCTATTATACTCTATACGCATACAAATTTTCATTAACATCTAAATTTGTTTACCATGTGAATTATCCTCTGGCATAGGATAGGAATACTTTTGTCTCTCATTGTAGGTACCTACCTACCGTGTGTACCTAGATACTCAGGTCAAACATTGAAAACTAGTAATTCAAAACGAAAGCTGTATAAAATACATGAAAAGTGAATAACACAGTCGTTCTCTGTCGATACAAGCGTAATAATGCAAATAATGCCCCATTTCCGAAGTTTGTTGCTCCTCACGGGAAACGCTCCTTTGTGTGTTCTCATATGAGTTCACCTGTCTGTAAATATTTGATGTCGTGTAATTAAAAAATCTAGGTAGAACCTTATTGAAGTTACATGCTATCTAGTCGGTAGGCGTAAAAGCGTGCAAAGTGTCACGACACGATATAGCGATCAATGTGTCACTTTTCTTCGTAGATTAATGCTGATAGACTATCACTTAATGAAAATAAAGATAAAAAGTTCTGTGACAATGTAATGAATGACGACGGTGCATATAACATTCTTTTTCAATTGATTTTTCTATTTAAAAACTATAAAAATTTGAAAGAAATGTGTATTAAAAATAAATTAATTTAAGGGTTAATTCTAACTTTCATTTGTAAATAGTACGATTTGTTCGTGTCCTATTTAATTCTAAATTAACTTTATCCTTCTAAGAACACATTATACTATATCCTAAACCAAATGAAAGCAACAATATGAGCTTATTCGATCAGCTTCGATCCTTAAACTACACGTATAGCTTTTTACCATTTTTAATAGAACAATAGTATCACTGTAACTCCCTACCTCCCTTACGTTTGTATGTATCGTGTTTCGAGCATTAGATTAGAACATGTTCCTGAAGGTGTTAACGCAAAACTGACTTGATAATGTGGCACACGCACCAGTCTCCAGTGTCAATTAGGGGAACAGTAGATACGCCTTCGTCAGATAATGGAAGTGTCTCCTGTAGAATATTATTTCAGATGTGCCCTGTAGCAGCGACTCGATGAGCGACCAAGATGGTTACGGGCCTAGCACAAGCTTAGATTCGAATATGGATGGTCGCAGATTATGGCATAGATCAGGTAAATTTCATTGATATACAGGGTGTTCGGACCAAGCTAGGAGAAAATTGGAGAGGTAACTCTATGCAACATTCTAAGGCGAAAATCAAGAGTAACAATATTGCGTTTGACGCTTTGTTTATTAGTTATAAGCAATTAAACAACGGAGCGTTTTACTCCTGAGAGCAGGCAAATGGAGCAACACGGTAGGTAACGTTGCTCCCTGCACAGTGATGCTCACAAGGAAAGTGCAAGCCCTTCGGGTCACCGATTTAGTTGAAACCTTGCACACTTGTAGATCTAGTCATTTTGTTCACAAAAATATAACACTATAGGGGCAAACACTCAATGTTTTTCGAGATAATTATGATTAAAGTTTTATTATTATGGTAAGTCTAATTCTACAATTCTGTTCAAAGTATTTATCTAGTAATAAAATGGTTTACTGGAAATGTACAAGGATTTGTATGCCGCGGACTCAAGTTCAAATCCGTGAGGACATTTACGAACTTTTTTTCTTTCTTTTTTCATTGTATCTTTTTTATTTTCTGTTCATTTTTTGTTCGCGGAAACATGTCGAATTTTAAATAAATTATAAATAAAATGTCTTACTAAAAAACTTCAATTTTATTTGATACAGAAAAAACAAAAATGTAAAACCTTTCGCTCGTTGAGGCTCATTGAATTGAAGTCTTTTAGTAAGACACTTTATTTACAATTTATTTAAAATTCGACATGTTTCTGCAAACAAAAAATGAACAGAAAATAAAAAAGAAAGAAAAAAAGTTAGTAACTCCTCATGCACGGATTTGAACTTGAAGTCCGCGGCATACAAATCCTTGTACATTTCCAGTAAACCATTTTGTCATTTGATAAATACTTTGAATAGAATTGTACTTACCGTAATAATAAAACTTTAATCATAATTATCTCGAAAAATATTGAGTGTTTGCCCCTATAGTGCTATATTTTCGTAAACAGAATGACTAGATCTACAAGTGTGCAAGGTTTCAACTAAATCGGTGATCCGAAGGGCTTGCACTCTCCTTGTCAGTCATAACTACGTACGGAATACGGTTTACCTCTGAACAGCTACATAAATGCACGTAGTTACGACTGAGCATCGCTGTGCAGGGAGCGACTTTACCTACCGTGTTGCTCCATTTGCCTACTCTCAGGCGTAAAATAGCCAGTTTCTTTAGTTGCTTATAACTAATAAACAAAGCGTCAAACGCAATAATGTTACTCTTGATTTTCGTCTTAGAATGTTGTATAGAGTTACCCCTCCAATTTTCTCCTAGCTTCATTCGAACACCCTGTATTTTAGAATCATGTACATTGTTCAGGTGCAATCAATATTTTATTTATAATTTAGGTTCTTCGGGGTCGGTTCAGTCTTGGGCTTCCAGCTTATCGGCTGACAGTCAATCCGAAAAAGCTGCCGCAGATTTCATGAAATCGTTCGTGCCCATGTTATTCGATGCCCCAAACAGCATCGATCAAGAACAGAAAGCGAGCTTCGGTCAAATGGTCCTTGTACGTATTCATCAATTATACAGAGTGGGGCGCCACATATTGCCATCTAGATTTACATCATTATTATTACGCATAGCAAAAGATGTTTTAGATGAAGTAGGATGGTTTTGGGAGGGATACATTCTGATGGTACTAATTTTTTCGTAGGTGCACGTTGACATAACGTTTTTTAATGTTTTTTCCTTATTGTTAGATGGTTACAAACTATCATTAAATTTAACAGAAAAAATATGACATATTAAAGCAAGATTAAAAGTTAAAAGTTAAAGCAATATGAAAAGATTGAGGTTATACCACTTTGTTGGTATTGAATTTGTAATTGCTTTTATTTAAAATAAATCATATTATTCTATAAAATTACTTTTACGAAAATTTATTGATAAGTACTTAAGCTATAATAAAGAATAAATAATCAATTATGTACTTAGGAAAATTTATTTATTATTATTATTTTTATTAATCCTTTGCACTCGGCTGTCCCCTCTCATGGGACATCGTAATCCTAGAATATGATAGTTTCGCAAATTTTCAGACGTTAGTTCAGACCCGGACGTTAAATAGTCATATATGTAAATTTTAATATACGACTTAACTAAACTAAATGAAGCTTAATATACGTGAATCATAGTAAATATTTCGAATTTGAAAATTTTTGAAGTTAGTATCATTAAAGGACTAACGGTCACCTCTCGAGTGCAAAGGGTTAAAATAGTAAGTAGCAATTGTAAGTAACAGATTAATTTGATCTTTCGCAGACAGAATCTGGCAGAATATGGTTTTCCAGAGTGGTGAATGCAAGAAGAGCGCATCCTTGTGTAACGGAGGCATCATTTTATTCTTTAGCACAACATTTTGCAGTGGCGCTTTTTGAATGCCACGAAGCAGACGATTTTGCACCAGCCAAAAGTCTCATGAACATGTGCTTCACGTTTTACCATGAAGGTATCAAAGCTTAACTTTTAATTTTCTATACATATATATAATAAAATGATATACGCATGTTTCTATTAGATGTATGCAAAAGTTTCAGTCTTTCTTTTAACTTTTTTATATCTATATGTACACAATACCAGTATTACAAATTAATCTTTGAAACATCTTCCCTCATTTCAATACTATGCTTCAAGTAATTGTATATCAACATTATAAATGCTTAAAAAGACAGTAAATTATTTGGGATGGAAGTAATTATACTAAAAAAACAGACCAGAACTTTTATATATGCTCAATATTTTATTAATTGTGTATTATAAATTATATTTATTATAAGATGAGAACTTTGACTATTATGATATACAGAATGTCTTGTTATAATCTTTTCTGTAATCAATGCCTAGGCATTATATAGAATACCGGATTTTAAACTTTGCTGATAACAACCTGATTAAATGTTATATAACAATGCAAATTTCAAATTAAAATAATGGCCCGTAGTAGCGAAAGGGTTAATTATACGTATTAATTATATATATTATAATTAGTTTAATTTTCCATAGATTTATTTAATATATCTTCTGGCTTTTATTAGTTGAAGTACCTGGATTGGAGCCCTATCGCGAATATTTGTACACCCACTTAAGAGTTCAACCAATATGGACGTCGATGAGATTTTGGACGGCGGCTTTCTTTGATGCGGTACAGTGTGAAAGAGCTTTGAGACCAGTTCCTCCAAGACCTAAATCTCTAGATCAAGAAGCAATTGCTGTCGAAGACCGGAAGTTTCAGGCTAACATCGTCTTTGGACAGTTAGGGTAAATAAGTTTAATGCAATGTTACTACTACGTCCCTAACTGAGTGGGATATAAGGAAATTACCTAATTTTCCGGATAGATTAAGGCTTTGTACCCCACTGGGAACCAGAAGGTAAGTTTCTTAAAAGAACAAATGTCTAATAATCACCAGAAACCACTAAAGTTAACGGGTGAGACTGACTGGATTAGATTTAAAAATTAAAATCTGCCTTTTTTTCATTACCTTTTTTCGGTGTGCAGATTTTTCGGATGGAAGTACCAACTAGTCGGGACAAATTTAGCTTTTTGGAGTCATTTTCCCCTAAGTAGCAGATATATGGATATTTAAAAGCACAGAATATGCTGAAGCTGACCTATAGTGTTTAATAAAAACAGAAAATTTTAAACTTCTGTAATTTTCCAACCTATGGTATTTCTCAAAATTCCCGATTTCGGGAATTTGCTTCCCCTATGATGACGTAGAGAGCCTTTATTGCCATGGGATGCATTTTATGGTCTTGTGCCATTTTTGGCATAGTCTCGTCTTACGCCTTCATAAGATGTGGCAAAATGCAACCGGTGTATACTTAAATTTACACCAACACTTTTCTAACATACTTTTTCAGACGTTTTATGTTTGTAAACATGTATTTGAAGTAATTTATATAAAAAAATTTTGCTTTAACAACTTTAATAGAGCGAGAAATGGAATTCAGGTGTGAATAAATAAAAATGAAGTGATTAGAATATTAATAGTATATATGTGCTCATAATTATGAAAGTGGTCTAAGTCATGTATTTCTTGTTTCGAGATATTTAATGAATTGCATTCGAATAAATTAAAAATTACTTTAATATTATGCAACCTTTTAATTTATAATTTTATTAGTCTTGATTAATGGAAGTTTATTATAAATCTGAAATTTTGTATGAATTTCATATGAAAATGTTGTTTTTAAAGTTTGAATTGACTTAGACCATTTTCAAAATTAACTGAATGTCTTATAAATGACTTAGAGCAATAAAAAACTACGAGTTTTATTAGAAACAATAATTTTAATGAAATAATTCATGAACGTTTATTAATTATTTTTAAAAAATAATCCATTTTTATCATTTTAAGCTTTTATCATTATGAGTTTTTAGATTCTTAAAATGTTCCTGAAAATCTGGAGGGATGTATGATAGTAAACACATAATATCTTTATGTTTTTCTTCCGTTACTGGAAGAAATCATTTTTCCGCCAATAATTAGTTCAAAAGAGCCTAACTGAATTAATGCACTTTCAAAATAGAACTAAATGAATTCCATATATTGTTAGGCAGACCGAAAAGTATTGTCGTTTCTGTTATTGTTTGATTGTCATTTGTCGGTTTATTGTGTAGTTCAGAAACTCGTCAAAGAGGGCAACGCGTCATTTTAAAGTTATGTTCATATAATTTCTTTAAATTTTTGACTTAGACCACTTTCATAATTAACACTAAATGAATTCCATATAATGTTGAAATTACAACCACTATCTAATGGTTCATTTTTGACGATATCGTAAAAATTACAATGAATTAATTTAGTTTAAAATAATGTAGTGTGAAATAACTGATAAACTCATTTTTTTAAATTTTGACTTAGACCACTTTCATAATTATGGGCACATATATTCAAAACAATTTAATCGTAACAACTTAACAACTTCAACGTACTTACTTCAGAATCACACTCCTTCCACGTTCACAGTCAAACACTTTCTGCCACGGGCTCGCATTTTCCCTGTCATACATTCTTCTAAACAATCGTTTCCTTTCTTTTTAATTGTTAACCTTCTCTCTCGATGCATTTGGTCACGTTTACCCAAAATTTCTCAGTTAACAAGTAATAGATTGGGTTAATAAATAATATATACAGGAAATTTCTTACTTTATTATTTAGTAAAAAGATGATAGGTCTCAGGTGTGAGTAAAATAAAGTGAAGTGCTTAGAATATAATATATATGTATATTTAAAATAGTTTAATAGTAACAACATAATAGTATATAATTTAATAGTTTAAACGATTTTTCAACTTAACGACTTCGACGTTCTTACTTCCTTCAGAATCACACTCTTTCTGTCACGCATTCGCATTTTCCCCATCCTATATTCTTTCAAACACTCGTCTCCTTTCTTTCTTATTGCCAACCTTTCTCACACGATGCATTTGGTCACGTTCATCCAAAATTTCTCAGTCACGACGTTGTCTCAAGTGCTCATCTTTCGTGCCTCAGAAACATTCTAGTCCAAATATTTTACGTTCACATGGTTATCGCCCAACTCAAGCACACTTCACATTTTCCTAGAATCGTACCCACTCAATCGCATTCCTACACAAATAGCAAGTGGTTCAGGAAACGATTATGCGAAAAGACTGTATCGTAATAGATGACTCTACATACTCTGAAATCCCATATTTTTAGTAGCAAAATAGTCTGATATCATTAGTAAATAAGGCATGGAGCAGTGTGGGACAACCCTTTATTGGAGGTGTGTTAGACTAAGCAGCCGCACGTTTCGGCTTAATGAAAGATGTGTATGTAATAATAGTTTTAATCTTAAATGTTTATGGCTTTTAGGACGTTCACGTGTAACATGCATGCCTTTGGTCTCTCCCGTACACTGTGCCTAGAATTCCTTAGGAAGCAATGCGTGATCGCAAATCTAACAAAAGGTAAATTAATATGCTTTAATAATATTTAAAGTCATTAGTGTTTAGGAATTATCAAACTTAGTTATGCACTATTAACAATTCGTCAAAATGAATAGTGTGAAAAATTGTCATCATCATTTTTGGTTTTCTACGTAAAATTAAGGTAATTTTTCTAACTCTTCTATTTAAATGAAATTCCATTAAGCAAATATTTATTAATGTTACAGAACAAGAAGGAATGCTGCGCGACAATATAGAAAGGATGTTTGACGAGACGGAACCTTGGCGGTAGTTTAATTTTATACAATTCAACTTATCGTAAAAACAGTTGTTCGAATAGTGTTCAACTACAAGGTTGCAATTCGCAAGAGAAACTATTGCGAGGTTGTCAATTAAAATACGAAGCCTAGTTGGAGTATGAGTTATACAAGAGAAGAAGTCAATTCTATTGAGAAATAAACTCCTAAGTAAACATGGTTGTGAGCCCATCTAACACAGTTGGGCCAAACAATGTAAATCACGAATTACGAATTTAAAACGGAACCTGCTTCCAATCTTGACTAAACAGAAAACCGAATTCTACCATTACGAATTTCTCTATTGATTTTGATAATTTGACGAGATTCTGCAAATTCCAATGACGTGTTATGAATTTCTCGACTAAGACGAACAGAATTGTTCAACATACTTATAGTTAGTGTAGCTGCGAGACACTTATGTCCAAATTAAATTAAAATCATAAGCATAAAACGGACAATAAATTACGTGAAACGCAGTCGTGGGATGTTGGTAATCGGTTTACAGCGATAATCGACAAGAATATATTTCTGTATGAGCGAAAAATAGATGTTCTGTCATTTGAAATAGGACTGCTAATCATGAGGCTTTAAAAAATAAACGTTTTAGCATAAATTCTGCATAATTTCCCTCTTCAAATTGCGCAACGATCATAGAAGCTTACAGAAACCTAAACCTCATAATTTTTCTATGATTATTTCGTTAATCTTGTAAAATTAAATAAGATTTGTTCACTTAATATTTTTAGAAAGCACAATTATAATGTTTATGTATTTCAGTAAAAAAGTTTATAACAAATTTCCGAATTAAAGTTCATTAATTTCACTCGTAATTATAATGCTGAGAGTGATAATGAAACAGATTAAAATGCTTTCTGCTGTTAAATTAATTACGAATTAAAAAAGCTTTTGCAGGTACTTGTAATCGTTTTATAGGTTTTTACTAGGGATGTGCAGGTACTCGAAATGTCAGGTCGGGTCGGGTCAGAATCCTAAAAAAACTGTAATATTCATGTATCCGAATCTAACAAAAGTAACTTCTAATAGTTGGAATCTAATAACAGTATCGTACAGTTAGGAATTTATTAAGAACAATGAATGTGAAGTATCTTAATAATTTTTCTATTGACAATTCCATCAAAATTTTCGAATTCGTACAGGTCATTGTATTTTATATCATAATGAAATGTAAAATGAATAAAATTAAGTATCTCATGATGGAAAATGTGAATATAATTTTATTTTCAAATTGGAATGTAAGAAACATGATTGCTCCACTATTTTTGTTAACAATCTAGATCTTGTAACCGTGACAATATTGCCACTGTTATAAAATAATCTTTCGCTTAAATTTTCTGAATAGTACAATTTTTCAGGGTACCTTACCCGACTCGAACTGACCTAACTTTACTGTCGGGTACCCGCACGCCCCTAGTTTTTACGTATAGGAAAGCTATGAAAATTTTGTTTATCGATATTATATGTAAATATGTTTGTATTTAAAACACGTATCCTATAAATGCAAGCATCACTCGATGATTATTTTGTATATCTACCCGCATGTTCAGTGAAAATTGTTAAAAGCGAGAATGAGTAACCAATAAATTTCATCACCGTAACCACAGTTTTTTAAATAAATTTTTACCCACTACATATTTTCATAGAAACGTCATGGCATATCCCAACAATACGCATTCTGTTTCATTTAACCCTTTGACTGCAATGGGTGCATATATGCGCCTAGCGAAAGCTATCACTGTGGCCTATGGGTTCAATCATTTATTGCTGTCTTACTGTATTTGTCCAGAAATTATTTCATCGTATCAGTGCAACACTCTCAGAAACAATATATCTTGTTGCTTATCAACAAGAAAAAATGAAATCTCGTTTATTTCGGCAGTTATTCACTATATCTTGTGAATGATTATGTGTTGACACTTGTTTCGAGATATATCATACGCATTTAAACTGTTAATTTTGTTATTGTAAGTTCTTGTTTAAGTATGGTTTCGAGTTCATTTTTAAATTTTCAATATGTCAATAAATACATTATAATTATTAAATTATGGCGTTTTAAAACTTTACCCTTGATGAGTAAACAATATACATTGAAGACGAAAAATATTTAAAAAATTAAAAAATATTAATTTTGGAGTGGATAAAGTAACAGTAATTGGATTCTGTACTATATTACAATTTAATACACCACCGAACAGATTCAGATTGCGTGAAGAAGTATTCAATCCCCAGCGATAGCTAATGCCGGCTGCACACCGTTGACGTGAAGCGTTTCGGCTCAAAGTTTTCAGATGTCAAAGGGTTAATAAGTTAGCGTGTAAATAAAAAAAGAGAAAGTGTAACAATTCTTCGTTTTATAAGTTTCCGTGTTTATTCACTGAAAGAGGAAGAAAATGAAATTTTTCGGGAAAAGAAATAACAGAACACCTGTAAGTGATACAGATCTTTATTAGCTTTTTTTTCTTAAACAATTGAAACCTCAGTTGAAGTTCATCTCAGCTTCCAAATATATAGTGTACATAAATTACAGTTACAATTTTGTGTGTGCATATTTTTGACAAATTTTGGTAATGTCACCTGTAAGTTGTATTCTATGAAAAAGGTGAAACAATATAAGCACGCTTGGAAATGCACGTAGTTACTACTGAGCATTACTGTACAGCCAGCGTTACCTACCGTGTAGCTCCATTTGCCTGTGTTGGGAGAATAATTAACACGTTGAGCCCGGCGCCGACTTTGCAGTCCTTTCCATTCAGCCGGCAGTCGGCGAGCGATACAAAGTTGTAGGGTATCGCTGAGAGATAAGGAATTATTCTTTGTTGCGCTAATTTCGACGTCTTTTAGGTGTACGTGTGATTCTGTTCACTATATTTTCGTATGATGTATAAAAAAAGTCACGTACGTACCTTCGAGAGGCGATCAATTGGAAAAGATCTACCGAAGTGTACAGATTGTTCGTAAAAAGAAAGTTGAGTTTAGTTTTGAAAATAGTTATTGCCCATAACATTGAATATGTCAGAAAGAGAAGAAGAAAGTGACACATCAAGTGAAATATTTTTATCTTTCAAACGTCGCAGAGTAGTACGATTGTCATCATCAGAAGATGATAATTCATTAGACGGACCGACGCCAGCCAAACGAAAATTCTAGTGTCGGTCCCCAGGGACCGGCGCCGGGCTCGACGTGTTAAGGGGCCCTGCACTCAGTGATGCCAGACTGAGGACGGGAGTTCTCGAGAACACCCCCTTCCAATACGCACACTACTGCAGGAGACGCGTGTACGTGAGCTCAGCGTTTCGGACGACTTCGGGAAATCGAGAGAGAAAACAAATGAAAGACTTTCTCTCTCGCTCTTGAAGCACTGAAATCCAATGTGGTTGGATTCTCACCAGGACTCATTTTATCTGTAGTGACGTATATGTAGGTATGAGTTCCCATGCGGAGACAATAAGTAAGATCGATGAAGTGCATTGTATTCAACCAAACCCACACCTATTTATTTGTACATTATTTTACCGAATAAACGTGCATCACTCTTGCATCCTTAAATTAATGGCTTTTATCATTTATTTGTACTCTTCGATTTTTCGATATTATCTGTGGTTGAGTCAATGAAAAAAAAAAGTGCAGAAAGCTGCCCTTTCCTTATATATATATAATTTCCTTATTTCTCTTTATTCATCACAATTCCTTAAATTTCAATTCTTTATGTAATAATTTATTGCATTACCAATTAGCCTTCATTGTTTAGTTATTTTTTAATTAATAAATACAGTCAAGTTTTGGCGCAAAATAGAATTACTTTTAGTTTCATGGTATTTAATGCATTACAATTAAATTGTGTACAATTTTTAATAATTTTATACATTTAGGTAATATTTTCGATGGTTTAATATTTTATTAAAATTTTTATAACAAATCTGAATGATATTACGTAAAATGTGTTCTTTTGACGATTAATCAATTTTTCGGATGATAAATCGATGATGTCCTTTAAAAACAAATAATTTACTGAATTTTATAATTGTTTGTACAATAAATTTTTGCAGTTCCCATTGTCCGGTATTATTTAATTATTTTTAATTTTGTAAATGTAAACGATTTTTAACACTAAACAGAGGCACTTCTAAATTTCCTTGTATTCAATATATTGCAATTAAATTATTTGAAGTTTTGATAGTTTTTGAACTATCAAACCTATGTACTACAGTTCATGTAATATCTTTAATATTTCGTTAGTAAATAAGAAAAATGTTCTGTAAAATTTTATTGATTAAAGGATATATACTTTTAATATTTAAATAATGATGGTTGGTTATTTGTTGGTTGCTCTCTGCTTCTATTATGATTATGATTTTAGTAAAATCGTGAGAAGCTTAAGATTGGAAAAATACATTTCTATTAATAAAATAATTCTAATGCTTACAATGAAGCTAAGTTGTCAATTCTAATCAGTAAAAGAAAATGTGTCTCAACTATTACCATTTCTATTCATAATTTATAATTCCGCGCAAAGTAATGAACAATTTCGGTTCTACACAATCCTTCTGTATTAGAAATTCAAGATTACCTTCATTTGTTATTTTAAATGTAAAAAGTTACTGAACCTGTAAAATTCGTTACGAAGTGAAAAGCAAATAGAATTATAAAACTAAATTTCGTAGGATTATTTATGAACACACTCTTCTAGATAGGAAAAATATAGATAATTTATAGGAAATGAATATAATATTCCATACGCGTTATCGTTCAATTAATTTTTATTAATCGTTATTTTACATTAGCGACGATGCCATAACTTTACTTATTTCAAATTCGCGCTGAATCGTTCTGCGCAACCGCGGCCGGCTGCTGGTCCGTGACACCGGTCGAGGTGACCCTTTCCAGCGTGGGACGCCATCGCGTACGGATGTCTGACAGGTCGAACGAAACGCGTCTCGCATAATCGCCAATCATAAACGCGTTTTTACGGGTTATAGCTTCGTGATTTCGCGTAATTTAGCCCATTCATCACTATTAACGGTCGGGAGTGTTAGATTTTTATTTTTATTTGTTTTTATATCACCGATTCGATACAAATTCAATTCGCCTACAGTGTTTCGCGACCGGGAGACTTTTATCTTATTTTTTTTTTATTAACGAGTGGTGGTACCTGGATATAGGACTGCATCCTGGATACTACTGATGCTACTGATAATCTACCCGATGCAGGCTATGGGGACCATAGAAGACGCGTGATGCTAATCGCCATACGGTGAGTCACATATTTCATTGTTCCTCAAGTTCCCAATCATGTCGTAGGACGAATGGTCCGAAACGACACGGGAATTGGTTGTATTTTTGCTTATTATTGCGAGCATAGTGACCACGAGTATTTTATTACTCGTGTACATTGATATATTATTTGTCAGGGCTTTCTTGTGTCTCGCGTTTGCATAAATTTACTACATCCATTACTGTTTCATGATTTAATAATTTTACACAACTTCATTGTATTCAGTATTATTATTTGCAATAGAATTTCATATTATCTCGTAATAAAGCTTCGATCTGTTACACGCAAAACCTTTCGAAGGACGTTCGGGCTTGCTTACGTAATGTAAACAAGAAAGCATTTCGCGACGAGCTGGCAGGTGGCATCGAAGCGATAACAGTTGAACATTGTTTTCAATCCTTAGATTCATCGCTTCGATAATCCTACCACTTGAGGGTTTTTTTTTAACATGTTCATTCAGAGCTTGGAAATATATTTCATGTAGTGAACAGGAAACAGTTTACTTATTTTTTATTAAAATAAATTTCCAAATTACCCAGCTCTGAATACGTACCTTTTCCCTTCCCATTCCTTCAACGTAATAAGATAAATAAAATATGTGAAATAAATAAAGTGAATAAAACAAACAAAACCCTTCCTTGTGTTTTATTATCTTCTTCTCTGAAAAAAGTCTTAGATCGTTAGCTATGTTACTAATTACATTTTTCGCTGGGATTTTTAGCACACATGAAGACGGAAGGTTAGTCATATTTTTGTGTTCAATTATTATGTGTAGTGCTGGCCGTTTTAGCATCCATTTTTATACATATCAATTTTTTAAACTCGGTATTTCAATTTCGTCGTTCGGTGTCGAATTGCAATATTTTCTTCGTACACATTCGTTATTCCTCGGTGTCAAACTTCGAATGCTTGAACGGCGGCCCCTACATGTAATAGGCTAGCAAATTATTCATGATACAAACTCCACTTTAAATTCAAAATATTGTTTTTTGTCAGCTCAAAATTAAGTAAATGTTTGAATCTTCAATTTAAATACATATTTTTTATACAAATTTACAAGTAAGCAATTCAGGAGATTTAATTTACTTCGAAAATTTTCATTCAGATATTATAGTCTTGAATTTAGTAATAATATCTATAAATTAAAAATTTATTAATTAGTGCTTCTTTGGATTCTTTATTCGATCTGTTGTTCTTTCGAAGTTGTTTAGTCCGGAAGCTTTTTTTTAACGCACGTAGGGAATAGTCGAACATTCATAAAGAAATTGTGGATGTTTATGCAAATTAATATTTTTATTAGTACAATTAGAAGAATTTTTTAAATAAAAATTTATATCTTGTACATTGAGTGTATTTCTTGCTTCTACATTTATTTGAATTTCCCATTAATGCATAAACATCTATGGTTTAATATCGAGTTGCTGCAAATGTTTTGTCGAATTCATTCTCATCTGCTTGCCGAAGAAGAAGGAAATCTACAGATGTATCTTCGAAGAGGCCCGACATATTGTCACGAAGAGGGCTGCAACGGAATGGTTGTTGTCCATATTAGAATAGGCATTCTATTCTACGATGGACTACCATTCTTTACGTTACTTTATCACTATGCTCGCTATTTGTCTGTTGTACACTATGATCAAAGATCGAGAAGTACTAACACAAATGTCGTTCCCAAATAAAATGTAATATTATTTTGCACAAATAGTTTCGAATTTCGAATTTCTAATTAATTAAAATATTACTTTGTACTTCTTGATCATTTGGGTCATTTATTGTTTAATACGAACGGTAAGTCTTTTTTTTATCGTTTTCACTTTCACTTTCGAGAACACATTAGGTGTTTCATGTAATATTTAAATCATAATTACGAATATTCAATTTTTAACTAAAACTGCAAGCTTATTAAATTGGTGTTGCAAATTAATACAGCCTCTCAAATTTTCTGATATGAATATTTTACTTTATCTAATATTTCAAACTTATTAAATTACTGTCTTGCATCGTTAGAGGCTCTCGGATATGTTCCCGAATTTCTTTTTTGAAAATTGTCACTTTATTTTGGAAATGCAATGGTTTTGACAAATACTTAAGCTATCTCTGTTATCATCCAAAGAATTATAATATTATTGGAACAAAATACATTAATTTTAATTCCAACATTAAAATCCTTAATTTATAAGTAGTAATCAATTTTTTAATTTCAACGTTTTAATTTAAAGAATTTTTAACTCATTAATTAGTATAAGTACTCCTTTGGGTACTTCGCAAGATCTGTTAGTCTTCTCAGAGTTTAGTTTTTCGGAAGCTCT
Source organism: Tetrapedia diversipes (assembly GCA_033822845.1). NCBI lineage: Eukaryota > Metazoa > Arthropoda > Insecta > Hymenoptera > Apidae > Tetrapedia > Tetrapedia diversipes. The sequence goes on along the minus strand of JAOPTO010001096.1, from coordinate 302,579 downwards.
TTTTTAACGAACGTAGGGAATATTCAAACATTTTTAAGTGAACATGTAGTTTAGGAAAATTTATAATTCCACGAACTATGTTAAAAAACTAGAATCCGAACACAGTAAAAAATATTTAAATGCTACAACTTATTAATTAGTTTTAATATTTCATATATTTTACGTATTGCATTTTCTATTTCGTATTCGTTTGGGTTTTCCATAGATGTTTACCTCGATGAAGAAGTCTCAAAGAGGCCTGCCAGAAGAACTCGAAAATTAGTACCGCGAATTAGAATAATTTGTAGGTTTTGCCCACGGTTTTCTTTCGCTTTTCAGAGAGTTTCGAATATAGTCAGTGAATAGGTTCTACCAATTTAGGACTTAGGGAAAGTAGGATCTACGAGGGAAGGGTTTAGGGGTTTACAAATTAGAGAGTTTAGAATAGGGGGTTAAAGGGTAGGGAGTATCTAGATTGAAACCCTCCGTTTAGGCGGAGTTTGGTTTAGTAAAGTAGTAGTTTGCTAGTACCTTAAAATTTGGTACCTTTTGTCCAGTTGTCAGCGTGGCCGTGGCGCGTATATACTCTCAGGGCCCTCCGTTCACGCGGAGCTTGTTTGTTGAAAGGTCACAGCCACGTTGCATTCGGGTGCTTTTTTATTTGCTAGCGTATTCCGGGGGTGGGTTTCGCGGTCGTAGGGTTGGGGGTATACGGTATATGGGGGAGGGGGGTGGGAGCAAACCCTCCGTCTATGCGGAGTTTGGTCCAGTTGTTCAATTCTGTACATTTTGGTACATTCAGTCCGGGGGCCAGTCTGTTTCTAGCGCGTATATACACTCAGGGCCCTCCGTTACCGCGGAGCTTGTTTCGTTGAAAGGTTATAACCAGGCTGGACTCGGACCTTTTTGGTTAGGTTATCGCGCGCGAGGGTTGTGGGAGTGGTGGGTTTAGGGAATTCGGTGAGCAGGCGCGCGTGGGGTTCTGTGGGTGTAGAGTCAAGGGATATTAGTAGGGCGAAGGTATAGCGATAATCGGTGTAGGAATACGGCACACCAACCAATCGGTATGGATTGTAGGTGTAGAACCCGGTGCGTTTTTTGCTAGGGGTGTGGGACGAGGGTGCATCGCGTTTAAGGGGTTTGTGGGTTTTGAGTCGAAGGGGTAGCGGTTAGGATCGCGTTTAAGGGTAAGCGGTTTCGTGCGTGTTAGGTTCCGTGTATCAGGGGGTAATAGCATAAGGGTGGGGGTTTTGCGGGTATTCGGGTCTTCGGTGGCGCGGAAAACGGGGTGTGGGTTCAAACCCTCCGTTCACCCGGAGTGGGTTCAAACCATCCGTTCACACGGAGTTTGGTTTAGTAGAGTAGTCTTATAGTACTTTATAGTACTTTCCATTAGATAATCGATGTGGCCGTGATGCGACCCCACCGCCGGGGGCCGTCGTGCAGAGGCGTGATCCTTCCAGCATTTCAGGGTCCTCCGTTCACGCGGAGCTTGAGTGCGTTTTAGCGTTATAGCCACGTTGAATTGGGGTGCTTTTTTATTTGCTTTTGTATTTGCTAACGGTTTCCGGGGGTTGGTTAAGGGGCCGTAGGGTGGTGGGGGGGTACGGTAGGGTGGGGGGTGGGCGCAAACCCTCCGTTTATGCGGAGTTTGGTCCAGTTGTTCAATTCTGTACATTTTGGTACATTCAGTCCGGGGGCCAGTCTGTTTCTAGCGCGTATATACACTCAGGGCCCTCCGTTGACGCGGAGCTTGTTTCGTTGAAAGGTTATAACCAGGCTGGACTCGGGCTTTTTTTGTTAGGGCAACAGGTATGGGCCGTGGGAGTGGTGGGTTTAGGAAATTCGGTGAGCAGGCGCGCGTGGGGTTCTGTGGGTGTAGAGGTGTTAGAATCTCGTTTGAGGGTAAGCGGTTTTGTTCGTGTTGGGTTTCAGAGATCAGGGGTAATATTATAAGGGTGAGAGGTTTTGTGGGTGCGTGTTCCGGGGATTAGAGTAATAGCATAAGGGTGAGGGGTTTTTTTCGTTATTCGGGTCTTGGGTGCTGGGGTAAAAGTACAGGGGAAGGGGGTGCTGGGTTGGGGGGAAGGGTGGGTGGGTCTCGAAGTGCAGTCACCTCCTCGTGGTGAGACCTGGAAATTGGTGCTGGTTTTCCGTTGAGTAATCAGTGGAATACCATACCAAGCTAAGAACTGCGCAAGAAATTTATGGTTCAATTAATTTTGAATAAAACTTCTAATCTGCAATTTGTTGGACATCTAATAATTTTAAAATAAAGATAAGGTAAGTATGGCGCGGTTTCCAGTATAAACTGATGATCAATAAAAATTGAATAAACATTAATCCGTATAAATTATTACATTCATCTTTTATGAATTAATTATATTTTTGCAATTTAAAAACGTGTGCTAATAAATGAACCTGCAATACTTAGCTCTGTAATTCTATTTGTTCGTTATTTCGTTATGAATTTTACAAGTAATTTTTTATATTCGTAATAATATACAAAAGTAATCGTGGATGATTTTTAATGTAGAAGGTTTATGTTTAGTTTATGTTTAATATAGAAGGCCCCACCATAATTCTATAAAATGTAATATTCGCCAAGACAATGCCAATTCAGGACTAAAATGAAAGTTCCTGCAAAAGAAATTAGTAGTTTCATATTTTTGTAATTAAATTTCTTTATGCTGCATCATAAAATTTCAATTAATTTATTGTTTGTTTGTTGAAAATGTAGTATAGTAATACATTTTAAATATCACGTTTATTACATGGATTTATTGCTCGTTGAAAGAATTATCATAGAATCAGCCGTTTCATTTCGGCCGACCTTTAGGTTTACACACTGCATACGGTATGTAAATTTACGAAATTCGTTTAAATGAACTGAATCGTAACAAAATCCACATAAATAGATAATATGAGGCCTAGAAAAGAAGGTACACGCGTTAGAATTCCTGAATAAACGCCGCAAATATATATTTTTGCAAACTGTCGGTTTGATCGATTTTGTGGACACTGAAACACTATCACCACATACCGGTGAACGGGTGGAACTAATTTTCGTCTACCTGTCACTTACAACCCAGCAAAAATATTAAAATTTCTCTACTTAATGACAAGCTATTTATATGATTGTCGGCTCAAATTAAAGGTAAAGATCTCTGTAACTAGAGATTAATCATATGGTATCAAAAGCAAGTGAGACTTTGTAGAAATAAGAATTAAGTAAAAAGTTGAACGAAGAAAGTGATTTTAAATTTTCGCGCTTAAATTAAGTAACTTTAGTTTGTGGCTCCATCTATTTATGAACGGTTGAAACTGTTACCGAAGTAGTTCGTTTATTTACCGTGTAGGTGGAGCAACTATGTCTTTCTTCACCGCCTCTTTTTATTATTGAAAAAATTTGCGAGTTGTTTGCGGGTTTCTTTGATAGGTGGCAGGCCTCATCAAAGTCAGTTACCACTTTTGTTTACTTGTCGATAAATGTTTGTCACCAGTTTGGACACTTTTTGGAGAGATGGCGCTGTTAACGTGATTAAAATGTTTTTGATATGTGGGAAATTTAAAACTGATTTTATATATTGCAAAAAGATAAATTGTATAATTATTGTATGCCACTATAAGTTACTAATGCTTAACCGTATGTGTCTGTACGTATACATTTATTGAACTGCAATGTGTAAAACAGGTAAAGCAGTAATTAAAAAGAAATAAAGTGGTACGATATAACATTTGTAAATTAATTTCATAACTTTTATAGCTGCTATTTCTATAATTCGAAGTTGTATCTACCTTTTAACTATGGTTCAATTAATTTTGAACAAAACTTCTCATCTATAATTTGTTGGACATTTAATAATTTTAAAATAAAGATAAGGTAAGTATAGCGCGGTTTTGCAGTCCTATTATTCAACATATAGAGAACATTAAGTTGTATTATCGTGTTCTCCAATAAACTGTTTGATTGAAATATACACAGTTTTATATGCGTTGCATACCTTTACAGATAATTTTCTAATAACATAATTTTCAAATCGCAAAAAATACACTTCGGGAGTAATTTAGTATCTTAAAAGATTGCGCCATGACATTTTGAAACTCGTAGTAATAGTTGTAAATATTGGTTTTCGATTTATAAATTTTATCACACATTTGAATGGTTAATATTGAATATAAAAATAAATATTGTTACAGAACGCGTCTGGACCTGGAAATGAACAACGGGACAACTCCCAGCATCGGAAATCTCCAGAAGAAATTACACACATATTGCAAAATCAGATTATTTATTGTAAAATTATTTTATACAATGTATTTTAGAATAATCGTAATAAATTAGATTAACTTAACAGTATTACAATGCTTCATCATTTATTCCCTCTCCTATCTTATCTAAGATATTAATAAATAATGTTCTGCAAAATTTAAAAATAAAATTCGAGAAAACTAGTAAGAACCGCGAAAAAATAAAAAAAGTAATGAAATCTGTTGAAAAATTCCGAGAAATCACGAAGTTTTAAGAAAAATATTCCGTGCCACCTCCTTGGTTGTCATGTTCTCCTGATACAAAATCTCGATTCTCGTACCAAAATTCGGTTGGGATTCGAAAATTCCCCGCCCGAGAAATTCCAAGAAATGACGTCACGTTCCGAGAAATCGCGAAGTTCCAAGAAATGACGTCACGTTCCGAGAAATCGCGAAGTTCCAAGAAATGACGTCACGTTCCGAGTAATCGCGAAGTTCCAAGAAATGACGTCACGTTCCGAGTAATCGCGTAATTCCAAGAAATGACGTCACGTTCCGAGAAATCGCGAAATTCCAAGAAATGACGTCACGTTCCGAGAAATCGCGAAATTCCAAGAAATGACGTCACGTTCCGAGAAAAATATTCCGTGCCACCTCCTCGGTTGTTCTGTTCTCCTGATACAAAATCGAGATTTTCGGAGCTAAATTGGAAGCGTATCAGGTTCAGTGAAATTTTGTATCAGGAGATCATGACATGCAAGGAGGTCGCACAAGTTTCCCGCGCTTTCGATTTCAGATTCGCGCTTCAAATTCAGTTCAAATTTAGCTCCGAAAATCTCGATTTTGTATCAGGAGAACAGAACAACCGAGGAGGTGGCACGGAATATTTTTCTTGGAACGTGACGTCATTTCTCGGAGCCTCCGGATTTCTCGGAACGTGACGTCATTTCTCGGAATTTCGCGATTTCTCGGAACGTGACGTCATTTCTGGGAATTTCGTGATTTCTCGGAACGTGACGTCATTTCTCGGAATTTCGCGATTTCTCGGAACGTGACGTCATTTCTCGGAGCCTCCCGATTTCTCGGAACGTGACGTCATTTCTCGGAATTTCGCGATTTCTCGGAACGTGACGTCATTTCTCGGAACCTCCCGATCTCTCGGAACGTGACGTCATTTCTCGGAATTTCGCGATTTCTCGGAACGTGACGTCATTTCTCGGAACGTGACGTCATTTCTTGGAATTTCTCGAGCGCGGAATTTTTGAATCGCAACCGGACTTTGCTCCGAAAATCGAGATTTTGTATCAGGAGAACATGACATTCAAGGAGGTGGCACGGATTTCCCACGCTTTCGAATTCTCGTAATTTTTCAACAGACTTCGTTACTTTTTTTATTTTTTCGCGTTTCTTACTACTTTTTTCGAACATTATTTTTAATTTTTGCAGGATATTATTTATTATTATGTTAGATAACATAGGAGGAGGAATAAATGATAAAGCATTGTAATACTGTTAATTAATCTAATTTATTATGATTTTTGTAAAATACATTGTATAAAATAATTCTGCAATAAATAATCTGATTTTGCAATATGTGTGTAATTTCTTCTGGAGATTTCCAATGCTGGGAGTTGTCTAGTTGTTCATTTCCAGGTCCACACGAGTTCTGTAACAATATTTATTTTTATATTCAGTGTTAACCATTCAAATGTGTGATAAAATTTATAAATCGAAAACCAATAGTTGCAACTATTATTACGAGTTACAAAATGTCACGGCGCAAACTTTTACGATACTAAACTACTCCCGAAAAGTATTTTTTGCGATTTGAAAATTATATTATTAGAAAATTATCTGTAAGGTATGCAACGCATATAAAAGCGTGCATATTTCAATCAAACAGTTTATCGCATAACACGATAATACAACTTAATGTTCTCTATATGTTGAACAATAGTACTGTACAACCGCGCTATACTTACATTATCATTCTTTTAAAATTATTAAACGTCCAACAAATTGCAGATTAGAAGTTTTATTCAAAATTAATTGAACCATAAATTTCTTGCGCAGTTCTTAGCTTGGTATGGTATTCCACTGATTACTCAACGGAAAACCAGCACCAATTTCCAGGTCTCACCACGAGGAGGTGACTGCGCCTCGAGACCCACCCGCCCACCCCCCAACCCAGCACCCCCAACCCCTGTACTTTTACCGCGGCGTCAAGACCCGAATACCCAAAAAACCCCTCACGCCCTTATACTACTACCGTGATCCCCCGAACACGCACGCACAAAACCCGTCACCCTTATAATATTGCCAAATGATCCCCGGAACCCGTCACCGACAAAACCGGTTACCCTCAAACATGATCTTACACCCTTGACTCTACACCCATAGAACCCCACGCGCGCCTGCTCACCGAATTTCCTAAACCCACCACTCCCACGGCCCATACCCGTTGCCCTAACAAAAAAAGCCCGAGTCCAGCCTGGTTATAACCTTTCAACGAAACAAGCTCCGCGTCAACGGAGGGCCCTGAGTGTATATACGCGCTAGAAACAGACTGGCCCCCGGACTGAATGTACCAAAATGTACAGAATTGAACAACTAAACCAAACTCCGCATAAACGGATGGTTTGCGCCCACCCCCCACCCTACCGTACCCCCCACCACCCTACGGCCCCTTAACCAACCCCCGGAAACCGTTAGCAAATACAAAAGCAAATAAAAAAGCACCCCAATTCAACGTGGCTATAACGCTAAAACGCACTCAAGCTCCGCGTGAACGGAGGACCCTGAAATGCTGGAAGGATCACACCTGTGCACGACGGCCCCCGGCGGAGGGGTCGCATCACGGCCACAATTGATTATTTAATGGAAAGTACTATAAAGTACTATAAGACTACTCTACTAAACCAAACTCCGTGTGAACGGATGGTTTGATCCCACTCCGGGTGAACGGAGGGTTTGAACCCACACCCCGTTGTTCGCGCCACCGAAGGACCCGAATACCCGCAAAACCCCCACCCTTATACTATTACCCCCTAATCCCCGGAACCTAACACGCACAAAACCGCTTACCCTTAAACGTGATTCTAACCTCTACACCCCTCGACTTTAAACCCATAAATCCCTTAAACCCGATGCACCCTCGTCCCATACCCCTAGCAAAAAACGCCCCGAGTCCTACTCCCACAACCCACGCCGATTGGTTGGTGTCCCGTATTCCTACACCGATTATCTCTATACCTTTGCCCTACTAATACCCCTTGACTCTACACCCATAGAACCCCACGCGCGCCTGCTCACCGAATTCCCTAAACCCACCACTCCCACAACCCTCGCGCGCGTTAACCTAACCAAAAAAGTCCGAGTCCAGCCTGGTTATAACCTTTCAACGAAACAAGCTCCGCGGTAACGGAGGGCCCTGAGTGTATATACGCGCTAGAAACAGACTGGCCCCCGGACTGAATGTACCAAAATGTACAGAATTGAACAACTGAACCAAACTCCGCATAAACGGATGGTTTGCTCCCACCCCCCTCCCCCATATACCCCCAACCCTACGATCGCGAAACCCACCCCCGGAATCCGCTAGCAAATAAAAAAGCACCCGAATGCAACGTGGCTGTGACCTTTCAACAAACAAGCTCCGCGTGAACGGAGGGCCCTGAGAGTATATACGCGCCACGGCCACGCTGACTGCTGGGCAAAAGGTACCAAATTTAAAGGTACTTACAGACTACTACTTTACTAAACCAAACTCCTCGTGAACGGAGGGTTTGAATCCACCCCTTAAACCGTGTACCGCCAACGTTACGATCGCGTACCCCAACGTTACGACCACGTACCCCAACGTTACGACCGTGTACCCCAACGTTACGACCGCGTACCTCCAACGTCACGACCGCGAAACCCACACCCGTTATCCCTAACAAATAAAAAAGAACTCGAATGCAACGTGGCTGTGACCTTTCAACAAACAAGCTCCGCGTGAACGGAGGGCCCTGAGAGTATATACGCGCCACGGCCACGCTGACAACTGGAAAAAAGGTACCAAATTTAAAGGTACTTACAGACTACTACTTTACTAAACCAAACTCCGTGTGAACGGAAGGTTTGAATCCATCCCTTAAACCGCGTACACCCAACGTCACGACCGCGAAACCCACCCCCGGTACCCCTAACAAATAAAAAATGACTCGAATGCAACGTGGCTGTGACCTTTCAACAAACAAGCTCCGCGTGAACGGAGGGCCCTGAGAGTATATACGCGCCACGGCCACGCTGACAACTGGACAAAAGGTACCAAATTTTAAGGTACTAGCAAACTACTACTTTACTAAACCAAACTCCGCCTAAACGGAAGGTTTGAATCTAGATACTCCCTACCCTTTAACCCCCTATTTTAAACTCTCTAAATTGTAAACCCCTAAAGCGTTCCCTCGTAGATCCTGCTTTCCATAAGTCCTAAATTGATAGAACCTATTCACTGACTATATTCGAAACTCTCTGAAAAGCGAAAGAAAACCGTGGACAAAACCTACAAATTATTCTAATTCGCGGTACTAATTTCCGAGATCTTCTGGCAGGCCTCTTTGAGACTTCTTCATCGAGGGAAACATCTGTGGAAAACCCAAACGAATACGAAATAGAAAATGCAATACGTAAAATATATAAAATATTAAAACTAATTTATAGATTGTAGCATTTAAATATTTTTTACTTTGTTCGGATTCTATTTTTTTTAACATAGTTCGTTAAATTATAAATTTTCCTAAACTACACGTTCACTTAGAAATGTTTGAATATTTCCTACGTTCGTTAAAAAAAAGCTTCCGAAAAACTAAACTCTGAGAAGACTAACAGATCTTGCGAAGTACACAAAGGAGTACTTATACTAATTAATGATTTAAAAATTTTTTTAATTAAAACGTTAAAATTAAAAAATTCATTATTACTTGTAAATTAAGAATTTTTATATTGGAATTCAAATTAATGTATTTTGTTCCAATAATATTATAATACTTTGAATGTTAACAGAGATAGTTTAAGCATTAGTCAAAACCATTGCATTTCCAAAATAAAGTGACAATTTTCAAAAAAGAAAATCGGGCACATACCCGAGAGCCTCTAATGGTGCAAGACATTAATTTAATAAGTTTGAAATATTAGATAAAGTGAAATATTCATATCAGAGAACTTGAGAGGCTGTATTAATTCGCAACACCAATTTAATAAGCTTTAAGTTTTAGTTAAAAATTGAATATTCGTAATTATGATTTAAATATTACATGAAACACCTAATGTGTTCTCGAAAGTGAAAACGAAAACGATAAAAAAAGACTTACCGTTCGTATTAAATAATAAATGACCCAAATGATGAAGAAGTACAAAGTAATATTTTAATTAATTAGAAATTCGGAATTGGAAACTATTTGTGCAAAATAATATTACATTTTATTTAGGAACGACATTTGTGTTAGTACTTCTCCATCTTTGATCGTAGTGTACAACAGACAAATAGCGAGCATAGTGATAAAGTGACGTAAAGAATGGTAGTTCATCGTAGAATAGAATGCCTATTCTAATATGGACAACCATTATGTTGCAGCCCTCTTCGTGACAATATGTCGGGCCTCTTCGAAGATACAGCTGTAGGTTTCCTTCTTCTTCGGCAAGCAGATGAGAATGAATTCGACAAAACATTTGCAGCAACTCGATATTAAACCATAGATGTTTATGCATTAATGGGAAATTCAAATAAATGTAGAAGCACAAAATACACTCAATGTGCAAGATATAAATTTTTATTTAAAAAATTCCTTTAATTGTACTAGTAAAAATTTTAATTTGCATAAACATCCACAATTTCTTTATGAATGTTTGACTATTCCCTACGTGCGTTAAAAAAGAAAGCTTCCGAACTAAACAACTTCGAAAGAACAGATCAAATAAAGAATCCAAAGAAGCACTAATTAATGAATTTTAAATTTATAGATATTATTCCTAAATTCAAGACTATAATATCTGAATGAAAATTTTCGAACTAAAATAAATCTCCTGAATTGCTTACTTGTGAATTTGTATAAAGGATATGTATTTAAATTGAAGATTCAAACATTTACTTAATTTTGAACTAACAAAAAACAATATTTTGAATTTAAAGTGGAGTTTGTATCATGAATAATTTGCTAGCCTATTACATGTAGGGGCCGCCGTTCAAGCATCCGAAGTTTGACACCGAGGAATAACGAATATGTACGAAAAAAATATTGCAATTCGACGCCGAACGACGAAATTGAAATACCGAGTTTAAAAAATTGATATGTATAAAAAAATGGATGCTAAAACGGTCAGTATTACACATAATAATTGAACACAAAAATATGACTAACCTTCCGTCTTCATGTGTGCTAAAAATCCCAGCGAAAAATGTAATTAGTAACATAGCTAACGATCTAAGACTTTTTTCAGAGAAGAGGATAATAAAACACAAGGAAGGGTTTTGTTTGTTTTATTCACTTTATTTATTTCACATATTTTATTTATCTTTTTACGTTGAAGGAATGGGAAGGGAAAAGGTACGTATTCAGAGCTGGGTAATTTGGAAATTTATTTTAATACAAAGTAAGTAAACTGTTTCCTATTCACTACATGAAATATATTTCCAAGCTCTGAATGAACATGTTAAAAAAACCCTCGAGTGGTAGGATTATCGAAGCGATGAATCTAAGGATTGAAAACAATGAACAAAAAATGTTCAACTGTTATCGCTTCGATGACACCTGCCAGCTCGTCGCGAAATGCTTTCTTATTTCGATTACGTAAGCAAGCTCGACGTGCTTCCAAAGCTTTTACGTATAACAGATCGAAACTTTATTATGAAATAATATGAAATTCTAATGCAAATAATAATATCGAATAAAATGAAATGCACATGAAAAATTATTAAACCATACGAATCAAAAATGTACGTATACAATAAATTTATGCAAACGCGAGACACAAGAAAGCCCTGACAAATAATATATCAATGTACACGAGTAATAAAATACTCGTGGTCACTATGCTCGCAATAATAAGCAAAAATACAACCAATTCCCGTGTCGTTTCAGACCATTCGTCCTACGACATGATTGGGAACCGGAGGAACAATGAAATATGTGACTCACCGTATGGCGATTAGCATCACGCGTCTTCTATGGTCCCCATAGCCTGCACCGGGTAGATCATCAGTAGCATCAGTGGTATCCGGGATGCAGTCTTATATCCAGGAACCACCATTCGTTAATAAAAAAGAAATAAGATAAAAGTCTAACACTCCCGGTCGCGAAATACTGTAGGCGAATTGGAATTTGTATCGAATCGGTGATATAAAAACAAATAAAAATAAAAATCTAACACTCCCGACCGTTAATAGTGGCGAACGGGTTAAATTACGCGAAATCACGAAGCTATAACCTGTATAAACGCGTTTATGATTGCCGATTATGCGAAACGCGTTTGGTTCGACCTGTCAAACGTCCGTACACGATGGCGTCCCACGCAGGAAAGGGTCACCTCGGCCGGCGTCACGAACCAGCAACCGGCCGCGGCTGCGCAGAACGACTCAGCGCGAATTTGAAATAAGTAATGGTACAGTATCGTCGCTAGTGTAAAATAACGATTAATAAAAATTAATTGAACGATAACGCGTATGGAATATTATATTTATTTCCTATAAATTATCTATATTTTTCCCATCTAGAAGAGTGTGTTCATAAATAATCCTGCGATATTTAGTTTTATAACTCTATTTGCTAATTAAAAAACAATGAAGACTAATTGGTAATGCAATAAATTATTGCATAAAGAATTAAAATTCAAGAAATTATGATGAATAAAGAGAAATAAGGAAATTATATATAAAAGGAAAGGGCAGCTTTCTGCAGTTTTTTTTTTTCATTGACTAAACCACAGTTAATATCGAAAAATCGAAGAGTACAAATAAATAATAAAAGCCATTAATTTAAGGATGCAAAAGTGATGCGCGTTTATTCGGTAAAATAATTTACAAATAAATAGGTGTGTGTTAGTATGAATACAATGCATTTCATCGATCTTACTCATTGTCTCCGCATGGGAACTCGTACGTACGTATACGTCGTTACAGGTAAAATGAGCCCCGGTGAGAATCCAATCACATTGGTTGGATTTCAGCGCTTCAAAAGCGAGAGAGAAAGACTTTCAATTGTTTTCTCTTTAGAACTATTGTTGAAAGTAAGACTTTGGAGAAATAAGAATTAAGTAAAAGGATAAACGAAGAAAGTGATTTTAAATTTTCGCGCATAAATTAAGTAACTTTGGTTTGCGGCTCCATCTATGGTAGAACGATTGAAACTTTTAACGAAGTAGTTCGGTTGTTTATCGTATAGGTGGAGCAGCTATGTCGTTTTTTCTCTGTCTTTTTTTATTGTTGGTAAAAATGTGCGAGTCGTTTGCGGGTTTCTTTGATAGATGGCAGGCCTCATCAAAGTCTGTTACCTCTTTTACTCACTTGTCGATAAATGTTTGTTACCAGTTTGGTCTCTTTTTGGAGAGATGGCAGCATTAACGTTTTTAAAATGTTTTAGATATGCGGGAAATTTAAAAATGATTTTATATATTGCAAAAAGATAAATTGTCTAATTATTGTATGCCGCTATATGTTGCTAATGCTTAATCGTATGTATATGTACACATACATTTGTTGAACTGCAACGTGTACAAAATGTGAAGCATTAATTAAAAAAAAAAGAATAAAATGGTATGATATAACATTCGTAAATTAATTTGAGAACTTTTATAGCTGTTATTTCTATAATTCGATGTTGTATCTACCATTTGACTGTTTAAAAATATGTAAATAGAATTATGCATATGCTATGTATGTCGAAAAGTAAGAATAATAGACAGTCAAGATTTCGCGGGGCTCGTGTCGCAGGCTTGCTTTCCACATTTGTTGGATTTCACCGCTTCAAGAGCGCAAGAGTAAGACTTTCATTTGTGTTCTTTCTCGATTTTCCGAAACGCTGAGTTCACGTACATGCGTCTCCTGCGTTAGCGCGCGTAGTGGAAGGGGGTGTTCTCGAGAATTCCCGTCCAAGTTCTGGCATTACAGAGTGTTTGTAGTCACTAGATCGACAGTGTGTGTGAGCAGTCGTACAGAAGAAGGTGGATATTGAATTGATTTAGTTGTCCAGTTTACAAAAGCTTTTGATCAAATTTAACCAGAAAAACTACATATAAAACAGAGTAAAAGAAAATTCTCAATAAAACGAAATGTTTCGCAGTTCGGTTGCTTTTGATAAATTATTAGGTAGATCGTTTTCCATTATGCTAAATGAACAAAATGTCCGACAGTTGAATTATATTTCACATTTTTTATAGATAAAGCAACGAGTCATTTGCATCTTGAACCCGACTGGGTTTCAATACTTAAAATTTGCGATTTGATACGTCAGGGAGATGTACAGTAAGTGTATACTATTAACTAATTTCAGACTAACCTTACTAACTTTTTATCCTCATGAAATAATCATATTTTCATTTTAATATGCATCTATTCAATCATTTTACATATAGTTTTTATAGTTTGCTAGAATACATGTTCTTTATATTTTTACTTCTTAATCGTTCTTAATCTTCTGATTATTACTATAAAATTATTAATAATGTTTTATTATATATGTATTTATTTATATAGACCTAAAGCAGCACTTGCAGCTATCAAGAAAAAAATGACAAATGCAAATCCTCATGTAGCTTTATATGCCCTATTGGTAAGGAAAGATAAGACTAAATATTTTAATAAAGGTCTTGCTGTTATGAACTTTTGGATATATTTTTTGTATGCATAGGTTTTAGAATCTTGTGTAAAAAACTGTGGCACACTAATACATGATGAGATTGGTACCAAACAATATATGGAACAACTTAAAGAATTAGTAAAAACAACAACTCATGAAAATGTCAAACTGAAAACTCTAGAATTGATTCAAGCTTGGGCACATGCATTTCGAAATAGCCCTAAATATAGGGCAGTACAAGTACGTTAGTTAATAAATACATTTATACTTCTAATATTTAGTTTATACTTTCCTCTGAGCTATGTAAAGTATTAATATGCCATACGTATATCAGGATACACTTAATATCATGAAAGCTGAAGGACATAAATTTCCTATTTTAAAAGAAAGCGATGCCATGTTTATTGCTGATACTGCTCCAGCATGGGCAGATGGTGATGTGTGTCATCGGTGTCGGGTGGCATTTGGAATGGTCCAAAGGAAACACCACTGTAGAGCATGTGGTCAAGTGTTTTGTAGTCAGTGTTCAAATAAAGTATCCACTTTGCCTAAATTTGGAATTGAAAAGGAAGTCAGAGTTTGCGAAGCTTGTTATGAACAAGTTAATAAGTAAGAACTAACTTATTTTTATGTTGTTTCATTTCATTATTCTTCTTAATTCTGCTTATTTATTTTTCTAGACCATCCACCGCTCAAATTAAAGAAGCAGATCTACCTGCAGAGTATCTTAACAGTTCTTTAGCTCAACAACAACAAGTATGTAACTGTATAAACAAAAATTACAAATGAGAAAATAAATATAAATTAATGATGTTTTTTCTTGTTAGGTACCTCCCCGAAAAACGGCAGCAGAGCTACAAGAAGAAGAAGAACTTAATCTTGCTATAGCTTTAAGTCAAAGTGAAGCAGAACATCAAGAAAAAGAAAAAAAACGAGGCAGTCGCGCGGTAAAAGTAAATCCCTCTAATACACGAGCCGTGAGGACTTCACCACCACCATCTCCTGTTAGTTTTTTACAAAACCAAGTTTTTTAGTATGCAAATACAATAATTATTATTTTTCCAGCAAGAAGAAACAGAGATCGATCCCGAGCTTGCAAAATATTTAAATCGTAAACGTTGGGAACTAAGACAAAGCGCACTAGAAGAGCAACATGGTTCTAGAGCAGATGTTACAAGTCCTTCTGCTCCTAATATAAGTAGCCCAATGCCACAGAAAGTCATAATCGCAAAACAACAGAATGGAGAGGTTGATAATCAGATGGAAGAATTTGTTAATGCCTTACGTTCTCAAGTTGAGATTTTTGTTAATAGAATGAAAAGTAATTCATCAAGGGGCAGATCGATTGCTAATGATAGTTCTGTGCAAACTTTATTTTTAAATATTACTGCTATGCATTCAAGGTTTGTTCTAACAAATATTTTGAAGTTCAATGAAATGACGAAAAAATGTATGATACAAGTAATGAATTTTTGTAGATTATTAAGATATATTCAAGAACAAGACGATAGCAGGGTGTATTATGAAGGCCTCCAAGACAAGTTAACGCAAATGAAAGATGCTAGAGCTGCACTGGATGCGTTGCGAGAGGAACATAGAGAAAAATTACGGAGACAAGCCGAAGAAGCTGAAAGACAAAGGCAAATGTTGATGGCTCAGAAGTTAGCAATTATGAGAAAGAAAAAACAAGAATATCTACAATACCAGCGCGAGCGTGCTTTGCAAAAAATTCAGGAACAAGAAAGGGAAATGCAAATGAGACAAGAACAACAAAAACAACAATATATAATGGGTAAATTAAAATAAATAATGTACAGTTTTTATGTCTTTTAATTTATAACATATGTCTTAGGAGGTTATCAAGCTGTTTCTAGTTTTATTGGACCATCCCAAGGTTCACCTGTTCGTCACGTTCAGTATCAGACACCAGGATCTAACTACAATCCTATGTCACCAACAAATCAGGCATACATGTATGGGCAACCTGCAATGAAACAGTATCCTATACAAAGTTACAACATGCCACCAATGAATTCCATGCCACCTCATGTAATGGGGCCAATGGCTAATCAAGAGCAACAACCAACTGATCCATCCATTCAAGGGCATGAAGCAATGGGTCGTGTGTCTGTTTCTGGACCAGCAATGGTTAGTGTAATCTAAAATTGATTTATACACACATACACACGCGCACGTTATCTTATAAGGATATTTTTTAACACTTGAATTTATGTTTTATTTAATCGTTCCTTATATTTCTTTTGAAGATATCTCAAATAACAAATCCCGCACCGCAACTTCAGCAGACAGGTGCACATCAGATGGGACCACCACCACCACCACCACCGCCACAACAACAAGGTCCTCCGTCAAATCATATGACACAAGCGCATATGCCACCGCAGCAAAATGCTCCACAAATTACACAGTCGGGACCACCAAATCAAATGCGTATGCCTCAGAGTCATATAGGCCCATCGCCTCCACAAATGGGACCTGGAGCACACGGCCCTCCAGGGCAAGTTATTGGCATACCATCGCAAATGGGACCACAACAGTCATCGGCTATGTCAGCTCCTCAAGGACCTCCTATGCAACCTCATGTTTCAAATACACCTATTTCGTCTCAAGGACCAGGCGCTATACAAATACCACCAGGATCTACGACCGGATCGATTTTAACGTCGAATCCAACAATGCAGGGTTCTCAGAGATCTGGTGTTCCAACAATGCAGGGCATGTCCCAGGTTCCAGTATCTCAAGGACAACAACTACAATATCAACCACCAACTTCTCTGCAGGCCACTTCAACTGAAGCTAAACAAGTAAAAGAAGATACTAAACCGGAAACAGCAGAATTAATTTCCTTCGATTGAAAGAATTACATGTATGTAAAAACTAGCTCATAACAAGAAGTGCATTTAAGATAGTAATTTTTATATGCCAATTTTTGATTTAAAAGAGCACCGATTGTTTTAATTTGCATAGAATTGTTTAAGTTGCATAGAATTGACAACAATATACTTTTTAAACTTATCAGCAATTCTAAAAAATTAATTCGGGGCTATTGCAACTTTCGAAAAAACAGTAATGTTTTGCAATATATTAGAATAAATTGGTTATTATTTCATTGTTGGTATTTATTTTATGTTATAGAAACTTCCAACAACAATAATATATATACATAAATTAAATACAAGATTTTGTTGCATAATTGTGAAGTATATCTAGTGAAAGGTTATTTGTGATTTTTAAATAGCACACACATACATGAAATGTATGTGTTTAGATGTAATATATATACAAAATATTTATGTTACATAGCATAAGAGGACTAAACGAAAAACAGAATTTCACCTACATTTGACCTTTTACTGGGTATATTGTGACTTTTTTTACAAGATATTTAAATGATCTTTGTCTTCCCTATTTAAAAAAAAAAAAAAACAAATATATATATATATACTGCGAAATATGGCATTTTTCGTCATTGTTTAAAAAGTATCTATAGTAAAGCCTATTTTATTACACAGATCAATCTCGCTGACTTCCTTGATTCAGTATTGCATTTACATTATCTTTTCCCTTTTCATCTTTCTACAGTGTCTAAAAAATTTTCAGTACAACTTGTATTTCCTAAAAATTTATTTTCATGATCACAATGTTTCAACTTGACCTTTTCTACGTGGTTTCACTTCTTCTGGACAAGTAAACGACGTTTCTTCAGAATGTTTTCTAATCACAATTGATGATTCACCGTTAGTTGAATAAGAAGAAATTTTACCATCTTTCTTTTCTTGGCATATGTGAGATATGGTCAATCCATTAGAAGTTAAGGACGCCTTTCGAAGACGCATATCTTCTAAGGGAATTTCTTCACTCCGCGGCCTCGGCATCTTCGGCGAATTATCTCGAGACCGCAGACCGTTTTCATGACTTTTTTCGTTGGAGGCATTGTCACCTCGTTTTAGAGTCGACGATGATAGACTAGGAGCAGGTTTAGCAATATTTTCTCTACGCATTTGCGCTGCAAATCCAGGAACTTTATTGACTGTAAACATTGGTCGCGACTGATGGTCTTTCTGTCTCTGGCCACGCCCTATCAATCCTAAAATTACATCAAATTGTTCTTCAACCACTAATTTAATTTTACAGTATATCTTACGTTCATGCCGAAAACCACGTAGCGCATAGTTTGGTGGTGTTCCAGAATGAGGCATACTTGTGGGAATATCGAGTAATCTTGCAATCTGATTCATTTTCTTTTGTCGTGCTTTTATTCTACCTTTTGTTAGCCTATATAATCAAAAATAAATTCAACAAAATATATAATATATTATAACGAATATCAATCATTTGATATAAACTTACCTTTGTTTAGCGGCCATACATCTTATATGATCATCGAAAATGAATTTTGTTGATAACAGGGGAACGCGATTACCCGTACTACTACTTGAAGGTTTATAAATTGTTAAGTGCAGACATCTGGAATCATCTTTGTCACCAGCTACTTCGATGTCTTGTAGGAAACCAACCAATTTTGCCACTCCCCAACCCAGTTTACTAGTATCAGGTTCAACAAGAATTAATTGTACTACGTGAATAACTAGAAAGCGACGAATTTTTTGACCGTCTTTCCACACAACCGTACATGCGATTAAATCACTATTATCTGTATGAAAAACAAATAAATATTTGATAATTATATGAATAAATAGTTTTGAATTTACTAAAACAAAATAATTTTTACTTAGATCAAGAACATTATCAACTTGAATGCAATTAGCTGGATTTGTTAATGGCAATTGTGATTCAGCCTCCATATTAAGAGTCAAAGATAGAGCTCTTATTAAAAAGAACACTCTTATAGCGCGACGTGCTCTTTCAACCTGTACAAGCATTAATTTTGTTTTCTATTAGTAAGTTTAATAAATTACATTACATTATCAATGTACGTTATTAAAATAAAAAAATTTATTTTTAGTCTACTTACTTCTCCACACGGTAGTCTCTTAGTAAATTCGATACCTGTCATTGGGGTTCCTGTTGGCGGTAATAGAATGTTACTATCCATCATTAACCATTCTACATTCAAAGGTCGTTTCTGAATTTCGCTATATTCATCCTCAAACATATCCAGGAATATATCTTCACTCTAAAAATTGAACAGATGTATCCCATTCAAGCTTAACAGCAGAGAAGTTTTAACAACAAACCTTATAAAAATTTTTTAACAACGATGTACTCTGCTCTTTGGCTGCTTCGATTGCTGTTAAATGTGCATCTTTTAACATGTTTTGTCCTTCTGACATTACTAATTGTAGCAATAATTTAATTGCCAATTCCAATGTAACGAGTCTCACTCGAGCATCTGGCGAAAAGTTTAATGCGTAAAAAGCGTAAATCGTTATTTTAAAAATTAAAGAAATAACTAGATAATGACTCACTTGTTTGACAACTTAATGTTATAATATGAATTAGTCTATCTATTAAAATTTCATTATACAAACTTATTGTTGAATTTCGTGAATTACATAAAATTGGGTCCAACGTTTTACGATCTATGCCCTTAAAATATTTATTTATGAAAGCTAATATATAAAATTTTATTAAATATATTCTCAAAGAATTGTGCCTACCTGATTGTTAACTAAAGCATACAGTAAACATAACGCGAATAATGCGGCATAATCATTTTCCGTGCAGAATAATGAATTTAAGATAGTTTCTAAAAATGGCTTGTTTGACAATGGTTCAGTTATACTCTTCTGTATTTGTGGTGTTAAGGGACTTTCTAATGCTAATATTTGTTCCTTCTCTTCATCAGTAACATTCAAGTGTTTAATTTCTTCTAAATCTTCAGTTGGAATACTTATATCCAGTCGTTCTGGGCTGATAAATACAGACAAATCTCCTGTTGAAGCAGTATCAAATGATGTGCTAGGTTGATTAATTTCTGAGACTTCTTCACCTTCATTTTCAGTATTATCCTTTCCTTCGTTCAAATTACATTCTTCTTCACAAAGTTCATCTGATACTGTTAAGGATTCACTTAAATTTTCAAGAGATTTTTCTAAACTTTCTTTTGGTGGTGAAAAAGCAATTAATTTATTTGTCGAAACATCACCGTACATTTCAAGTACTTTACTTGCACCAGTTTGTATTGTTTCTAAATCTGATAACAGTATCACTGCTGCTAGTGTATGTACAAGAGGACCATGAGAGACTATTAAAAATACTTGGGAAAGTAAAAATAGAGCTACAACAATGCTCACATGTTTCCTCTCCTCCTATATAAATGCAGAAATATCAATTATTTCCATACCAAATGGTTGTATATTTTGTAATTGGATACATACCTGATTTTGGCACAAAAGATTTTTATGTTTCATAAGTGAGTAAACATACAATGGAACTAATAATTTGTGGAGCAGATGTTCTGATAAAACTTTGTTTAAATCAGATATATTTAAACACAGAATGTCATTCAAGTAGTGTAAATGATCTAAGTGTTCTGCTACCAAGTCTGATAGTCTGTTTTGACTTTGATGACTGAAACACAAGTATATTATTAAGTTTCTTTCTAATATAATTAATTAAATTATGCTTTAAAATGACTTACTCAGCATCATTTCTAACACAAGTGTCAAGCTCAATTATGTGATTACCAATAAACCATACAAGATTGCTGAAATAGGGTGCAGCAGTCCGATCTCTTATAAATGCTAGCATCGAGGCATCTTCTACTCTGTATACATTTAAAGTTAATGTTCGCACTGCTATACGAACCATTCCTTCAGAGTGATTAAAAAATTTAATTGCCTCTGTATACAATGGAAAATCATTGGTGTGCTAATAAAAAAAAATCAAATTAAAACATATCCTTTTTGTATATGCTTAGTGCAAAATTTAAGTAGTAATGATGACAAAAACGATGAGACAATGAACACAGAAAAGCAGAAGTGAACAAATTAAATTATACATATACTTAAATACTGTACTGTTAAATTGAAAGAAAACTTATGTTAGGTAGCTACTATTAAAATTAATGAGCATGAGATTAGCAAATGTGAACAAATAGACACAGAGGATTGTCACGTGTACCTCGTTTACCTCATTATAAAAGAAATGAATGGTATGTGCATTTAACTTCAAGCTTAAAGTCTTTAAAAAACTGATATAATATGCCATCACCTCTTCATCACTGAAGTCAAATTTGTGCACTATTATACTGTTTACATGATTGTTACTAAGTAAATAATCTAAAAACATATTTTAATTGAGACCTTATAAAAAATAACCGATTAAAATTATAATTGCAAGTTTGGTAATAAACTTACATAAAGATGTTTCATTGCGTATATTCTCAAACAATATGTTTAATGTCTGTAATAATTGAACACATACATAGCTTCCACATTTTTGCTTCATTATGCGGAGAAAAAATGAAAGCATGTTTTTCTCTAAGAAAAAACTGGTGAACAATGGATATAATTACTATTTACGATATAAGAAATCATATTTGCCAAGTAATAATTATATCTGTAATGCTTACTCAAATACACTGCTATCATTTTGGTCACCCCATATTAAAATTTCAGCTATAGAACGAAGAGTTTCAACTAATAAACCTCTATTATTTTCAGACACAGTTTGATTTTTTGACAAGATATGGTATAAATACCTGCATATGACAATAACAAAAAATGTAGACAAAATAAAGCTTTTCATATACATACATGTACATACTTCAGATGTTCTAAGGAATGAGGGTTTTTAGGCTTCCAAAGCCCTCCACCAAACCAGCTTCGACTTCGAAACATTTTTTAGAAATATAATCGGATTTGGGTGGTGCCTTGCATTAAATTCATGTTCCCTTTGCTTTTCTTTTTTTTTATTAAAGAAGCGATTATGCGATTAAATTTGTTTATATCATCAAAATTATAAGAATTATTTATATTATTTAGTGTTTATTAAAATTGTTTTAACGTTAAAATAATTGTCGAAATCCTGATAAAATTTAACACATTTCTCAGGTTAGACTTTACTACTCATTTTTATTTTTGTTTCAATTGTTAATTACTGTATCTTTATTGAAAAATTCATTTACATTTTTTTCATACATTTTTCTGAATACACCATGGTGAGATTTTTAAAGTATCGCTAATCTATACGTAGGTACGTAGAATTTTACACGACGCAAAACGAAGTCTGCCCTCCATTACTGAACGGACTATGGAACTACACGTTAGGTTAGTTTAATATCGTTTGTTGTCATCAACTACGATTTTTACAGTGTTAAAAATTGTAAAGAAACATCGTTTAGATTTGTAAAGAGACATTCTTCTTTGTTTTATAAGTAATTAAATTTCAAATGATACCACTGTAAATGAACAGGTATTGCAAATAAAAAAATGCAAATATTTCAATGCGATATCAATAGATTAATTTGTGATAATGAATGAAATATACATAAGTTTATGTAAGCGTTTACATTTACATATCAGGAAACATCACTAGTATTGGAATTATATAGTGGCATTAGTGAAATGTATGTATTAATGCTTTCGTAAGTGAAACACTGATAAATTGCTTATATTTTTTTGTTTGTTTGGAGATGCATTTATTATTAGTTTCAATTTGTGATTACGAAGAATATCATATTTTATGTAAATTTGTCACATGAAGAGTTTTACTTTCGCAAAATATGGTATTATTGGCACTTTTGTTATAACAGTATAAATAAATACCATCGAAATGTATGCAAATACAAATTTACCAAGTAATATTATTCATGAATCGTAATTATTTAATACCCTGTAGTATGAAAGATAAATGACTTAAATATAAATACTGACTGTCATAAATGAATTATGAATGATCGGTAAAATAAAAATTTATAGGTACAACTGATTTCCACAAAAATAGTCATGTATATGTTAATCTATATCTTAATAAGAAATATACGTTAATTTTGTTTAATTTTAAACTTTAGTACGTAGATGGCGCAAGTAGCTAATAAATCGAATGCGTTTTCACTTTAGTTCGTGTATCTGATGATAAAAAGATTCTTAAATTCCCATAAGCGTTAGCCAATAAAAATAAAGTAAATAAAACCGTGAGGGCGGAGAGGAAACGAATTGCTGTTCAAAAGATTTTATTTTTATTATAATAAAATTTTTAATTTGTCTCGTTTTATTTTTGTAATAATGTAATATATTCATATTTTTAATATTAAATTATTGAAACTACGTATATATGTAATTTGATTCTACGTTTTATTTAATTTCAGTTGAACCTAAGAGTTTAATATATTACTACGCAATACGTAGTTACAATCCGACGTTTCAATAATGAAGGTGGCGCTTTAGAATTATTCGAATGTCTAGCGTTAAAACAACGCTACATAATCATATTCCGTGTTTATTTATATTGTTTATGTATATTTATATTGCAATAAGTATAATGTGAAATTTTTGCGGCATTTATCTTAAAAGTATAAATATGTGCGATAAAGAAGTAAGGAAGATGATTTAGCCAATAACAAGAACATATATTGTTTAGCGCCTTCCACAGTTTGTATATTCGCTCAATAGGATAAGAAGAAAAGCAAATTAACAATACATTTGTTACTAGATAATGGTAAATAAATCAAACATAAATAGTTTACAGATTATTAATTCAATAACGAATATTTATAAAGCGATAAACAAAAACTAGCTGTCGAATATCATGTGATAAAAGATATGATTGTAGAATAATTTGGCTTAATTCATGCAATTCATGAAATCATGAAGAATTTCACATACAAATGCATATTCTTATTTTGTTATGTGTATTTTATACATCGTGGTTATATTCGAAAATAAATTCAAAGCTGATTGCTACATTTGTGTTTCAGTAACGCTATTAATGCAGAATATTCAAATGTGTAAAATATCTTCTATTAGATATATAGTAGTTTTCTTTATTATAAAAGTTCTGAATTATTTGGAGAAAAAGGATATTGTTCCCAATAATACTTACTAACTATTTTTTGTTCCAGATATCGAGTTAGGTATTATCTCGTAGGAGTAATTCAATAGCCGAAAAAATGGCAGGACCGGAGGAAGATATGTAATAAGAAAAGGACAAGTGACACTGCGGAAGGTAAGCGGAGAAGAATGGAATTCGTTCTTTAGTTACCCATTAAGGATAGTAAAGATTTAGCCTAAGGCGTAGTTGAGAAAAGTGAAAAAAGGACAGAATCATGTTAATTAAGCTCGATGAACTTTTTCAAACGAGTTATTATCGGTGCAAGGAATTGTTACTGTATTATGGTTATCGGAAAATTGCTATCCCTATAGGGCGGAGAATCGATACGAGTATTCTTAACGTGTCTATTTCCCAGCACGTTCAAATATTATATATATATATATGTGTATATATATATGTATTGCGTATTGTGACATTTGCATTTCTGCATTTAGTCTAATATTCGAGTATTTGATAGAGACAAAATCTTGATTTATTGTTCTTTAAACTTGCCAGCTAAAAATACCACTGTATTAAATAAATGAATGTTTTCAAAGTTTTTGTTGAGATCGTTGATAGTTTGGAAGTAGTGTTTTATCATTGAAATTCGATTTTCAAGTTGGAACAGGTTCGTTCGATACTTGTTACCGTAAACAGTAGAATTCGTTATGAACGTTTCCTTCTTCAACTGTCAGTTACATTTATTTTCTGTTCCAACCGTAAATAATTTCATTAACTTTGTTGGCTAAATTCACTCATAAGATGTTGCTCAAATCGGACGATTTTCAGTATGATCGCGCAATTAGACCATTTATAGTTTGAAACCACGAATTGGGAATAATGAAACTCGTGGTATCGTTAGAATATGCTTGTACGATCGAGCTGAATTGGTTCGTTTCGTTGTTTCCTTAACGTAATCTCACCACGAAGCGTCTTAATTGACGTAAGTTACGTTCTTTGATTCTCTTCATGTTTTCGTAATTTCCATCAAAAAGAAAATCGTCATCTAAAAAGATATTTTCAATCAGTTTGTTCGTTCAATGAACATGAATATCTTCCACTTGTGTTCTCCGTGCTCGTCAATTTGTTAACTTTTCAACGATCCAGTGAGTTGTCGCATTGCGGCTGATCCGATGTACAGGTATTTCAGTTTCATTCTTCAGATCGTCCACAGCTACAGCGATTGATTCGTGGCTTATGAATGCTTTTATTATCGGACTTTGGATAGAGGTATAATTTTCTTCGGGGGAATTCGGGAAAAAGGATTCAGGTTCAATAGAGAAGGAGACCTTTCAATTTTTAGGTTCCCAGAAATTCAACTATGGTCTCTAAATTTGGAAAGTCCGGTCATCGTTTTACGTCCTTAAATTTGTTCGCAATTAATGGTGTAATTCATTCGAAAAATGTATTATCTATCTGTGCTATTAGTCCATTAGAACCGTTAAAAAATTATCATTTTTAGAACACTACTTTCGAGTTTCATTCAACTGCAATTATGTGTGTATTCGTATGTACTAATACGTTGAGACGGTGTGACGAATAATTCTGTCCGAAGCTATTGTTTGATTATTATCTAAATTAAAGCCATTACACGTTTCACTGTGTGATTAGGGTTTGGAGTAGAACATTAATCGTTACTGGCTAAAGTTCATCATCGACATTTCTGTAGACAATTGAAATAGTATTTTGGTTTTTGCGGTACATAAGCCGTCACTGTGTGAATTTCCTTACAATAGGCGGGAAACAGTTTTGTAAATAGATTTCAATCGTACATACTTTATTCGCGTTACTTTAACGTTACGGTTCATCTGCTCGCATTAGAACTTAAAACTGAAGGTTCACCTTTCGGAAACCTTTAGTTTAGTAGATGACATGTTTTCTTCATTTTCTTCGTCTTCTCCGTCATCGTCGTCGTCGTCGTCGTCGTCGTCGTCGGAATACTAGCTTTTGTTTCGGCATTCTCGGTCGCCCTCGGATGTGTTCGGGCGTCGCGCCGAGGTTCCGTCGCGACGCAACTGACAGTCGGTGGCCGAGCATCGCGACGCGTGCATCGTATACGGGTTCTATTCGAAACACTTCTAATTCGAGACACGCGTAATTTGTTTCCCCTTATCGATAAAAGGGCACACCACACACGGAAAAGAAACTATCCATTCTTCTCCTTCTTTAACACGTTCTACGCGTTCGTATCGTCGCATTCCTTTCGTAAGTCGAAGATTGCGAGCTACATGGGACGAAAGGAACACGTTTAACTGCGAATTGCAACTGCAAACAATGCACAACAGCTGCTGTTTGTCACGCGGACAACACTGATGGTCTGTATCGAAAACGCGTGTGATCAAAAAAAGTTGTTATCGGGAATGCCTGTATAACGCCACGCGGCTTCAAGGGGGGAAGCAAGTTCTAGCAGGGATGAGCTTATTCGAGGCGTCTCAGGAGAACAAATTGCGAAAACGCGATGCTGGAATATCGCGTTTGTTTGCAGGAATAGTTATTCAAATGACCGACAAATCATTTATCGATACCAAATTGAATATAATATACGATTATAAAGATGAGAATGTTGCTGGGATTAAAATAACGGCAGTTTAATATTTTACGCTGACGTACGTGTAATTTGTGCAGTAGGATGCGTTGAGGGTTGCCGATGACTTCTATCGATGTTTTCGCAATCGAGATTAAACAATTGTACGTACCTTTCGGGCTTTCTATCGATCCATTTTGATCGGTAACATATGTTCTTCTCTAGTTTGATCTCTAATTTCAGACTCTGCGCCAATTGGAAATGAAATTAGTCACGCGAGCGAAAGGAAATGGCACATTGCAGATTCTTGTATCGAACTTTGTGTACTCGGGAACAAGAATATTTCAAATTTTGGTCCAAGTCAATATGTTTCTTTATATCAAGAAAGTATAATTACTTTTTTACCATTTTTAGAATCAATTCTACATAGGTACCTTTAGAGTCACAAGTCTCTGTCAATCCGATATTTATCGATGAGAAAGTTTCTTTCTGGACTGTCGAAAGTTTTCACGTGTCATCGGGTCACGGATTTTCGGCAAGATTTTCGTGTCAGTTCATCCTTCGGTCTATAAAAGGGAAACAAGCTTCGGGTTATTCACGAAGCTCATAGAATGCATCACAGTGTATAGCCTGACAGGATATAATAATTTAAGGAGAATTCTAGTATCGCGTATAGTCTTATTGTTCACCGAATGAACAGAAACGAAAGTTTGTACCGTCGAAAATGATCGAACAGAGTATACGCTTCCGCTTATTTCGATACCTGTTCGGTCGGTTAGTTTACGTGACGTAGAAAATGAAAGAATCGATATACGTATGCATTACTTTGAATGCATTCGTCTTGTTTTGTTTGCTCTACGATATTAACAAAATTAACTTCCAATTGTTCCCTGTAGAATAAATCAGGATTATCCCCGAAGCTTCTTAAGCTTTCTTCGATATTTTCTCCCTTCGTTAAGCTCGTCAGTTTGTCAATCCGTCATGCCGCGCCTTGCCTCGTGTCTTCTCTGGTTTCTTCTCCGTCACTGTTTCTATCTCTATCGCTTTTACTGGTTTTCAACGTCTATCCAGCTATAACTTTCCCGTTTTTAACTGGTTGCAAGTTCCATTCGTTCCTTGCAATCACGATTAAACACGTTTTTCCAAGTATTGTTTTGAACGATGCCACATTAATTTCAAACATATTCATTCGTCGATTACAATATCAATTGGTCTTTCAACCGAGTGCATTTCGTTTCATATTTCATGTCTTCGTGCATGTCGAGTGCTCTTAAATTCCTCTAATGGATTCGTCTGAAGGGAATCATTTTTATAACGGTACTCGTCGATTTCGTTCAAGCTTCACGCTGATTCATGGTACCATCGTTCCTTCTTTCTACCTTGCTTCCTCCGTTCGTTTCAATCGTCGAAATATAACTTCCCATCCTTGATAATTGCACAAATCTCGTTAATTCCGAAAATACCCCCTTCGCGCTCCTTTAATGGCGGCTTTTCAACCGTTCGGCTTTTAAACCGGTTACCCTTACATTTATAACCCTGAAAAATTCTTGTTCTTTCGTAATTGCCAGTTCCTTTTTGACTATCAAGCGAATAAATAAATGAATAAATAATTAAATAAATAAATAAATAGAAGCATCGGAATCGTGTAAGTTTCATCGATATGTGTAATATGTTGAAACTCGATGGTTCGAAGGATGTATCTTTTTCATTCTTAATCTTTTTTGCACCTTTTCATTCTTAACCTTCGCGATAATCTGCTGAACGTAGATTTTATTGCCTTCGATAGGTATCGGAAGGAATCGTGTTCCATACGGACCAATGGAGTCCTTGAAATCGGACGCTCTCGTTTCTTCGAAGGTTCAGGTTTACGAGGATTAAAACAGAAGTCGCATGCATACGTGTATTATAGAAGTGATGATAATATTTTAATAAATAAGCTGTGATCGGTGTTTCTTTTTCTGACAATTTGCTTGGAAATTTAGCTTGAAATCCGTATTAAACTGATAGAAGAAATAGACTGTTAGTTTAGAAAATGATAAAGTTTAAACAGTGAGCGAACAGATACTGCATGGGTTTGTTACCACGTTGTTCATGGATCTCGTGATGCCTACGCCGGCCCCAAAAATGAACGGCTATTCGTTAATTAATATAGAAAACTATCGATCTTCCAACTGGAACTATCTATTTGCAAAATAATCGATGAAAATTCTGCACTGCGTGTGCACCTATGCATATAGTAGGTAGGGAGATAGGTAGATACGATAGAGAGAAAGTGAATGAGTTTTGCTGATTGTCTGACAAAATTCTGATTAGAATCATAAATTCACGATAATTGTGGATTCGGGTAAGAGAGTAGCAATGTTATCTTAGACAAACGATAGTGTTATCGGCGCTAACATGTAAAATATAACATTGTTTCATGTGGAAGTAAGGGAGAGAGAGAGAGAGAGAGAGAGAGAGAGAATTCATTCGAAGCAGGTTATCTTCGTGAATGATATTCCCGATGGGGGAACGAATTTGCATCTTTCCGTGAAATTTCTGGCTTAAACGGTGGTAACATAGGCGTGTTTTACACGTTATCCTAATTACGTATATAGTTAATCGATTTTCTGATTATCACAGTGATCACAAGATAAATACTGCATTCCTACATATTTAACCGTGTATTAATTGTAAGTAACTTATTATTAAAGTCTTCGCTTTGCTTTGCTTTTTTAAACGAACATGGAAACATTTTTCTTTTTTTTAAATTTTTCTTAATATAACCTGCAATCATTGTCGACGAGTATAGAGTGTTGTTAAGTTAGGTTTCGGGTTAAGTTTGGATTATATTGCATACTTGTTTACTCGAATTTGAGTTCTGCGTTTTTCGCTACACGTCGGCGAAGGGAAACAATCTTTGTCCGTGGGAGTAGTAATCCTTGTCTCAGCCAGCTACGATGCAGTAGTACGATTGCCCGTAATTTATCGAACCGCTGCGTCTTTGCTTTTCTTCCCGAGGGAAGAACGTTCGATCTCATGGGAGAATCATTTCAAGCAATATGCTTCGAGATCGTTTTAATTTTGCTTGTTTCGTTCAGAATCCGAACAATTCTCTCACGGTTCTTCATGGTTCTTCGTATAGTCGTATCGGTATAATCGGGATGTCGGTGCGCGATCGATAGCCACGAGGTACTTGAAAATTCGAGCAATCAGGTAAGGCTGCGTCACGGCCACGGAAATTTTATTCCAGTTGAGCCAGCAAACGAGAACGCGCACAAGTGTGTGTGTGTGTGTGAACGTTTTACGAGAAAAATAATGCAAAGCGGCGACAGAATTGGTTAAAGGTTTCATTGTTGCGATTAATTGGAATTTGGCAAGCGGCGCCTGTAAACATTCTTTGGCGCGACGCGACGATTTCTATGGTGCAGAAAGTAGTAACACGCAAATAGCTGGGAGGGGAACTTTATCGTGCTTGAGGATTTCAGGACTTCAGGCAAAATTAAGCGAGTCGGATATTAAACTCCATCCTTAAAAGTTGTCGTTCCAGGCCATGAAACAATGTTATTTTACGATTTTTTATATTTTTCGTAAAGACAGAGCGAAGGTAGCGTTGAAAAGAAAAACATTCGAATTGAGAAACGAAGGCGCATACACAAAAGTTTCTGGTAAATATTTGCAACTGTATCGTTGCCATTTTTCCAAATGCATATTGAAAATATTCGTGATTAGTAAATCGAATCGATAATGATTTTCAATTAGCTACAAGCGTTGCACGATATATTATCTCGAAGGTTTCCTCTCTTCGGCTTTGTTTTTTCCGTGTCACGGCTCATTGCCGTGAATTTTTCAACAGCCACCTGTCAACGGAAAATGAAACAGCCTGTCAAACAAAAGATATCATCCCTTCTGTGTTTGGCAATGCGCCAACGTCTAGCTGAAAAGCTGGTTTTCTTCTTTCGCGTGTTCGCTGTTGCTCCTAGCACGTCCGGTCCGGAAAAATGAAGCGAAGATTCCGAATAGAAATGCGTCCATCCATTTTCATTGCCACCACGGAGGAAAAGAGGAGATTGGTCGGCTACTTTAGTTTGCTTGGATAAAATCTAGCTTCGAAGTATATCAGTTTTCTTGTAATGTATTATACATCCGATATCGCTGTATATAGCGTATGCGTCTCTTTGATCGTTAACAATTTGGAAAAACTGTTTGAAATTGGACTGCATCGATTTAATCGCATTCCTGTAGGAATTTCCCCAAATTACGAGGCATCCTCTACAGCAGGATTTAGGAACACCTGCATCGATTCCTCTATTCCTCTATTCCTATCCACTACTATCGATTCTCATCGAACGACCCTCGCTATTCAATTCGATTCAGAAGTTTGTACAATGCGTATTTCGACAACACAGCAATCTCCTTTGAATCCCTATCGAGGAAGAACAAAACGGTGTTTGCCCTCTATCTCTAAAGCTTTCTAAATGTGTCCTTGAGCGGTGTTAAAATTTACAAGGGATTTGGTTTCCGCTGTTCAGCACGCGAAAAGATCATACACCTACCAGGAAAGCCTTCTAATTGATTTTCCTTTAGAATCGAGTTCGGAGTAGGAATTTCTATTAAGAGAAAGAGATTGTCCTTCGCCGCGCCATTTTTATAGAGAAGCGGACCCTCTCTTCTTTTACAGACAATCCGAGGACTGTTTTCATCTACGAAGGACAAGATAAAGTGGAGCATGCTAAATTCGATGATCGTTCCGCAGAATAACGAGGAATTCTTGATAAACTGGGTTAGTTTAGAAACTCCGCGGTTCCTTTTCGGAATAAAGCGGAGGCTAGTCGTACACGAAAATCAAGAATAGCGGACGTTTTACATGCAACACTGTACCGACATTTTCCGAACGGAACGGTACTTTAGGCATCGAACAAACGGCCATTTTGCGAGCTAGAATACAAATACCGATTGGAGAACGATTTTATTATTGTAGCTGCATCAAAGTATTCCATGAAGTCTGATGCGTGAAAACGTTGTTTATCGATTGGATCAACCGTTTTCAGAGAATCTGTAATGGTTTTAGTTTGATTCTCGTGAAAATTTGTCTTGAGATGTCGACGAAAGAAATAAAGAGTAACATCGGAAAAGTTTGAATATATATACTTATTAGAATAGGTATACGAATAATAGACATGCAGTTTAAATGAACTATAATAAAATATGTATAGCAGTATAACGAGAAGCAAATAAATTAGAGCAAAACGTAAAGGGTGACGCTTAACATTAGTATGCAAGTTTCAAAGCGCATGACATTTTAGAGGGTTAATTACTAAAAGGAGAATCTCTTACCCTTGTTCTGTATCGTTATACGATCCCATTAAGGTTTCGTTTGTCCAGGCGTTTTTTCGAGCTCGTCTTTTGAGCTTAACTAAAAAAGTTTGATAAAACTCGAGGCAAAGTAGAGTGAAATGTTGTAATCGATAATTGCAATCAGCCCCGTGAATGATTGGCCAGCCAGAGTTTGACGAAGTGTCTGAAATAGTCTGAAAGTAGATAGGACAAAGTGACAGCCGTGTGTCAGAAGAGAACGAATAAACTAGTCGGGAAGCGACGACGGCATTTTTTTTACGACGATGCGTCACAGGCTTGCAAATTTGTTTTCAGCACTCGACACTCGGCCACGCAAGAGTGGCCGGTGTGAGAGGTTCGGATTAGCCGCGGAGGCATATCCGGTTTGCGACATTGGCTTCGATCCAGCATGCGGCAATAAAAACGAACGATTTTGCAACCTGCCCCGTCTATGACCCGTTTTCCTTCGTATTCGTTCCACCCTCTGACAGAAGTTAACAGCGTCCTCGTAAATGAAAGTGCATCAAGTCCATCAAGCATCGAGTCGCATCCTCTTCTTCTTTGTTTTTTTCTTTCACGCACACAGATCGTCTTCGCGCATTCCATTGACCTTTACTACTGACTACAAGTAGTCGGTCGTAGGATCCACGCTCGAGATTCCTTTGTTGCCGCTAATTTATTTCTGTCGCATTAGATTTATAAGATGCTTACCGTTTCTTCTTCGACCGATCGTGTGCATCGCAGTCATCGATTAGATAGGTACAGGGATACATAGGTATAGTAGGGCAAGTGACCAAGGAAAGGATCGATTTCGCGTATGTTTCACGGCTCTATCTTCACTCGTACGCGTTTCATGTGCACCCTCCATCCATAAAAGTTTATGAGCCACCTAAGAATAGATAAAGCGAGTTAACCGCGGGAAATGAAATCGTCTATGTCAGCTTTTGAATTGGAAAATACGAGCACTCGTATAAATTTAACGATTCGCGTTGAAATTAGAGCCACTAAAAGATTTTCCCCTTTTCTCCGGTAAACATATTCTTACTGTATCGATTCGAAATATCCCGAAGCCGGTAGCTTTCTTTTCGATATACTTGTTTGTACATAAAAAGATAGAAAAACGCAAGTAGTTATCTTTATCATCTTGGTACTCGCGGTATGTTAACGAAAGGAGGGAACGAGTGACGCTAGAGAAGTGAAATTTCTGAGATTGCTTGGCATCTGCAGCGTGCTTAAACGTAGTATACGTGTGCGACGAATGCACCTAAAGGCAGCTATTAGAAACAATGGTGATGGAAGAGGAGAGGCGTTGTGTATCTTTGAGTAACGTTCGATCAAATTCCGGTTCACCTATCGAATATCTGTTTCGCATTTAAATTTAGATTACCCAGTACTGCACGAATTACTGTATACGCGTGTAAAACAAGGAAAACAAAACGTTATTATTCGATATAAGAATAAGTAGTAGTAGTAGTATGAAAAGTTTCGAGCGATAGTATAAGTAGTAACCGAGTTTGAAATGCTCGTAAATTGTAAGGCTACATCGTCGCTATTCATAATACGAGTTATCGTTTCTCCATTGTTAACTCTAAAACATGGATAAAGTATGCGCGCTATCGTATCTGCCGTAGCTTTTGCCGATTAATAATTAATTAGCGCGTGGCTGGCTTTCGATTAAAAGTCTTATTAACGAACTCGTTGAAAGTGCTTGATAGGAAATACTACGTTCTATCTCCGTCGTATTGAAAAACGAATTTCAGTCCAACTTATCGGTGAGTAATCAGGTGAAAACACGTCTTCGTTTTAAGGTCCAGAATAAAAATAGTAATGATAATCGTGTACGTATGTATGAATGAAGTGACGTATAGCATACGGTATTCCATCTTTTTTGATAAACACCGAACCGCCGCTATTTTTCTAGTCGATCATGCTTGTATATTCATTAAAATATAACATTAGACGCGATCACACGAGGTCTGCGTATCAACGATTAGCTATTTTTGCAGCGAAGAGGAGAGATAATGTCCATCGTTCTACGTCGAATGGTAATAGCGTATGTTGCCTCCTGTGGCTGGAGGTGGTCTGTCCTACCAAGAATTCCGTTCATTTCCACCAACACTCGATATGGTTGTCCGTGAAGCTTGTCCTGAATAGTTCGTAACGGTGGTCCATAACTTTCGAGGACACGGTACGATCCCCTGGCAGAGTTTCGACTACTATGCGAAATTCCCTGAATGATTCGCCACCGATTAATGCTATTCACGATGCAACACTTCGATTATTTAAGTAATTCGAGCTTAGCATTGCTTCTCGTAGACGTGTAGACGTTGTGATTCGATCGATCGAAGAGTGGTATAGTGATCGAGATACTCTGGTATTGTATGAACTTGGTACTAATTTGATGCTAGGTACTAGGTCGTATAGTAGTTAGTTATTCATGATAACGCGAAGTGAACTTTTTTAGTGAAACAAATCTGCAAGGATATGTAAAAGCAAAGACGGAGGTTTAATATGTTCTCATTTCGATGTGTGTATATATATGCGTTGGATACAATTACAGGTTACATCTAAGCGGATTTCAACTTTATTAATCTTCACGCAAATTCTGTATTACACAGAAATCACGATCTGGGGTAACTAATTTCTGTGATTCGACAGAGTTTCCGAGGTATCCAATTCGTGGATCTCAAGTTTCACCCTTTGTTCCTGCCTCTAGTCGCTATGAACTGGATTTCTAATCTTTCGAGTGCCTGCAATGTATCTACTTACTCAGTTTCCTAAGCCAGTTTCCTCAATTCAAGATGATCATTCGCGAAGAAACATCTTCGCTTTTTAACTGTTGCGCTTTTAACGAATTTCTGTTTCCAGTAATTGATTCTCGAAATTTCCGTAACAATACCGCGGTTTAATGGCTGTTGCTTTCTAATTGTTTACTCCGAAAATAGTACGTCCCGTGAGCAGGACGTTTGTTCGTAAAATTTGTGGCGTTGTGGCAGGCAAATCCTCGTAAATCAGTCTCTGTTTACATCACTCGCTTAGCCTTAATCTCGACTCCGGAAACTAAGTCGGGATAACATCGCTAGCGTATGATGAATGTTGACCGAACCCCTCCGAATCTGTATCCTTCTTCGTACCTTCTATACTCTCACGAATTCTCCATCGCGAATAAGTGATTGCTTATGACAGTAGGAAACGTTTTAGTTCCCGCGAAAAGATAGAAGGTTTCTTTGATAATTGCGGCTGTTTCTTTTTCGCTGAGATTTTCTGCAATTTAGATTTTTCTCTGAAATACCACTTCTACCTCCACCGTAATCTACGTTCACGAGGGTATTACGTCTGACTTGTACAGTCTATTAAGCGCGACAATAGACTCCTTATTGTTGCGCCCCGCGTTGAAATATTAATGTGCAGACGTTAGAACTGTACTTGGAAATGTCGGACGGGCACGCAATAAAGTATTAAATATAGAAAAGCTAGGTGTATCGTTGGATCGATAGAAAATACGTGGTCGCGGTGGACACTAGGGAGGAAAGCGATTCAGGAAATGCACTTTATTCACCCCGCTTCGTGTCTCCCGTTTTTAACCTCGTATCAGTGTCCCGACACGACGCGACGTTTCATTCTTCACGCTGCATCGCGGGTCGCGATTGCACGCCGCCGAAAGCAAAATACTCGGAAGTCCAGGCTGTATTTCTAACGAGGCCGAATCACGGAGGAAACGAAGCTGATCCCGATTCGGGAATAACGCACGCGACTCGAAGCGTGTACCTATACTTGTTTGTTTTACCGGAATTCGATGCAAACTTCCTCCCCGACTTCTACGTTTATGCAGCTTTTTCTCGTTTCGTAAGAACGCGTCGCGATGAAATATTTGTATAAAACGTTCAATTGCTTTATAAACGATGAGTAAACTAACTCACGAAAGTGTGCGTTGATTCAAAAAATTGTTCTATCCAAAGGTTACACGGTTAGGTACATAGTGAATTCGTATATAGTGAATTAGTTTTTTAAATAGAATATTGCTCCTTTAATCACGAAGACTGAAAGAACCGCGAGTTTTAAAGTTTCGGAACCCTAGGATTTATAAGTTAGGAGTGCCATCGCCTTTTTCAGCTTACTATGAATCGGTATTCTGTTTCGTGACGTTGAAATGTTATCATTTTTGTAAACAACATACAGACTTCTGTATTATTCTGAATATAGGAGAGAACACCTATTTTATCGACGCTGTCCACCTCCTGATTTACCGTCTTTTTTCGTTTCTTCATATCCTTTCATCAACCCCCGTAAACATCTTCCTCGCCACGTTCTCCCAAAGGTTCATTTTAACTCCGCGCATCATGAAATCGTAGTGCTGGGGCTGAGCGATTTACTAGATTAGGAAAGTCCCACGGTTTCTGGATATATGTAGTTTCCAGTGGAGCTACGGTACAGCTACAATCGCAAATCCCTCGCGTGCGTTAAAAAGGAAAACCACCGGTGAAGAAGAAAGAAAGTCGACAAGGAGGAAAGCTATTAAGAATTGTTAGATCGTATCGATCCTTCCGTAGGTAGGAAACTTTAATTTCCGTTTCAAATTGAATTCACCGTTTTGTAAGATGTTACAATAACTCCTTATCCCTTCATACATAAACAATAATATTCGCGTTATTCTGTTCCCAACTGTAGTCTCGAAGTGTTTTCTCAGAAGCTAAGCATTATCGGGAAGCGGTGTTTTTTCGCTGCAGCTCTTCAAAGTCATGGCAGAAATTGCATTTCCGTCGAGAGGTTGCAAGAACTTGTTGTCTTTCTATGGTTTCATAACGAATGCATCGTACCTAAAAGTATTTCTTCTTTTTCACCTCGATTTTTATCTAACGTTCAATACGTATCTCCGACTTTTCCCATGTGCTATCAAAGATCTCGCGAGCGAACGAAACGAAGCAGAAGTTTCGACCGTACCTGGAAAGTTTACCTGTGAGCTATCGTTACGAACGATCAGCAGCAACATCGGGTGTAAAAGTTCGATTCGCTAATTAACATGGCCGAGATAAACCATGACCTTTCCTATTGTATACCCGGAGAATAGGTGTGGTACCTATTGATCCTTCGATCGAGGTAAACTTTACGATGTTCTTGTAACCATTGTATTTAGCTGGGATCACTTTTCAATAATGGATTCACTTCGCTACACCAGTTTGTCGTCGAAACGAGTTTGTATCGCTTGTTTGTGTACAATTTAATCGTTGCGCCTTGTAAAATTGAGAGCTACGAGGATATCAAATGTGTGAACATTCCCTGAAAAACTGCTTCCATTTTATTGTTCCGTTTCTCGAACTGTACGCGGAAGCGTAACTTTATTTCGAATTGAAATTAAAACGAATAACTGCCCGTTAAACGGACAACTTTGTTCGCATCTGATTTTTCACGATTACTGCTCTGTCGTGAAAATTTGCGTTCGTTGATGATTGAATCAGGAAAGAAACGGGCGCGTAAAGTTGACCGTAAAAAGTGGAGCTACGCTGAAACCCTCTTAGTGGCTTACCTTTGAAGACGGTGGGTTAATAAGAGAACTTAGAAAGAAGTTCTCTTTGAGAAGTGTGGTGTAAAGAGTGACTACTTTCTCCTTAGAACAAACGGAAAAAGGAATTTCAAGCGTTTAATAAGCTAAAATTGAATAGAAAGTAAAACATTATTTATACGCTGTAATACCTGCTTGGTGTTAAATGTCTTCATCCTATATTTGACAAATTGTTAATTTTCTAAGGCACAGTTCAATTAATTTTACGTCTCGTAAAATTGTGTTTCTTACAATTACTAAGTTAATTTTTGTCGGTGACGATGATATCGCGCGTATAGAATTCGATAAATATAAATTCAACTGGGAAACAAGGTTAGTTAGGAGGTGCAATTGGACCATACAAGTAGATAATTACAGCCACATGGCGCGACGTATCTCTGCCGCGAAATGGATTAATACAATGGATGCCCTTCGACGGCCGTAGCTTATAATTTCCTTGAAAATCCTTCTCGGCCGGCTGTTTTTAAAACAGCAATTATTGTGACGTAATTTCAAGAATCAATGAACAACTGATTAAAGACTGATTAAAGCTTGCGCATAAGAATTTAAAAGACTTATTGTATTATTGTTATTAAAGTTGAAGGCAGAAGTTCGATAAAGTTGCGTGGAACGTTTACATAAATTCCACTGCAAGTACCTACATACATATACGAGTGTACTCAAGGTAAATGAATGAAACGATGGTTCGTTCGTAACTGAAATGAGAAAATACGCAACCTCTTGGCGTATAAAATTTAACATAATATTTGGAGAAAACGGTGATCGATCACGTAAACGTGGTTCAACCATTTTTAGTCGACAGATTTTTAGCTTTTATCGCGAACAAATGGTTAAACGCGTTAAACGCTTTATATGAATTGCATAAAGTAGAAGCGCTTGCTTCATTTCAGATATGTGCACATACCCTGCATCGATACAAACAATATCGTTGACTAAAATTCGAGAATTATTTCATCCGATAAAATGATTAATCTTTTCAATGTTTTTCTA
Organism: Tetrapedia diversipes; assembly: GCA_033822845.1. Classification (NCBI taxonomy): domain Eukaryota; kingdom Metazoa; phylum Arthropoda; class Insecta; order Hymenoptera; family Apidae; genus Tetrapedia; species Tetrapedia diversipes. The sequence goes on along the minus strand of JAOPTO010001096.1, from coordinate 264,109 downwards.
CGTAGTTACCAAGGTGGCAATTTATATCCATCTAATGATAATCAAGGATCTTATTAAAATTAAAAAATTTATTACAATTCTAAAAATAGTAATATAATGGACATAACGTCTCGTTTCCCCCCATCGCCGTTGCGGGGGTTAATACGTATAGGGGATAAAGGCGGGTTCACCGTTAATTTTAGAACATTGCGTAGCTCCAGAATTATGTGGACGGTGATGCACGGTATTGGGTCACATTAATCACTGTCCTTCATCGATCGAGAGCTCGATAAAATACATCTTCAATAGCTTGATTAACTTTTTTTCTCAGCCGTGATGTAATCAAAGTATTAGGGGAAAAGGGGGAACGCGAAGTAGGGATTGTTGACCGTGTTTAAGCTCGATCTTCGGCAATTTGATGCGCGTTCATCGCCGATCAGAAGACAAACGAGAGGGCAACCTAATCGTAACCGCGTTTTCTTTCGCTTCGCGTTTGTCTCGGAAACTTGCTGCTGCCAATTTCTTCCACTTGTATCGAATTTTTCATCGCCGTGGGTTCATTTGAACGGGACGACACGGTGTTTGCTGATCACCGCAAGCTTTGTGCTTTCTCTTTCACGTTAAAAGGAAGAAGTTGCAGGATTTCTAGGATTAGCTCGAATCGACTATATTTCGTGTATCGATGCTAACGCATGAAACAGTTCGCTGGAAGTTTGTTTATACTCCAATGTGTGTGGATACCTTAGTAGTTTGTCAACCGATGGTATTGTAACATCGATTGAAATCAAAACTTTTGCTCGCACTAGCCAGCATTGTACAATGATTCTCCAAACTTGTTTAATATCCCTGTGTTTCAAATAACGCGATACAAGTTTTCAGCGTAACTTTCCTTTAACTCGATTATTTGTTTCGAACCTGTTTTATAATTACGATTGATGTTTTAAAAAAAGACACGTAAGGTTATTTATGCGATCGTAACGCGTTACTTGAGAAAGGCAAAGCATATAAATATGGATATTGCCTCGTTGTATTTAACCATTCATAGTTCTGTTGTACGGTCATGTACAAACTTACTTCGCTCGACTAGCTCGCTAAACTTATAGCCGCGACCCGTACGATACCGTTGAACTAACGAGAAACTTTATGTATAATACGACCTTTGCGAGTTACAAGCATCTAATGAAAATCAAACCGAGAAAGCGTTCAAAGTAATAAACCTGTCGAGCGGTTGATAATTTACTAGCGTTCTTCAATTTGCTATGCAATTTGAAATCTAACAGCGCCGCTATTCGTTAGCGTTCCATACCTTTGAAGAAATAAACTTTTTTTCCTCGATGTATCTACCCTACGGACCTTTTTCAAATAGAAATTAGACCCTCGCCTCGCCTCACCCCGCCGTATTTACAAATAGGATTTTTCAGGAAGTCTGATCGGTCTGCTCAGTTGCGTGTCGTATAAGTCTCGGTGCATAATGCAGTCGGAGGCAAGCAGGAATAGCTCGACTATTATTTCCACTCAAAGAAAATGAATTCTTCGTTACCGTATCAGCCCACGAACGACCGTTGATGTTTACATCGGCGATTTCTCGTTTTTCTGTTTCTCGCTTGTTAATTAATCGAAAGCTGAAACCGATTATAGGACATGCGCGATCGAAGGTTGACGTTTTAAATCAAGGATAAGAAAGTAGAGGGGAAAAGAAGAAAATTTGCGAGGGAATAATTCTTCGAAATTTCAAATCATCTCCATTTCGAACCCCACGAACGAACCAAGATGACGAGAAAAAGAATTTTATACAGTATCTGGAGCATCTTCCGTAACAACACTGGATCCACATAGGAAGAACATGTATAGGGAAAATGGGAAAGGCAGAGCAGCAAGATCTCGATAGCAGGGGGTAGTAAGGGGGGTGGCGTCGTTGAAAAGGATATCCGGGTTCGAATTCCGAACTAGATTTCCAAACGCCTGCCACTATCACCTTTTCGCAGATTCTTAGCTAACGGACGAAAGCGCAGGTTTATCAGCTTGAAAAATTGAGAAACCAGCACGATTGGAAGCTCGAGTGCATTTGAATTTAAACGAAGCCACTGATCGTGGAAATAAGGTTGTCGAAATGTTATCATCGATTCTAAAACACTTTTATCGCCGATGAAAGAAGATCGGTCGGCTTAATTGGAAACCGATCGATCTCTAGATCGATCCTATAACGAGCAACATGTACCGTAGCCAAAGGGGATTACATTAATCGTATTAGCAGGGACATGACAACCTGGCGACGCAGCCAGCGAAAGCTCGAAGAATTTCCTGGTCTTGTGTTAAAAGGGTTTAAAACGACGCGGTCTTAATTCATCTGAAAAATAACGGATCGTCGAGGCTACGTACATAAGTATTACGTATTGGTACATACGTACTTTTTTCGAAGAGGATGTGCTCGCGGAAGATCGATAAACCGAAATAACGCGGTAAAGGCTATTAATGGAACGGGTTCGATACGAACGAGACGAAATATTTGAACCTATGAATATTCGACGTTCTATTACACTGGATATTCTGGTTAATTGATCGAGTTAGCGGTCTCTGCGCTCGGGCCTCGTTGTGCGAAGCGATGTAACGCCTATAACTGGCCGGAAGTAATTTCAGCTTCGGCGGAAGAAGGGTAAACGATCGAAGAAAAGAGCGGAGAATATGCTAAAAACACCTCGCTCTCTTTCTCATACGTATCTCATTCGAATCAAGTGTTCGCGAGAAAAGAAACATTTTCATAGATATTCGACGAATATCAAACACGCTTGGCAGGCAGTTGACGAATTATAAGTGAAATCGTTGATTTACTTATATATTCGTGCGTTTATCATTTCTTTGTTATGCGTGTATTATTTACGTCGCGTTTCATTATTTCGATTCACCGATTCACGTTGAGCCGTCTTTGCATTCACGCGAGCGATCTAAAAATTGATCGACAGCTGCGGCGAGTAAATCACACGTCGGTTTAATAATAAATCGACATTTTTAGTAACACGCTTATCGCGTGAAATGCTTTTATACCGGGTATGTTCTAGCATTGTACAAAATGCTAAGCGTTCCTTTGTGAAACATTCAATTGCAACTTCTCGAAAAATCTGACAACAAAAACATATTATGATCGGAAATTATACGAATAACGGTTCGATAAAAAGTTCCACGGAAAACGTTGAAGCTCCCGGTGCGTTTCTGACACCGGTCTAATAATGCAGCGTTCCGTTATTTATGTCTGTACAGGACGACGATACCAACTGAGAATAACGCTTCTAAAAAGAAGCAGCGAAGCTTATACCGGAAGGATGTTGTAGGAAAGCTCGAAGATTTAAGGAGTTTGCTATTCACCGAGAGGATGCCAAAAAATGCAAAATTCGAACATCGACGCTTTATTTTTATTCCGAGGAGAATAAAAAAGGGCCTAATTTTTCGAAACAACACGCTATGCTTTTACAACCAACTCTCTTGAAATGATTTGAGATCGACCTTAAAGTACGACCGGTAGAATTGACCTGTGACCGATAATAATAATCCTCGCGTTGACATGCTTGCGGTGTATTTCGTTGCACGGTAAATCCTCGCTAATTAACACGACCGTGGAACAACGGGACAGCTTTCTAAAAAGCTGCTGTTCCGTTTTCGATGTTTCGTCATAAAAACAACAGGCGTTAGTCTGGCAAGAAATTGTTGTAATCGTCTGATTGTTTTGGAAACAAAGAAACGGCAATCAAAATGATATTGATCTACATTTATCGTTTATCATCGTTTCTCTTAATAACGTTCTGTTTCGGTGGAACGTGATAGATGCGTCGAAAATCATTTGTTTTTGTATAACTAATTACACGTCGCTTCTCTGTTAACGAAGAAAAACTGTTGGAGATCGTTTAGCCGGATTAATGGTTTATAATAGAGAAAACCACTACCCGTGTTTATAGTAGGGGGAGGAGATTTTGCTTGCACGAAGATCGCGAAACGTAGCGTGTTCTGGAGTGATTTCAATAAAACAGAAACGGGTGCGATAAGGAGTCGAGCTGTGAACCATGCTGAAGCCGTGATTAGAAGACGAACGAAGCGAAGAGTCGTTGTTTGTTGATGCATCGGAGGATTAGACGAACTAATTGTACAAATACGAATTTCGTATTCTTCCTCGTTTATTGTTTCACCGTAAAAGGAGCACACCGTCAACTTCCCTCGCTACGTTTACAATGAGCGATCGTGGGCGAGCGACGGGTAGAATGGGATCGATAAAAACATCGTTTCTGTATTATTTGCAGGTGTTGGGAAGACTGGGACGCAGAATGTCGAGCGGCGACAAGGCTTCACCGAGCCTGACCATCGATCGCGCCGCTTTTCTGCTTCTGCGAGTGAAGAAAGCCTTCCGGAAGAAGAAGCAGCAGCGGAAAGAGAAAAGGTGAGTGCATGTTTTGATGTTTCGCGGGGTACACGGGAAGTAGTTTTAAGTAAAACACGCGACGAACGAATAATCGTACTTCGCGGCTGCTGGTTTCTGGCAGAAGATCGCGGAATCGCGAAGGGTAAACAAATGAAGCGCATCACGTTCGAAACGGGCGATTTCACAAAACTTTTCTCTACCTGCTACGGAATCGCTTGATTTTATTCGACCATACCCCTTCTTCTTTGGGTCCTCTGAAAATTCTCATTTGCACGAGAATCATTTCGAGCATGACCAGTTTCCGTCTCGGAAATTATTTACGAGATACGGTGTGTATAAGCGCTTTGTGTCATGGCGGCATTCCACTTTGTAGCGGCTGAACTTAACCCTACAGTTAACTGTTTGTAACGCCGCGTTGTCGCAGTTGGGGGAATCGGACCGGTGCCGTGCGGTGTGGAATCGTTGGCTGAAATCAAGGGGGCGTGGGCATGGGCTGGATAAAAACAGAGTGATTTTCTCGAAAGTTAGGCGACAGACCGCGAACGAAAGTAGCGAACGAAGGCGGATGAAAGTTTCGCGGGAACCCACGACTAGTTAACCGAGGAATTTCCTTTCGTCGTTTTCCGCGAACAAATTCTGTCCCGACGGAACGCGAAATATAATAATACGCGGGTTCACCAAGTTCGAGGGGAGTTTCACGTAACGAACAAAACTCTTTCGGTATGTAGACTTCGTCATCAGGATCTCCTGTGATCGCTTCTTTCGCGATGTAAATGTAACGATAAATTGATTTTTCTTCGTTACGAAAGAAAGTTCGTTCCTGCTGCTGTTTTTGCGATCGTGATAGACGATAATTACGGAATAAATGTTCCACGAATAATACCATTTGAAAATGGACGTTAATAGGAGTTCTTTATTCACGTGGGACACGTTCGATTCAGTTATTCACAGTACTTAACGTGATATTATAATTTGCACGAATTATTCGTACCGCGTGCATCTTCCTCGCGCTTATCGCTTTGATTTTCAAATACCTCCAAAAATTACATATATGTATCTTTAGTCATTACCAATATCCTTACCATCTTTCCTCATACGTTTTACCATACAGATAACGTTTGGTATTCGTATATAGAAACGTGTTCGAATCGAACATAGAATAACGTTACGTAAACTTTAATGAAAGTTTTACCGTATGAATTGTAGCAGTAAAAGATAAAAGCGAGAACGCATACTGTGCATGTATTTGTTGTGCACACCGCGTCGAACAATGTGTAAGCGCATTCCTACTGGCTATCTTATACGCATCCTAGACTTGTGTCGTTTACTTCCACGGAAATACACCTGGGTATTGCAACCTCGATTATTCAAATAACAGCCGTTTCACGAGTTATACGAATTTTTTCGTACATCGAACGATATTTCGATTATTTGTTGTTGTAAGTAGGTACATGGTAGGTATGTACGTTTAATATATGCATAGTAGGTATGTTTACGTTTTATTCGGATTTCAGACTTTATTATTCATAACCGTAACGCATTCGGTTCTTCCCCATAAAATTAACAAACGGTGCAGCTCGCCGAAGGGCTTGACATTTTCTGTTTGCTCGCGATATTAATAATTGTTGGCCTGGCCATTCTGAATATTCATGAAGTCTGATGTACGGACGTGCGCGTAAAGACTTAATAAACATTTCGCGTCTTCGCTGTAATTCGATGGCCGTAGTGCCTAGGAACTTTAATTAAATGAATTCGCGCGATCGAGCTTGAGCCTTCGTCTGAATATGAATAGAAAAAAACGTACAAATCGACCTTATTTTCTGTGAACCGTGAAATCAAGACGTAATGCGATTTATCGGGATAATTTCATGGAATTTATCGACGTTAATATAAAATTTATAATCCTTAAACGAATATCGAATTAAATTCTGCGATGAGTAGTTTGATTTTGCGCTGTGTATTTTACATACTCCTATATCTGGTTAAAAATGTTCTCAAACTTTGCTCGATAATTGGTACAATTTCAAGTGATACAGATAGACTGCGTTTTCTGTTTAAGCGTTACGTTCACCGAATCGGGAACGCACGTCAATATTGTGTGTGTGTGCGCGCGCGAGGACGAACGTGTGCTAATCGAAACTTCGAAATCTAATCAGCGATCAGGAACCAACGAATTACTTCAACAGGGTCCCAGCGCTTTGTGCTTTACCGATCGTTCTGAAATTTCGCCGCTCTATCGATTTGCGTTCTGCTTAAATGTCTGTCACAAATTTTGATTACCAAAATGCATGGATACGGCAAGAAGTATGTCAGTTTGGAATTATATAAAGTTGGCAGAAGTTCTAGCGAATCGATGGCTAGAGTTGCAACCAGCTGTTGACTAACGGGTTGTACAAAAGTCTTCTCCGTGGACAATTGTCGACGGTTACGAGAGGAACGTGCTGGGAATTCAACGACAAGACATCGTAATATTTTCCACCAAATTTTGCCGATTCGCAATGAAAGGTTCTTTTGTTGTTTTTACAGAATTTGAATTTCCCGGTGTGAAAAAATATTAATACGAGCGGAACTAGCGAAGCGAAATAACTCTAAGGTTTTTCTACATTTTACTACTCTTATATTACATATTACTTACTTCTGTGATACAATTTCAACGAACTACCACAACCGTATTGTACGCGATTTCTAGCGGTTAGGAGAGTGGTCACGTCCACGTCCGTTTGAAACAGAAGGAATCTTGGTGGAATTAGCCGGTGGCAATGGAAACATGGAAATCCCCTGACTCGCGTATCCGTGTCCGTTACTTTATTTCCATCCCTTGTAAACGATGCCACGACCCCGATTACTAATTAACCCGAATAGCGATCGACTTCTCTGAGTTCCGCGAGCACTTTATCAGAGGAAAAAGAGGGTGTTGAGCGAATTATCGCATGGTCGTCTTTGCAGCCATTTTCATTCGCAGGAATGCGATTCTTCGGTTGCTGTTCAGATATTTAATCAATGGTAAAAAGGAAAGTTAGTACAATCGCATTTCGAAGTTACGTTTAAAAATCGAAAGAATGGTGCTAATTTTTCGGCTACCACCGAATATACTACGGTAAATGTTGGATAACTATTTTAAGAGAAATTTTCAATATCATTTCAAGATGACACGCGATGTGAAAGAGGATTTTATAGGAAAGCGCCCTTCGATATGAAAAATTAAAAGCGTTCAAATAGACGTTTCATACGTAGTACATAGGTAATACGTGTACGTGGAGAAACATGTGCAAGCGGCATTCAGACGTAAACAGGGATCTTTTGTGTTCTGCATTTTTCCTCGTCCCGATACCGATGATAATCGAATCGTATGTATGGAGAGCAAGCTTCTTCGGTTAACCATTACGTTGCAAAAGCTCAAGAAATGTAGGTCTCAGGGAGGTAGGTTCGCGTAATTTCGATTCAGGAGACGACGGTATTGCCATTTCTTTCCGATAAGGTCATGTTTAAGCTAATTCGAGTCCCGATTTCTCTATCAGAAGGTAAACGCCACCGTAGATATATATATGCTTTTATACATACAACCACTGCATTCTTCTCGTAACAATTGACTCCCTTGAACCCTTGCGCTACGATTCGCAGTATATGATTTGTACGTTATAACATCGGATCGCGGAAGAAGATGATTTTTCAGAATATCGCAACGAGACACAAAAATTTTGCATCGGTAAGTTGAATCTTTCCCTTTCGACATCAGTCGTGCGTGCAAACTGCTGACTGTCGAGCAAAGTTATACCACTCTTAGAATATTCAAACCCATTCGTTCCAAGACAGAGAAGAGAGATACCGTTCAGAGTCGAATGCATTCTGTACCGTGATAACCGGATACGTGATTTAATACCGTGAAATTTTCGCGGGAGTCGCAACGTCGCGGCGATATGAAATATGCGCGTTTCGTGACTCACGAATCCTTTATTCTAAAATTAGAATGAACATGCAAGAAAATGGGTTTCGTTGGTCTAGGTTAAAGGGAATCGCGAGCCGCAGTTCCTCAAACTGTATAGAAACAAGTCTTGTTTCGCTCCGTCGATTAGTCTCTCTTCTATTTAAATAGCATTTGATTCCCGCTTTAATTGCAGATTAAGCGATAAAATTTACCTCTGGATTAAATTAAGTTATCTTCAAATTAAAACATGCATCGAAGTTTCGTTATACTCGGATGTGATTAATCCGATTCATAGTTCCGTACATTACTTCATATATCGGATCGAGATCCTTTTTCATTATTTTTTCGCTCTGCACTGTTCCGTTCGAGTTTGTTATTCGTTTGTTTACCGTGAATATTTCACCATTAAACGAAGCCATGTTTTGTTCCGTTCTATGTGCATATTTAGATAACTTTATTATTAATAATCGTTCATTAAATAACTAAGCTTTTATTTATCTTCTTCGTTTTCAAATATAATCGACAGCCGTGTGATTAAATTGTTGAATCGCCGATAAAAAGATCCCTGATCAGAGTCGAAGCGTTCTCAGCCAAATGGAGATCGATGGAATTTTAAATGCGAATTTTTTATCCGTTAAATAAATGCGAAACGAATGATTTGTTCGTTCAAAAATAAGATAAAATACGTTAATGTCTTTCGAAAACTGATATCGATACACACCGATGTATCGATTTACTTGTACACTATCTAGCCATGAACGATTATTCATATATGTATATATATATAAAGACATGATTGAATTGGTTCGCGTGGTCGTTGCCATCCAATAGCGAGCTTAGCCATTTTTCGTAGAGAAAGACAAAATTACTACGGATGCCAGGGATAATTCCCGAACAATTTAGTTTTCCCAGAAATTATAACAAAGACGTTCCACGTAAGAGCTTCGTCGAACGTTAGATACATGTTCCAGCGAACGTCGAGAAATAAAAGTTGTCAAGCATCTTCTAGTGAGATTTCTTCCTGGTCAAAGTTATTACCTCGTAATGCATGGGATGCACGTTTTCATATTGTACAAATATAAATAGATAGACCTTTGCTTTTAATTAATGTAATCTGTTGCGATAGCATAACTCTCGATATAGGCGCATAATTAATGTTCGGAAATTATTCGTAACGAAGCATTCTTCGGAAAGTCATAGCTCGTGTCGGAGATTTCTAAGAAACGAATTGCTGCCCCTTGACTCGGTCTACTTTTTCTCAAGATTAACGTCGCCTCGCAAAAGCGGAGTAACCCTAATTGCCATTGTCGCAAGATCGTCACGGTCACAGGCCGGCAACGTGCTACCGTCGAAAGCCTCTTTGAACCTCGTAATTGCGTTCATCGGTGACGTAGAATAAAGCAGTGCTCGAGCATCTTATTTCTTACCAATTCATCGGGTTTCACACTCTTTTCGAATTCCATTTCTTTCCCCCTCAATTTTTTCCACGTTTTCGGAGCTGCAGGAATAAAGTTTAACGGACGATAGCAGCGATACACCCTTGAAGAACAATCTTTTTAGGGTTGCTTTCTGCTCGAACAATAACAGATTCTGATTGATCGATATCAGCTTTGTTTGCGTATCACGTGGTTCGGAATTACGTGGACTTGAATTTATTTCCTCGCAATTATTTTTAGCCTTTGAGCCGGGGGATGCTATTTTTTTTTTTTTGTATAAATATTTTCGGAATTTTTTCAGAAACACTGAGAAAAAACCGGAGGAAAGCGGATAGTCGGGACGATGAAATATCCGCTCCCGTGGATCATTCCTGTTTCAGCTTTCGAAAATCTTGTTTACTAAGAGTTTCGCATGAAAATCTTTTCGAATAAACGGAAGAGACTGTCATACGACGGCATAGATAGACTGTCATATTCGAGCATAGATATCGTGATTTGTAAATGTTATTGCGAGTAAAAGGAATTAAATATTAAAAAAAGATGGACGTTGATTGTACAGTTAATCAGTTAAACGAATTATTCTGAACTTAAGCCATGTCAAAGCTTCGAATAAAGTTCATAGATTCTGTGTCACATGTGTGACCTGATGCATGCAATTACGAGGCGGAGAAGTTAGGGGCGCAAATTTGCAGTGAGTAGCTTCCGGCGCAGTATGCAAATTGAGACCAACTATTTACCGAAGGAATAAGCAATCAGGAAAATGACCGTTCGGTGGAATTACATTCATGTTTTGCAGGTAATTCGACTGCTCCTCGGGTACGTGTATTTTAATCATTATCCTTTTCGCTATAGCTATCGCATTTCATTCCGTTCACCTTTCCTCTGCCGTCTAACACTCGAGTGCATTCGCGTCTGAATCGTTAAAAACTAATCGTTTAATCCGAGTTTCTAACGGTTTTTCTCGAAAAACGCTTTTTCTCCGTCTAGTTTTTCGAAGATTAATCGGTTGTAGGTCGTCGTGGATAATATCGACGATGTAATTAATTCCACGAGAATATCGAGAAACGGGTGTCGAATGCTGCGCAAATTTTATTTCTCCCCCGTTTCAATTGCGTTCGATTACAAGGAACAATTTGGATCGTGCCGAGGAATGTTGCAGGCTAGCGGAGAACGGTAAAAAAGAAAAAACAAAAATTGCAAATCGATACGGCGCGTTATAAGTACAATGAAACGTTTCGCTTTCCCATTTTTTGGTTTTACGTTTTTCCCTTCGTACTCGAAGGTTCGTTAATTTATCGAAAATTTGCGAATTATTTCGCGTAAACGATTTTCCGCTGGACGAGTAATAACGACAGCACGAATAATAAAGGGAGGCTGGATCGATCGGTAATTTCCATGAATATTCATCGTTTCAGCGTATTCGTTTCCGGAGATAATAAATAACACCATCGGCTCGAATTATTCGACGATGCATAAGAGGACACAGCTCGACCAAACGCGTCAAACGAAGGGAACTAAACGGGTTCCACCCTCTTACGAAAAACTTCGCTTTGCTCTCGAAACGTTTATTTCGAACACGAACGTCATAGGACATTCTGATGGTACTTACGGGTCGCAATTAAAATAATTACTAATTAGCTAAATTATTCGATCGAACAAGTCGTGTTCGAGAACACGACGACGCGCTGACACAATTAATTGCACTAATTAGAGAACAACTTTGACGCGGAGGCAGCGCGTTTACGTATACGTTTTCGCGTATTACTTGAAACAGTGGAGATGTTTCGGTAGGACTGCTCTCTCTCTCTCTCTCTCTCTCTCTCTCTCTCTCTCTCTCTCTCTCTCTCTGTATTTTATAGGATGGAACGAACGACCTTTGGTTGCTCGGTCAGTCTGCTCGAGCACGTGGAATCACGCGTACGGTATCGAAGTAAGACGCATCGTTTAACGGAACACCATCTGTTTTGTACCGACAGCTTATCGTTAGCCCAAAGTTGTTCCTCGTGACAACGCACTGAAATTGTTGGTTGCGTTTACAGCGCACGCGTAAGTACGCGTTGTTGTTGCAGTCGTCGTAAATGATCAGAGATACGGCGGCTGCTCGTGTACGTTCACGTTCATGCTCTCAGTTTTGTCACGCCCACGATCTACATAGATACGTGTATAAATGTGAAAACTGTCACGCCCGGTTGAATTCACGGGGATGGACGGTGTTCGACGTGTCGTTAAATCTGTTTCCCGCTCTTTCCTCGCCGACCAGGCACTCGTGTAATTTAGATGCAGACCCCTATCTCTTTTGACGATGTCACCAACGACGAAGGATACAGTGATTACAACGTGTCGTCCTATACGTAACGCGCCTCTTGCGTTTCCGTTGGAAAGTAATAATCGAGGCAACAACCACTATTTTTGTCGCAATCATACGACCGTATAATATTTTCGGTAGGAAATGCTTCGTGCGTTACTTTAAACATTTTTTCAAACAGCAACCCCCTTTTTTGGATTACAGCGAACTTTTTGCTCGGTCACCGCGGCGATGAACGATCGAAGAATCGATAGAGCGATAACTTCCTTCGGTTACACGAACCTCGGCAATTCAAATTTGTTAGACGACAACAAGTGGTGGTTAAAAATACGTGTAAAAAGTTTGCACGACCAGGCGGCAAACGATGTACTCGGAGCAATATGTAATAGGAAGGAATTTTTATCGCACGACTTTCGTGCGGCCGCTACTTTAGAAGAAGGATTACCGTACTCGAGCTTAGACGCGCATACGAATCGCCACAAATTCCTATTCGTGTCAATACCTGTATAAAACTCCCTCTCTCGATCTATCTCAGCTTATTTTATCGTCCACGTTTATTTCGGCCACATACTCGATAAATTACGTATTATCACGAATGCCTGCGTATATAATATACGATCTCGACATTTTCTAATGTTCCACGCAATCGGGAAACCGTTCGCGTGGGAGAAATTACGCGCTGGCTACTGTACAAAAAATATTTAAACATCAAAATGTTCACGGAAGTGTTTTCCGAGCAGATTTATACACGTATGTACCCGTTTTAAACGAAATTAAAGCGATTTCGCAACAAGAATTCTGTTAACTCCGTTAAAAGCTCGCAAACTAATTTCCTTTCACATTTTAGGTCCATTTTAACGAATACAACGCTGCACGGTACGTTTCGATTAAATAAATTCTTTCGAGTTGCTTCGGAAACTAGAAACTAGACGAAGAACAGCTGTTGCTCGCGCAAACTCCGATGTGCGTAGATAATTTTAAGCAAATTTTACAGAGCATGTATCGTGATCGTTGCTTATCGATGCAAAGCAAACCGTTATCGGGGGAATTCGGACGATAACTGAACTCGGAGGGGTCGTCGCGTGCATAATTTCTACGCAAGGACGAATGATGGTTTTCATTCTGTCGTGCCTAGAAGCCTTGTTAAACGCGCGGCTTCTCTTTTCGATCGGATTAAAGAACGTCGGATGACACCAGGAAATAAGGAAAACGACAGTTCCATTTTCTCCGATGGCTGAATGCTCGTACCGATATACTCTCTCTTATCTTCCAATGCTTAACAACTACAGAATATTTATACGTCCAACAGCGAGACGCCTTCTTGGACTCGAGATCTTTGAACCGCTCCAACAATTCTTGATATTAATGCGATCGTCTCGTGAAATGTTGCGCGATATCAAAGAGAATCTATTTCCAGAATGTTATTCCATTCGCGAAGTTGTTCCAAAACAACAGCCAATTAAAAGCTCGGAACAGAGTAAAGCCGATAGGAAAAAGTTTCTCGAGCGAGCTTGCTGCAAATTGCGTGTTTTAAAAAGCAGTTACTATTAACGGTTTACGCCAAATTGCATCGCGTTTCGTTCGGTTGAACAAGGCCAACAGGGGTGTAAAAATGATCGAGCTAATAACATCGGATACGCTGGACGAGGGTTACTCTTAAAAGTTCGGAAAATTGCTTGATAATCGTTTTATAGAGCGACGATGTAATTAATCGAAGCTTTATCAGGGCCAAGTTCTACTTCGATCCTTTTATCGGGCGCTTAAGCAAGCTCTTCTGTAATAAACGGTCGTCGATATTAACATTTCCATATTATAGAAATGTAAATATAAAATATCGGAAGACGTTGAAACGCAACGTGTTCTTAAAAGAGAGGCGAATCGGTCTTTTACGCGAAGCAATAATTTTACATCCGCCAGCAAAGAAACTGAAGTACTCTCTTTTCTCCGAATCTTGCGAAACGAAAGAATCTTAATCTTTCAGGTACTATTACTTACTTAGGACTCGTGAGAAGTGTCAGGGTAATCGCTGATCAAATTCTCACCCTTGCGATCGCCTTAAAAATCTGAACGAGCCAAATGTAGGGCAGGTCTTTGATTAGAAGCTTGAAGAGAAGAAGATTTGTAGGAAACTCTTTTGTTCGAGGAGAAAATCTGGAAAAAGGGCGAATCTATTCTTGGTTCCGAAAAACCTGAAAATGATAATGATCAGGCTTTAGAGAGTTAAGTATTATATATACCGTACCAGCCATCGATGAAAGAAAGTCGGGAAACCTGCTGTTCCATAAGCATCGAAAAATTTCCTACTTTCATTCTCCGCATCGTTTTCGACTTTCAAAGTATGTTCAAGAAAATCGCCCGTAAACGCGTTGGGATATTAAACAATGCCGTTGTGCTTAACTATGAAAAAAGTTAAACCAGTACTGAGAAGAAAAAAAGAAAATATGTTCGGTCGTTGAAAAGAAGGTCAACGGTAAATGACGAAGGAAAATGAAAAAAAGCGAAACGTAGGTTAGAACGAGCCACGTTGGAACTGTAGACATTTAAAATAGCAGGTTCGGTTGTTTTTTCTTTTTCTTCTTTCGGAAGTCTCGCATTTTTTTAAAACATTTCAACTTTTTGTTTGTTCAGCATTTAAAGTTTGTCAAGTAATTCTGAATTTTTAGGTCGAACATTTTTTCTCGCGCTATGTATCTACATAATTGTCACCTTCGTTGAGAGCAGAGTTCATGCGATTCGAATTTTTGCGATACGCGTTGCAATTTTATCGTATCGCATTTCTCGTGTATTATCACGCGACGTACCTGTTTGTTGTTTACATTGCATAATAATCCCATTCGCTTTTGTCGTAACGAGCCCTCGATTTGGCTTAACATCAATAAAAGTTTCACGCAATTAAAATCACCTACATAACACACTGTCGCGAGTTTCGTAATTGCAGGCTGGTTTAATCGTCGCGATTAAAGTTTCACCGTCCTCTCGAACCCGCGTGAATTCTGGTTACCGAAATCGAGAGGAATAAACTACTTTTATGTTCGCGGGTATCGTTCTTTCGTTGTTTACAGTTATCTCGCTTTTTTTCCACGTAACCGATCGACCGTGACGTTAACCGATATCGGTCTGGTAAATTACCAAAGAGGATCAGAGTTACGAATAATTATTATCCGACAATCGGTTCGTAAGAATAGGTTGTTTCGCTTCGATCCAATCCTTCGTAGAAGATTCTGATTAAACTTCCCTCCTTTCCACTGTTTCAAATTTTTCGGATCTGATTCTATCACAGGATACCGTTAAACACACCTGATTTCGTGTCTCTGAAATATCGATCGCGAATAAAATTCCACGGAAGCGTTTCGGACGGTTCTCTGCAGCTTCAACGAAACGATCGCTCACACGGTTCGTCACTGGGTACGATAGATCGACAGGCCTCGGTCGGTTAATAAACGCAGCTGTCTAACGACGACGCGCGTCTATCGATTTGCGGGATAATGAGAATCAGGGAGATCCGGGCCGATGCCCGTTTTATTTCGTTTTCACGCTTGTAACCGTTTCCGTGGAACTGCATCCGCGGGATTCGTGACCGTGTTATATAGCCAAGTTGCCGATGACCCAGTTCCGGTCCCAGCTTTTGTACAGGTTTATCCACACGCTTCGTCACCTTGCCCGCATTAATAAAGTCGACCGCCCGTGCAACTTGTCGACACACACACACACACACTCTCTCTCTCTCTCTCTCTCTCACCCCCCCCCTCCTCTCGCCTCTTTGTCTGAGGACAGCACGGAATCCGGGATAGGAATCGAAGGATCAATTAAGGGACGACGAGCTGACGCGCGAACTTGCTTCAGGGTGAACGGAGAGAGGGTGAAGGTTTCTAGAAGCGACCTCGAAACAGCGATAATTGTTCGGTTGCGAGTTCGTCAGGATTTCTTGTTGTTCTCGCGGGGGAAACGTAGGCTTCTACGAACCTAAGGGATAATCATCTCCGTTTCCGTCGAAACAGTCATTAAGCCTTTGCCGATCGATGCCTTCGATGGACGAGAGTTCATGACTTTGTTTCTTAGGTCGGCGTTTCTCTCTGATCATATTTATTTATCGTTAATATTACCGATAGATTCGATGCTCGTAGAAAATAATTACGAATTTCGCTTTCGTCCTCTCCGATCCCCGTTTCTCGATCCTCTTACGGTCCCCCCAACTTCCTCTTGCGTCAGCCGTGTCAAAACAAATTTAATTTCAACGCTGAAAAGTGCAACGTAAAATGCGAAAATAACTGTTGGGGATATTTCGCGTAAAAGAAGAAGAAAAAAGGTAGACAGCTGTAAAACCTCGTGAAATCTTCCTTCTAAAGGGGATTATTCTAGTGATGAGAAAAATAAATCAAACATCGGTATGACGGGTTATCAAATTTTAGCAACTACGAAATTTGTAATTTCTTGATATTCGTATCCTAACTGACGTTGCAATTTCGCTCGACAGAAAATGGCATCCGTTGTCGCTTTGGTTTTCGAGAGGTCGTTTAAAATTGTTGTGTCAAAAAAAATTGGAAACGCGTTTTAAACGAAACGGTAGAAAATACGTGAAAAAGAAATGTCGATGCTGCCTAATCTATATTTTTGAGTGTGCCGAATCATGATTATCTACTCTTCGTTTCTGTCTTACTCCCTTTAAACCGATGTTCAGGCTGTTCACATAAATTTCAGCCCCGATCGAAAACCATCGTTATCTATAAAATGCCACGTCAGATTCGATTAGCTCGATGATTCGTAGACGAAATCATAAGCATCTGGGATTGGGAGGTCCCTCGGGCGATCGCGAGAGGTCGCGGTTATGGCGTTCGTTGGCTCGATCGAACTTCCTCTCGTAGCCCGAAGCGTTTTGGGGGACTCGAGTCGGCTCCGAAAGTTTGATCCTTCGGGCAGAACGAAGGTTGCTCGTCGATCGCTTTTCTTTTTCTCCTCGTGTCTTTCACCTGTCTTTTCATCTCCATCCTGCGCCTCGAGGATCGTTCGTTCGCGTGTAATTTCGAAATTCTCGGACACAAGAGGCACCACCCGTTCTCTGATAACTTCTCGTTCTCTACTTCAGACTAGAATCGGAACGACGAAGGAATTCGACTTAGGATGGGTAACTTCCAAAGAACATGTCTGCGCTCTCGTGACAGCTGCCGTTCCTACAGGAACTCTACGGTTGGATAATAGGTCGGTGGACGTTGAGAACGGAGAGCGTTTCTTAGCCCCTCGTACGGTTTACAGATAACTCCTGAGAAACGGCATTTATAGGAATATCGAATTTTTCCTTTCTCTCGATTCTATTTCCGCGTCTTGCGAGAAGCACAAGATACGTTTTACATGTTTTTGTTCCTTTCTTTCGATATTGACTATCGCAAAAATGCTGCGGAGGAAACGGGGCGGAGAAGGAGCTGCAAAAATTAGAAGAAAGAGCGACGAAGCAGCCGGAAGTGTAATGAAAAAATGAATGAAAAGCAAGGCGCGGTAACGGCGCGGCGAAAGCGAGAAGCGGAAGTTCCTAGAGCCAAACAAAATTGTCGCAATCTTTGATAAGTTTCGCGTCACGTTGCGCAGCCCAGATTTCGCTGTCGACGTGGCACTATCTACGCAGCGGCTTTCTGGTAATTCAAATGAACGCCACTAAATAGGACGCGACACTTTTTTCCTGTTTTCGACACGGTAAACGAACGACGCCCCACCTACGTACGGATACGTTTATAATAATGATAATCTTTGAGGGAAACGTTCCGTGGGATCGCTTGACAAATGGAAAGAACCGACAACCCCGAACGAACAATGTTGACGCAACGAAAAAATAGTCAAGGCTTATTTTCGGCTCGGTGTACAAGCCCATTCGTTCTTCTCTATTTTCTCGTTTCTCAAGCTTTTTCCTAGAACGTGGAAACAAAGCGGTGTATCTTGGCCTAGCTTTAGAGTTTCGTTTTTGTCTGTTTCTATCTTCACCGTGTCGCTTGCTCGATCTTGCGACCTGCTAGAAAGCTTTTTAATTCTCGCTGAGTTTGCTGGGATAAATTCTGTGTCATCAGAGGCATTTGTCACGGTTGTTTACCACAATCGCAAACTCTATCTCTCGTTCCGCGAAACCAGCAGAATTGATCAATGACCAGGATGGCTTGCGGGAGATTTATCGTCGCGGATCAAACGAGTGCAAGGTCACGCTGCAAATTTACCGCTGTTCCTCGAAGAAAGTATTCCAAAAAATGTTGCGACATTTTTACCTCTGATCTCTATGCTGTCTGTAACGAATACGCGTAGGTACGTATACTGTACAAGGAACGAAGGAGATTAAATCGATTCGGTTAACTTATCTTTAAAGAAAACAACTGGTATCCTTTGTAATTCACAGCTGAATAAATAATTGTACCGTTTGTTTTCCGCGACTTAAATAAATTGCTTCTTTTCGTTCACCTTCTCGGTGCCTGATCTAGAATCTTCCAAGTCCAGCTTCGATTCCATTGCCGGCGTTCGAACTATCATATATTTCTTTTTTTATTTAAATAACGTAAAACATTTTACACGCGTTTCTTTCCTCGCCTAACCAATTGTACAATTGACCTGCTTACTACGCATACGCATGCATGTAACTGTAAAAGGTAACGCGATATCGCGTCCTGATCGATTTCATTCCCGATGTCGTAACAAAGTGTATCACACCCGAGGGGTATTAAACGGTTCGATAAACGAACAAAGAATGCGTCGAGCATACGATTTCGCAGCTTCTATCCTGCACCGTTAACGAGTCTTGTTTCATTTTTGTTTCGCTGTTTCCTTTGTTTCCCAAGCGTCGCAGTTTAAAAAGCACGCGCTAGAAAATAACGATCGATGAACTTTGATTAACAAATAACAAGTTTCACTTAAACGTGCCACGTTTTCCAAATCAAACTTTCGATTTATTTTCTCGCGAGGCCTCGCGCACAGAGGATATTCGAACCACTTGTTATTCTAAGGTCCTTCCTCCGTGGACGCTTTTATCGGTCGGAGAAGCTTTCACACCGGAGCGTTTCTTAAGTTGATTCATGGAGACCTTTCGACGTATTTCACAAGAAATACCGGAAGTCGAGTCCATCGAAAAGGATCCTTTGATTTCGAGGAACGTACTCCAAACTGTTTCGCAACGGAGATCTATCCACGCGCCCATTTGCTTGTCTGCTGCGTTAAAAAAGTAGTCGGGAGGGGGAATAATTAATCGAAACGCGTACTTGTTCAAAACATTTCTGTATAATCAAACGAAAAAGAGGAACGAAAGCGAAGCTTACAGTTTTACCAGGCTGTTATCATCGAAGCATAAAACGAAAATATCATGCTGTATTTTCTCAAAGCCCGTATTCCTAGTTTTCCGTGTGCTTTGGAAAAACAAAGAAGAAAAAAAGAGAAAAAAATGAAACGAGTCATATCGTATGAAAAATAGAACTAGAGAAACTCGCGTCAATATCCTCGTCTCGAATTGAGCTAAAGCCGGAAACGCACGCGCGCGTGTATACGTTTATCCGGCTTGTAAGACTTTTCCCTCTCTTCTTCGAGCTGATTCGCATATCGCACGAATAATCTTCGTGAAAACATCTACCGACCGGCTAGTACGAATGTTGCATTCGTTAGATGATAGAGCCACTTTCTCGTTCGGGGGGAATATTTATGGAAGTGCCTTGTGAACACAACAGGCTCCTACGATCTCCATTTGCGCATATTCAGAACTATGAGATCTTAAAGGTATTACTTTCTTCGGAGGACTCTCGCAAATACAATGGAAGCTTTCTTGTAAAAAGATGATACGTATAGAAACAGGGATAATGTTGATAAATATTTGGTCTATTTTAGAGACCGGATTTGGGTATCGGAAGAGGATATATTTACTTGTGACTTTGCATCGGGGAAAACACGTGAAACGAAATCAATGCGACAAAATACATATACGCATGATTGAAGAAAGATTTAAGTAGACGAGGAATCCGTGAACCCGCACGTTCTCGATGTAACATCCTTATCCGATAATCCGTGTTATCGATTTTGCGGTTCCGTCGGAGATCCTCGAAGGACGAGGAAAATCAAGAGGCAAACAGGCAACGGATCAGCTTTCAAAAACGAACGAACGAGATCAGTTTTCAGTGTGGCAAAAACGAGAATCGAGTTTACGATAGATCCGGAATTCTATTAAAAATTTCTATTAAAAACTTCCTGGCTTCTCGATAATTTAACAAATTTCTTATGCAGTTAGCTAACTGCCGCCGAGTCGCGGCATCCGTTTTAAGAGCGAGTTTTGGCATCTTCTTATTCCTTTACGAACACGCTACGCTATCCCCTTTTTCATTCTTTTTTCTTTTGTAACAGAGAATAGGAAAAGGTATACATATATGTATGTACCTGTATGTAGGTTGAGAGACGGATAAACAAGAACGTACTGTATCGTTAACGAGAACGCGAAACAGAAGAAAATCACGATTGAATCGAATAGTAACGCACTACGACAACAGTAGAAAGGATTTCGAGTTCTTTCTGTTCGCCTAATAGATTTCTTCCGCTTTCATTCGTACAACCGACCGAGAGCGTGCTATTTTGTTGAAATTCTACGTGAAATTTGCACAATATGTAGGCTAATTTTCAACGGTTGTGTATAATCGGTTCAACTTGTGGTCGATACATCGTCATTGATAACGGTTTATTTTGTCGCAGATCAACTGGAATTAATTGAATGCATTTTTTACGTGTATAAGTACGATAAAGTGTCTAGTAAAATTTTCTTATTACGTAATTGTCTGAGAGCTTCTGTTCTGGCGCAGAAATGTCCTGCTTAACGAAAGGATGAGGACTTTGTCGTTTAACAAAATATTACAACGCGAAGTGTTCTGTATTTAAAAATAAAATCGCTTTAAATGCAAAGTTTATCGTTTACGTAAATTTTGTTAATTTCACACTATACCTATCGACTATAAAGATGCGTTAGAGGTAGAGCGCATAAAGTTTTTAAGTAAAAGTGCACTTAATTATAAATAAAAAAGAAAAAAGTATCAAAGGACGAACGCTAAAGAATGATCGAGTTACCTTGATTGAAAAATTTCCCTTACGATGGCAGCGACGCGAGTCTGTTTTAAGAGAGGTGCTTATTTTTACGTGGTTTTACCTGAAATATTGACAGCATGGCAGAAGAATATGAAGGGAGGTCTGGGGCTGCTTGCTAGAAAATCAATAGTAGCTATTTATACGGCCAGAAAGATTATTGATCGTGACTGGAAAGCAACCGATCTTCTTCTTACCCGAGATCTCACTGTTTGACCGATCGCAAACCGACCGTCGCGCCGTATACCGTAGACGCGCGTGTCGTATTTATGCTCGATCTCTTTCACTGATTACTCCGTTCTCCGTTACGTCCTCTTCTTACAATCTTCCATTTCAACTTACCGTTAATTAAATCGCTATTTCATTTTGACGTATTATCGGACTATCGGTGTTTCGCTTGTTAAACTTGAAACTTGTCATCGTTAATTAAATTAACCAACGCGAAATCAGTGCCGGATATAGAAATTTGAAAGTTATGCGTCAATGTGGAATACGGGCGTACTTCGAAGTGCGATTCGATACAGATAAAACGGTTGGGCTACGGTACAATTACAGTTATCGATCGAATTAATTATAAGAACGACAGAAAAAACGATCCGTGTTTCTTGAACGTTTGACCAGTGCCGTGTCGACACCGTTTAGCAGTGCTTCCCTTATCGATTTGTTTCACCTCCGTTTCACTTTCTTTTCCTTTTTTCCTTTTTTTTTTTGCATTTTTTCACCCGACCAAGAAAAGTTCTGGTCCAATTGAAAAGTTTGCTTCGATGAAACGCGAGAAGAAGCCCGAGAAAGATGACGAGTCTTCATCGTAGACCCGTTGAAATCTGCAGGAGAACGAAGAAATATCGTGACCTGATTCGGTCATTGCGAGGAGATCGATGCGTGTAATAGGTGCATTTTGTCGTCACGCGTAGAGAACGAAACTGCTGGAAACTCGACGAGGACGTGTCGCAACATCTGGTAATTCGATGAATCGCAAGCTCGAACGAGCGTGGAAAGATGCAGCGAGTTGCGGCCGTGGAATATGGGGTGCATTCGCGCTCGATAACAATGCGATTCCGTTTCTCGACAAAATCCTCGCTGCGATAGCCTTGTCCGCGTGTTGCACCCTTTTACCGATTAACGTGGACCATATACGTGTAATAGAGAAGCGGAAGCGAGAAATAATGTCGCTTGAAAAATTGTAAACGTGAAATACGACCGAATCTTTCTGTCGCGGCACAACGAAAGCACAAAAAAACGCTGACTCGAAACTACGTCGCGAGACTGGCGGGACAATCAGCCTCTCCTCGTACACGAATTTCTACCTCCTTTCCTGAATCTTTCATTTACTTTGGCTTTAACGTTCGTGCATTTCCGTTTTTGAAGTTTCGAATCGTTTTTTAAATTTACGAAGCGCGCGTAGTTCGCCCGTTACAGTTTTATTGATTCTCCATCATTCTCGTTCCAACAAAATTGATCCTTAATTAAAACCATATTTGCGTGATCTTTTCGATTCGCGTGTATTAAAAGAACGAGAAAATGCGAATCGTGGCTGAGCCACGAGAGGACTGAATTCGTTTCTATCGCAATTTATCGTTCGAATGCAAAACATTTGCAGTATCAGCGTCCGGGGTGGACGGGCGCTCTACTTTGGGTAGACATAACCGTGAAATTTATGACTATGTCAAGTGTAATGGATGTTAGAAAGTTCAGCACGTGTATGTGTGTACCGTGCGTCATGTAAGACGGTTAATTCTAATTTCAGAGACTTCTACCCTTACGACATCGTGAAGCATCGTTAAAAGCACGAATTTCCGGTTCGGATGTTCCTTCGCTCGAGGGATCGCATCCTTTTTACATCGATTAAAACGGAATGGTTCTCTGTTCCCTTCATAAAATCCGGCTTTCTGACTGGCCGATTCTACGCTCAGACGCTTTCTCCATTTTTTATGTATGACACGGTACACTGCTCGAAAATTCTCGAAAATTCTCGATCAATGCTGCACATATTAGGGTACCTTTTTAGTAACTCGCGCGCGGCTTCTTCCTTTTATTCAGGCCGAATTTCGGAATCGACGAAGGTGCGTAAAGCAGTTCTCGAAAGTGTAAAACCCGAGAAGCGGTTCATAGTTTCGTCACGTTTTCACCGCCCGATCGAGTTGAACGTATACACATGCATGCATGCCTGGTTTTATGCATACGAATCTTCACTGGTCACGGGCGTATCCGAAGGCTAGTTACTGACCAACGAACCGTTCTTACCTTTCAACGTTGAAGCATCGATGAAAATCGATACACGTTCGATGCATGCAGAGCCAAGCTTTCGTTTCCTAATCTACGAGGGATTGTACGTTTGCAGGGCAAACTCGAGAGAAATAAAAATGTGACCGAAGCGCTGTTATTACATCGACGGAGATTCAGTTTCGTTATAATCGTCGATCAATATATCTATTCTTTGTGGAATTCAACGATATCCGTTGGAAGGAATTCGGAATTTCGAAATTTTAGAGAATTGCTGAATCGGAATTTTGCATAAAGTTTGTCTTTCAGACGCGCGGGGAGAGGTAGGAAGGAATTTATGGGGAAACTTCTGTCGCGACGACACGTGGTGTAGACGTTCATACGAAGGATAATAAAAACCACCATTTTATTCTGTACGTTCAAGTTTTCACAGAGACTCGTAAACAATTCCTATCAAATTCCGAACGATCGTCGACCGTGCTCGAGGTGGCAATTGCATTTTAATAATTCAACGTTTTCGAAGTCTCGATTCCGAACATTTGGTACGCGCCTTAAGTATGCCCGTTAATATAGTTAAAACGGAGACGAATCGGAATCGTGAGGTTTTAGCCGAGAGCTCGATCGAGTTCTTAAGTATATATTTATTAACCATTTATGTATGTACATTGCCTATGCTTAATCGATCGAGACAGAAGAATCACGTATACGGTCATTCATATTTCAAAATCTAGTATTTCTGTTCGAATCTACGGAAACCATAAAATCGTGTAACGCACGATGTCTGAACAAGATCACACTTGGACGCGTAAGGAGATTTATGATCGTGGTAAAACGCGAACCTTGCTAGCCTCCAGAGGTTTTCTTTATTAGACGTTTAATGACATTACGAACCGCGCGTGTATCGAAAAGAGAGAAATCGCAAAGAGAGAGAAAGGAAAAGCAAAACCATTGTTCGCCCGAGCATTGGTGCATTGTGCTAATATTACGTAATTGGATAATATTGTGAGTAAAGAGTATGGTCGACGATAAAGTTCCTCGAAGGGGTAGCGAATTTCCTACGGTTGATCTTGTTCTCGAGGTCAAGTTCATTGGCAACCGCTAGTGGAACATCTGAGCGAATAATCGAAGCTCAATGCTCGTATCTGCCTCTCTACACGGTACTCCGCAAAGCACGCGGACAGTGCACCGTGAAATTTCTCGTTTAATGCCGTTAGACAGATTCATCCTCTTACCACTTAACAATCGTGAAAATCCTTTCTCGTCTTTCTGTATCAAGAAATTCATTTCCTGAAAATTATTCTTCGTCGTTCCGTCAAATTGGAGAACGATTCCTCCTCTCTATTTGGCAGTTGAAGCAAAATGTTTTCCTTCAACTTTCCACGCTCAAGCACTTTTTCTGCGACGGAGATTCGAATCGAGTAATTTTTCACTTTCAATCCGATCTATTACAATGTTGCGTTTAAAGATAAAAGAAGAAGCCCGTAACGTAACGCGCTGATTATCGAACGACTACGCGGACCCTGAATGGGTTGCAAACACTTTTTCTAAAATCGATGCGGTGATTCGAAATAAAATGATGGTGTTCAACAGCCCCTGGAAAGGACGAGGTGCGTGAAAATGAACCGCAGTCAGGGGCCGCACTTTAACGAGATTCCCTCCGCTTTCAAAGTCATTCCGGCGCTTTACGATTAACTTCGAAACAGAGCTTTTCTCAATTCGACACCAATGACGAGCTTCTAAGAAAGAGGGAGGAGGAGAAAGAGGAGAACAGACCGCACTCAAGAAATTCCGGGAATTAGATCAAGCCTCTCTAACGAGGAAGTAACGAACGAAGTGAAACTTCAGAGCACTATAGTCGTATCTTGTCGAGTAGGACCACCACCACCACCTCTTCCTCCTCCTCCTCCTCCTCCTCCTCCTCCTCCTCCTCCTCCTCTTTCTCCTCCTCTACCCTTCCAAGTATTCTCGCGGGAAAAAGGATTCCATTGGCGCAGGACTCGGCCCTGAAGAAAGAAAAGAGGTGCTCGTTCTCTTGTCATTTCATGCTGGAAATTCTATTTAATATTCCTCGATATCCTACTTTTCACGGTGCTCTTTAAAATGTTTCAATCAAAAATCTGAGGTTTTGACCGGCGCGATCACGGCGTACAGAAACGTTCCTGTTGCGACGGTAAAAGAAGAAAGACGGTTTTGTTCGTGGAAAAACGAGTGTCATGAATATTATTACAATTTTACGTTTTCTACTCTCGACAAAGTAACAGAAGGAGAATGTACGAAAAATGTAATAGACGTTTTATCATCCCAAATCGAGGAATTTTCATTATCTCCTTGGTGTGTACTAAAAATTACCCAACCGTTTGTTCTCCTTCGCGATCTATAAGTTTCGGTAATTTCTATTCGGAGAACGCGCTTCTACGGAAATAATGATGGCAGAAATGGATGGAGAACGAGTTCCTCTTCCGAGCTCACGCCCTCGTCATCTCTGGAAGATGGCTAGCCACATAAATTTTCACATTACGAGGAAGACGATCCGGCTCGCGTTTCTGCGGCTTTTACTAGACGAAAGTAACGCAATTTTTCCGGAAGAAAACCTGTTCCTTTCCGACGTGTTCCTCTAAAGCTGAACTTTAATCAACAATTCGATTCGTGGTGTGCACACAGTTTTATCGTTTCTCCTGTCAACAAAATTGTACTCAAAATATCGAATAATCTAGTCGGAAGCAGCTACGATGTTTACGTGGAAATAGAAAATGGATTTATTTGTTTCTCAATCGATATTAATAAAGTAGGTTATTAAAGGTTAAGGTAGCTGAAGGCGTAGGTCAAGCTGTGATACGAGAACAAGGAAACCTATAATACAATATATTGAATGTATTTTATACCTGCTCGAATCTGTTTCGTTCAAAGTTTTCGCGATCGTTTCTCTTTTAAAGTAAACTCAATGAAGACTTATGTTGAAATTCGATGAAACTTTTCTTATAAACCGAGAAAATTTATATTTCCTAATGGACGTATCTGGTAATAATTAAAGACGATAGCGTAAATTTTCTCACGATTTCCTTTATTATCGCGCATCGACTAATTAATCGAAGAGGTTTCCTCGAGCAACGTGCGCGCGAAAATTCATAGGTTTCCCTCCTCTCTGTTGTAATTAACGCGAATTTCGTGGTCTAATTGCGTCATTAGTAGTCGTTATTCGAGTAAGTCGTGCGACACTTTAATGAGAAAAGGCCGCAAACAAACGCTCCGCTGCCTTTTGTAAATTCTGTTGTCGACGGTGCTCGTGGTTTTCATGAAAAATTCATTCCGCAATTCTTTGTTTTCTTTTCGTTTTTTTACATCGAACGCGTCACCGAGTTTATATACGAATTATACGAACGATCAGTCGACTCGCTCGATTATTACCAGCATCCAACTTCGTGTCCGCGTGTTAATTGCATTCAATTATATCCATCGCATTAATTCATATTTTCAGTGAATTCGACCGTAAACATCGAAGAGAACGAACCAACCATGTTTTCATCACGAACCAATGTTTCCCCAGAGTGCACGAATATCATCATAACCGATCACGATACTTTTAACCACTTACCGTGGCATTTAGCTCGATGAAACTCAGGCCCAAGTGGTATGCGTGAATGCAGAAGCCAGACTGATGCTTGAGGACAATCACAATACGAGCCGAAACCTAAATGCCTGTGACATTCTGTTCGCCAGCCTGACTCGTGATGTTTACGTTTGGCCCGACTTTCTGTTCGCCAGCCTGGCTCGTCATATTCGTGTTTGTGCAAAAATTGTCATCTCGAGTCAGACTCGTTAAATTACAGGAAGGGGTTAACCGTTCTCTGTAAAATAAAACCTTGTGTTTGCGAATGTTAGAACAGGCTATAAAATTGGTAGAATTCTAAGTATGAGCTCTTCTTTTTATTCGGACCGTATCTTTCGTTTCTCGTCGTCTTTTCCTTTTTCACGGAAAAATTAGACGATGCAACGCAGAATTAAATATGACGGGAGCGCTCGTTAAAGACAAGCGAATTCTCGGTACACTCGATGAGACGTTTCTTCGTCCAAGGGGAATCCTCTTATTAAGAAACAATACCGCTTTGCGACGGGATTTCAAGCGGAAAAAATAGGAATTGAATCGAAACACGTCGATACCGAAGACCTCTCGACGAAACGAATGCCAAACGAGATACACGCTCGTCTACCGTATCCTCTTCCCTTTCGTTTCCTCTTTTTTGCCGTCCTGCTTCCCTTCTCATTCGGTGACGCTTGTCGCGTCGAATTCGACGAATTTCGACGCTAAAACATCCACGAGAGAAGGACAAATTTTGAAAATCGCGAGGAGACCTTGTCGTATATATTTTTCCGAGTTTCATGATTTCTTCCTGATATTTTCTATGCTATTAAAGATCCAACGGTGTGATCGTCTCGCGAAGGAATATCGACATGACGGATTAAGGTGAAGTTTTCGAGCAGCCTTGCGTTTGACAGAAAATCTACTGGAACGCGGTTCTCAAAGTTTGAAAAGCTGTATATGTGTATGAACCGTGTTCCCAACTCGAAACACGATGCAGTAAGGTGGATCGAGATTTTCGTTCAACAATCGAAAACATTCCCTCGAGGGAAATCTAACAACTTTCCAGAAGTAAGAGAAAGCTCTAGGGGACGCAGCGAGGTCTTGCAGATCAGATTTTTCAACCGTTAAACGGTTAATTTCGAGTTGATCGCGATCGTGTTCGAAATGTGACGGAGGTTTGTAAAAAAGATACGCTATAATATATCGGTGGTATGATTTCGATTGGTCGTCGATTTGTTGTACGTAAAATTCGAAGTGATTAGACGCAAAAGCTACGACATCCGGGTACCTTGTACGGAAGAAGCTTGCTCGTGTTTGCCTATTTGCTCGAAAAATAACGAGACAAACTCTAGGATATTCCTATGCGATCGTTTCTGCTTCTATAAGACTTCTCAAGCAGCAAGGAAATGTATTTCTCGTATACGTTTCGCGTCAATTTTCTACGCACCAGGAAAATACGTTTCTTCGATCTTTGCAGTCTTTTCAACTGTTATAATAAATCTTTGCAGTTTTCTCGTTTCTTCGTTCTGCCGTTCGTTTCATTTTTCACTTGCTTCTCTGTTTATTCGTCGCCGTTCAGCTTAACAGCCAACCCTCGACACGGAGGATCGATCTTACGAGTTTACGTGTAACTCAGAAATAGCTCGGTGGTTCTCGGAGCTTCTCTTCGTTCGTTCGTTTCGATACAACAAAGTGGTCTCGAAGAAAGGAAAACAGGAAATACGTATTCTTCGAAACAGAACGGGCTCGACCAGACTTTCTTAACGAGTCACCGTTAACCGAAGAATTTTCTTTCGATTAAAAAAATTGCCTAACTGTAGGAATTATTTATTGACCGAACGGGTTTTCTACATAGACTACTGTCAGGATAGTCTCTAAAACGGCAACTATTTCGACGGTGATTATTACAACAAGATGATACAACGATATTTAACGAACGATTAACAATTAACGCTGAACGATTAATGAGAGATACGGAACGATTAACGAGAGATGAGAGATCTCGCGAGGTTCCCTATTTATTTGCCTCTAACCTGATAGGCGGTTCCTGCCTTCGCCAATCAGGACCTTCACAAAAATGCCCGCCTTCGATATCCCCACTTGGTGCAAACCTCGGTGACGCTTTTGCATTTGGAATATCTGCTGTTCGCATCTTCTTTGATCCGATTTACGGCGGCGACCCTTTATTCTTTCAAACGCGGCAATGTTTGAAGCGGCGCCGAAAAGAAAACGCGGCACCTAAGAGAACGCGGCGACACCTTGACTTTGATCCGCGGGCCGCCCAAAGAAATCAATGGCGATCGGCATTTGCTATTAATCTTTGCCGCTCTCCTTATACAAATGCCGATCTCCTTATGCAAATGCCGCCCTAATCCGCAAATTGCCTACATAACGATTAACATTGAAGCGGCAGCTGTACATTCGCTCGATCTCAATACCGAAGCGATAATTCGAAATCGAAGCAGAAACAATTTCCGTCCAGAGTTAATATTAATTTCCAGACTGATTAAAACAAAGTCCTGTTTGATCGAGAAAATACGAAGAATTTTGCAGCACGTGACGTCGTTGTTTGCTTTTATAAACGTCAAAGTAATTGTGGGAGGGAGAACAAAGGAAGTGATTGCTTTACGGTGAAGATAAAGTGCTCGAAGAGTAGATGAACGTAATTCTAATCTCGTGACGGCGACTTCCTTGATCGTTCTCTCGAAGGAACGGATCAGGTGGTTGCCAGCGGGTTTTCTACAAAAATGATCGTAGGTTTAGCACGGAAAAGAAAAACTCGAAAAATTCGTTTGCGAATGGAGAAGTAACGATGTTCTATCTGTTTCAGCATCCCCGCGGTAGAATGCAAGCCGGAATCCAGAACGGGAAGAGGTGCTGGAGGACGTCCTGCTCCCCTGTTGCGTTCCAGAACTCTACCAGCCATAGTCGCACCTGGTTTGAGTATCCTTCAGGCGCAAATCGATGCACGGTACAATGGTAAGTCGATGAGATATTTGTTCGTTGGTCAGCTACGCGTGGGTACTTGGTACTTTACACGAGAGGGTGCAATGGTCTGATAATGATTATAGCAGCGTCAACGGCGCTATCCGTTCCATCCCCCGCAGAGAGTGGAGGAGCTTCCGCAAAACGTGGGAGCACCGTTTCGCACTGCACCAAGCTGCTCGCTCCGAGAATATCCTTCACGGACGATACGATAGGTAAGAGTTCCAAGGGTTCGACTAGCGTCGCGTCCTATCGTTTTGTTGTTTTACCTTCTCTGTCCTCGCACCAAAACATTCACCGTACAACTCTCGATGGCTGCGAATACAAACAAACTACATATTTACCCGTTTATACGTTTGATTTAAAGAGCGGCGTGTCTCGGACACCGGACCAGCGACTAGAGAATTCTCGAAGGAACACTCGACGAGAAGCGGCCGACTGAGCACCTCCAGCATCAGCGGTTCTCAACCTTTGACCAGACTGGTCAGGCTGTTGAACCAGAGGCCGAGCTTTACTCCGAGCGATGAAATTCCACGAAGGCTCTCCTGGGAAAGGTATGTCGCGAAATCAACCGCCGTCGAATTCTTCAAATTTCAGACGGACCGTATCGTAACGAAGACGACACGAAAAATTGGTTCGAAATTATTGGTCCGGTACCATCTTCCGTCCCTCTCGTCCATTCGCTCGGTCGGGACTTACTTTCGCGAATCGATTCCTTTCGAGTCTTCGTTGTACCTCCAAACTATTTAAGCTACCCGCTAATTAAATCGAACGATAATTCTCGGTGAATCGTGCGTCGAAATTTTCTCGTATCCCTCGCGACCGTTCTTTCGTGCAGCACCAAAGACAAAAACTGGCCGGACTCTCTTCCCTTTCAAACGAAGGGGATCCTTTGCAAACGAGTTCATCCGAAACTTCGCCAACCTTGTTTTCCCCCCGCCACAAATTATCCTTATCTTTCGCATACCAAATCGTCGTCGCCTCTAACTTCCAGAGCTGTGTACGTGAAAACCAGCGATATCTTTGAACGAGACAAACGCGTTCCTGTCTTTTAAAAGACAGCCGAGGACTCTCCGTCGAGAATTTCAAATGCGGCGCTACGACACCGAAAAGACGACGGTACCTACCTTGACGGCTTGACGAGAAACGGCGTTCCGGTGATATCGATGTCCCGGCGTTCGACAGACGTTATTTGAATATCCGCGGATTCATCGCGTCGGTAAACGGTGTCGGAACGGGGAGAAAAGATCTCTCGCGTGACAACCGGCTGGTAAAACGTTGAGGCTGCGCAACGGATATATAGTACACGTGTATACGTATGTATAGAAACAGGGGTTGTCCACCGCGCGATCTATCTATACCACGCGTACCGTTTATCCGCGCGAAACGATTCGCAGAATGTTGAAGTTCAATTTGCAAATGGATACGACCCGATCTCAACGAACAGAGGCAAGCCACCAGGTATTGTCGCGAGTTCGAAAATATCACAGCTTTATGGAACGAAATGTAAGCATTCGTTTCAGTATAATCGCCGCTTGTAAACTTTTCACTAGCCGCGGATTCGGAGAAGTTACGATCGCTGATTGAAATGGCGAAAGGAAGTCGTTGCTTCCCAATGTCTGTTCGATACTCGGATTTCGAGCGTTGGGGGAGGACCGCGAATTCTAGCAAAACGTATCGCCGTTTCGGTGCTCCTCGGAATTTCCAGTTGTCATCCGTTTAACTAGCGTTACAAACAGTTGGAATGTTTGGAGTCGCAATATCGGACTCACGGTTGTTTTCATGATACAGGCTTTAGAGAAATTGTTGGAGAACAGTGATTTCGTATCGGAAAAAAAGATAAACAATGTGAGAAAATGTAACTGTGCGCTTAATCACGGCACTACCACTCCCGTGTCTGACCGCGAACGTCCTTTGCTACTTCCGTTTTCTCTTTCTCTCCGTATTCGCCCTTTTTAATTCTATATACCCAAGTTCTATTATAAAGTTAGTTTAGGTCTTATAATACGACTTGAAACGTTTCATCGACACGCAGAAATATGTTCGGAAAATCGACGGAGAAAACTGATTTTGTTTTCGATAGTCCACGGTTTCCCTCCTTTTTTTTAATCACAGTTACCGCTGTCTTCTCTTATGTCTGACCTTTCCTTGGCCATCAAGCCTGAAACCTTATCCCCCAGCCAAGAGGAGAAGCAATTATCTTCCCTCTACTGATGTTGACAATTATTTATAGTTCACACGGTTCCTTGGGAAGACGCGATGCAACAAAATTGATATGGTTTTCGAGCAGACATCGAACAGACGCATTAATCAGTCGTGTAGTTAATTAATTTTAACGGAATCAAATTTGACGATTAATATTTTATTGCTATCGCGATTGTTCCGTCAACCGGAAAGGAATACGTATCCTATCTTTTTGATCAGCTAACACGAATCGTTTAATCATCCGTTTGTTAGACGCACGTAATGGCCGTTGAAGGCCACAAACATAAGTCATGATTCGCAACCGGTAGGAGAGCAAACCTTTTCGCAGAAGCGTCTTCATGGATATTCCAACATTTGTATCCACACGATGGTTTCTATAAAGATAGATTGACGTCTATCAAGAACGGAAGACTGTTGGAATTTGAATAGACATAGAATTATCGAACCGCAAACTCGCGTGCCGGTGTAATATGTCGTGTAATACATACAATATATACGTCTAATAATAGCGTGTGTCAAAGGTGACACGATAATATTGGCACAGGGGTGGGTTTAAACGAGTGGAGCACGTAGCGAAGATTAAGTAGCCGCCAAGTCTGTCCAGCGAATATTGGTAAATATAATATATCGGTTCCTCGAATGGCGCGCGCAGCGTGGTTCGCCGATAATTTCATATGGTACATCTAGGGTTATTCGGTTCGAACTTTATCGATAAACGTTACGTAATTTATATATCCGTCGTAAAATATTGAAGAGTCGACGAAATAAACAGAAAATTTTGCCCGACAGACGGGACTGCAGTTCGACCAGCTCCTGTCTTCCAAGAAGCAGCTCGATCGACAGTGTGGCCGAATGGGGCATCGCTGGAGGGATAGGAACCGTCGGTGCCACCGGTAACACCATCAATATTGGCAGCAGCTACGGACTTTTCGTAGATCAACCACCTCCACCCAGAAGGAGTCCGAGTCCCTTGTTAGGAACTAGAAGCGACAGACTCAGCCTCGTCTCTCCGAGCATCGGCAGAAGGGTGAAGGGTCATAGGGCGGTGTCGGGTAAGCGTTCCATTTTTGGTGTTGGTGCCGGCTCAGCATTTTTCACGGAAATAGGATCCATCTTGAAGTTGATCGATCTGTCGCGATATCGAAAGGGGTAAGGGGAACCGGAGCTCGATTTCCACCCTTTCAATATTTATTCCACTAGGCTGTGAATTCCGATGTAGAGAGCCTTTTTCATCGATTTCCGTACGCAAAATACGGTGGACTACGGGAAATGAACCGAGACGTCGTTTGTCGCTGCGGTATACAAAATTTGATCGGAAAAACGGAGGAATTATAAATAATTGATATATTTAATGTTTTAGAATGTTGTCACTCGTTTCTTTTTCTCTTCCACTTTTGTTTAACATGCTCCGAGTTCTATTCTCGTTCTATCTTTTTATCTCGTTTACGAGCATGCCGATTGCCGTCGATATCGCATCGACGGGGATGATCGAATCGCGCTCTACCGGAATATTCTGTTTGCAAGCCAGGCCAATGTGAAACGTCAATTACACGGAGATCGAACGTCGTAGGGAGCGACGACGTTGGTTGAAAAGTTCCGACGCTTTTCGGATCACAGTTCCAGCGAAACTTATCTAGGACGTTATATTCTTCGTCGATCGCTCGGAAAGTTCGATTAACTCGTGCAATTATTCGAATTAATCGAACTTGGCGACTTCTACCTAATTAGTTAGAATGTTTTCATGGGAATGGTAAAGGGTTGAACCGATCTCTTGATTAACTTACTTGTCCCGCCATTACCCAACGAAATCTAAACCATCGGGAAACAGTCAATTTTCGTTTCCACGTAATCGGTATTAATTTGTTTTCGGTTTATTTTCTCATCGTTCACCGTATTATTATACCATATCGCATCGATACATAGTAGGTCGATTAATCGTGTACGGTCACGAAACAGTAGTATTCGCAGGAGTTCGGTGCAATTCTCATAGACGGCTGTGTCCTCCAGGAACAATCTCGCGACGTTGGTAGTTTCGGCCGTTGGGAAATGTCGGTAGTTCGAAGTTAAATTGCAGAAACGCCTCTCGGCATTATGCATCGCGTTTCGAGACAGAAATGTCCGATACAACAGCCCCCGTACCTTTATGTATGCGTCGCTCCGACGAGTAATCGTTTTCGCCGTATCAACGAATCCAATTATCGCGATAAAGATGAAAGTTAAATATCACGAACAATAAAAGAACAGCGACGTTTTACAGGGACGTTTTACAGCGACGTTATCGCGCGAAACAAACCTAAAATGATGGATCGTTGTTTGCGAAAAATGACACGAGAGCCGACCGTTGAAGACTCGTGTGAAATATTTTAAAACAGAATTCAATAATGCGTTACTCTTGTATAGATAAATAATATGCTTTTCTTTTTCTTTAACAAACGATCGATCGGTTTGCGTTTCGTAAAATTGTAAACGTTTATCGGTTTACAGCTTTGTTCCGTAAGGTTCGCAGGAAAATCAGTAGCTGGTCTTTAACCAATTGTAATCGTTGCAATTTCCTGTTTCGTCTGGAAGCGTATCAGAGACACCGACGTTAGATACGCTCCTGAGCCTCGTCTCGTATCCGCCAATCGGTGGGCTCGTTTAGTAAGAACTCGAGGATGTACGAAGAAGAGAACCGGTTGTCCCCACCCCGCTGGCAACAAGGGAGCAACGCTCCCGCTAAGAAAGGTGCACGAGCCTGGTGGATTTCGTGACACATTCGGGGGCCGTTCACGTGCTCCCTCGGCTATTGTGGCACGTAACACGAGATTCCAACGTTAGTGCGCGCCTCGGACGACTACCTGGCACCGTTTAACCTGCGAGCCTTTCAACGGGAACGTTTTCGAGTGAAAACCGAGGTTTTGCTCCCGGCTCTGTTTGCCTCGCCGTCGCGATTTCACGAATTTTCTACACGGCACGTGGTTACGCGTGTGGTTACGCGTGTGGTCGCCTGTACGAGGAACTTCGTGTACTGTTATCGTAACGAACGATCCGACTGGACATCGACCGTGTAAACGATGGATTGAAAATCGAAGAAGCCACAACGCTACGCTTGCCCCCTTCGATGTTCTGCGCTTACTTCCTTTTCTAATGTTTCAACGCGGAAAGTTAATGTTTCCTGTTAGATCAGGCGAGGGACTAGACAGAGACGGTCGATTGTTCGATGTCGTGTTCGTCGTTTCGGATGTAAACGACCGATAGCTTTACTTTGATGGAAACAAGTTATTCGAAATGCGCGCGCGTGCGAGTTATTCGAAGTGTTTCTTTTTAGACCGTAGAAGCGATCGCGATGAATCGATCTTTAGATGTTTTAAATCGAGGCGCATAAGTTTCTGGTACGTCGCGATAAACCCAGGCCACCGGGCTCTTCGTGGACAATCCAGCACACCTGAACGGTTAGGTTACCGTCTCTCGGCCAATCGTCTTTCACGCTTTGTTTACGTCCTCGTGTTCGGTCACGCGGTTGGCTACTCCGACTCGGTTGTCTAAACCGCCTCTCACAGTCCACGATCGTTCGCTTCTCCGTGAACATTGTTTCGCTTTTTCGCGTGAATCTTGTGAATACGCAGTGATGATTCATCGGCGACAACGTGTGCCGTAGATGACCGAGACCGATCGCGTGGAACTATACCGTTTAGTCGGACGTGGTCGGGATTTCAGATTGCGTTACCCAGGATACAGTGCGCAGCGTGGAAGTCTGATCGTGAGACGAGGTTGTGAAGCAAAAGATCGTGCTTTCTGGGACGACGCCGAATCGTTCGTTCGTGGACTTTAGAATTGTTTGTCGGACGACTCTCAGAATCGGATGAAAACGACAGAGGATCGGTGAAATCGGTCGAAAACGTACGATTAAACGTACATCCTCTGCTGGCCTGAACTTTCCGGTAACTCGATCGTCCTTTGGTAACGCGATCGCTTTTAGAAAATGCGATAGTCTCTCGCGACGTCACGAATGAGCGTCCAATCTCGAGTACCTGCTAGGTACGCGACTTTTCGTTCGCCTAACGCGCACCTTGTCTCTCGTCGAGACTTCGTAAAGTCGACGCTTCGCGATTTACTTCGACTTCATCCTATTTGTCGTATCGAAACGCTTCTTAAACAGGTATACGGTATGCAGATCTAGAGATATTTATTCTGCTTGTTGCGCAAACTCTACAAGAACCAGGATCAATGTTTACGTATATCGTATCTATAGATACTGTTTAATTCGATATATCGCGAAAGTATTATTGTTCGATCGTAGACATTTCGACGGTGGTATACTTGTAGCAGCTCCGCGGCAGAAAATGTACGTCCTTGCTAAAATCATACGATTCGATAATCCAAAGATCTATCTAAACTGAATTTCTGACGTTTCGTAATTCGATATATTTCAACAATTTCATACGATAAACGAATTCTGTCGTTCGCGGAACTAACAGAAGATTCAACCGCGAACAGTTACAAAAGGTTGTTCAGAACCTTTACGCTAATTGCGTTAGTTGAACCGATGGACTCGCGTGGGAAGTTGGGCGTATTAATGTTGTCGCTTGCTGTTTCCCGTTGACATATATATATATGTGTGCGTGTATATATGTACGTACATGTATCGGTAGGAGACAGGTGTCGTTGAAAAAAGAACGCTACAAGATCCATCGGACGAGGATAAGCCGTGAAACTCGTCGAGTCTTGACCGTAGGGGGTGACGTTTTTAGGCGTAAAAAAGTGCCATCGCGTCAGGATGCTACTGCGTTCGAAGAAAAAACAGTTTGGTTCCGCGAGATATCGAGAGCGTCCCTTGGACAGGGATGCGATGAAAATGAACGAAGCGAAGCTTTGAGGGACACACGGTGCAAAAGGTGGAGGACCTTGCCGGTTCTCGAGAGAGAACGCTAAACCGGTTTCTGTATTTGGTGCAACGACGCGTCTGCCCCGTTTTACCGGCAACATTTTGGCAAGAAATTTTCACGTACCCGTGCCGTTGCAGCCGCGTCGCTTTTCTAAATCCTACCTGTCCTCGAAAACCTTGGGTCGGCTTTCTCTCTTCATGGAAACGTCCTCGGTGATTTAGTCCGGGCTGGATGCGCAATCCTAGGGTACGTATCGATCTTATATTTTCCTGCACTTTTAGGACACGCGGAGGTTGGATTTATCAACCATTCCAATCGAACACCCCACAACTTTTATCCGTCCTACGTCTCTGTTATAACGAATCATCTTTCGAGATTCATATCGATACTCGTGATGGGATTTGTTATCGCTTCAAGATATGTAGCGAAAGAACAATTTCTAAAGCTAGAATATTTTCGAAACCGACGAATGCGATCGGTATACGCCTCGAGTGAAAGCGCATGACTACAGTATCGAATACGAATTACAACTATTAACAACATAGAACGTCGTCCATCGAATATAAACTACGAATTTTAATAAAGTATCGGAAGCATCTAAAACGAGATAGAATGAAATATTTCTCCTTTAATCGTATTGCGTAGAAAAGAGAGCATGGTCAATTTATGCGAAGCGCAAATATTTGATCAGGGAACAAGGGAGGTGAAATTTTTTCAAATTCTTTCGTAAATTAGATTCCTGATCCGCCCCTCTCTTCCTTCCTCCCACCCTTCCCTCTTCGATGGAAGTATACTCGAGATTAAAGGACAGACGTTGCTCTGGGCAACGATTAAACTGTACAAATCGGGATTAAAGGTAAACGTTCACAGAACCCGGAGAAGGATCTTTTTTATCCGTTCGTTCACTTGTTCTCTTTCGTTTTAGCCTCTTCGTTCCAACTCAGGCGCATGATTTACCCCTCGATTAAATCTTACCGGACGATTACTTTCATTTGCACTTTTATTTCGTTTCCTTGCCGTCGTCGCATCAAAGCTGCACACCCGATTCTGCAACCAATCTTTCAAACGCTTATCGTACTTTGCCACTTATTCTTAAAACGTAACATAACCGGTTACGTTTCAGAATCATCCAGAAATTTAATCGTAAACAAGTTACCGTTGAAATTGTAATTATAGAACTTCGATACAATTTATAAGATTTTCGAGACAACTTGAACGAATTTCTTAAATGGAAGCTGAAGAAGTACGACGACGTTAAATGTATTCAACGCGTGTCTTTCAGAGCAAATAATTTCGAATTAGAAGTTTATTTCGTTTCCTGAAACGTAACGTGTTTCTGTTTGAACTTCTGTTCAAACAGAAGTCCGTGGACCTGGAAAAACACGACTACATAACAAGGTTTATCTGAGAAACGCGTTCGGGTGTGTTCCTGTGTACAGACGATTATCTACGCCGGAAGCGGACACGCAGCATCGTGAAACACAATCTTATTTTCCGTGCACGCGACCGTGTGTGAGAACGAGTTCTCGTTCAGTGAATCGCAGTGAAAGCGCGAAAAAGATATCAGGGTCGCTCGGTTTTGCGAAGGAAACGAGACGAAACGGGTCGCGAAACTTGCTACTTTATCGAACCTTCGATTCCTAATTGCCTCGGGAGTATCGCTTCAAATTGTTACGTTAACTCTTTGCTTCTCTAATCATCTTCGTTGGTGTTAAATCACAATTCTTATGTACGTATGTAAATACGGATCCGGATGGAAAGAAATTTAGAAAGAACCGATAAATCGATGAGAAGACGGAATACGTAGTTGAACAGGAAAATTAACTCGCAATAATTATAACCAAGTTTAAATTTCCTACTCTTTCCTTTCCCGTAATATCTATATAAATCCGGAAACGCACAAAAGTACGTCACAAAGTTTTAAATCGCGTGTATGAGTCTACTTCCTTGAATTCAATTTGTTTTTTCTTTTTTACAAGAACAATAGTTGTCCTTTTTATAAACTTTAACTCATTTTTTAATTTTAAATTCCACGATCAATGTTTCCTCGCTGAGAAACGGAGGGCTTCGTCCATAAAATGTTTATAGTTGCAACGAAGAATAATGATTGCACCTTGTTGATACCTGCATCACACTATGATAACAATGCAGAACAACTGACGCGTTGTTATCTTGGCAATTGTTATCGTGTCCATGAGAAAATCACCAGACGATACCTAGGCAACGATTTTACGAGTGGAACCGACGGAGTACTTCTCGAAAAGAAGCATAAGAGAATTGCTCTTTGCAACAACTTTTTACAGCTTCTTTTCCTCGTAATTTTCTTCGTTGTATACGAAGCTCTGTAAAAAATAAGAACACGGTGTTCCCTCCCTCTAAGATAC
Organism: Tetrapedia diversipes; assembly: GCA_033822845.1. Lineage (NCBI taxonomy): Eukaryota > Metazoa > Arthropoda > Insecta > Hymenoptera > Apidae > Tetrapedia > Tetrapedia diversipes. Next base: position 224,739 of record JAOPTO010001096.1, on the reverse strand, counting down.
GGCTGTAGATAAATACTGGAAAGTGCCATGCGCAACGAATACCTTTCCCGCTGATGGTTTATAAAAATCTATTCATTAAGATTTGTAGGCTTAGAACCTGTGTTTTAAGTAACGAAGCGCGCGCCTCTTTTTCGTACGATTAAATTTTACAAGTTATATCGAACGATGTCTCGCTTAAATGGTAATTAGTTATCGGTAGCGCATTATTTTCTGAAAAAGAAGAAAAAGAAAGAAAGAAAGAAAGAAAAGGAGAAAAGGAAGCTTGTTTAACAATCGTGAAGTTCGCAATGCCATGCGAATTGATATTTTCAAGACAGCAGATTTAAACACATCGATAAAAAAAAACATGATTAATAGAGGATGTTTCGGTGACCGTATCGTGTTTAGATGGCCTAAATATGGTATTACCGATGGAATATCACGCGGATAAATAGCTCGGTATATTTATGGATCCGATTACGCATCCCTATAATCTTTCAACCTCTGTCATTTTCAAGTTTTGCATTAAATTACGCGTGTACGTTGTGCTAGTCTGCAACTGTCCGTTACGGGAACCCTGTTCACCCTTCTTCCTGTCACAGACTTGGAGAAAAACAGTCCGGAAAAGGGCGGCACCTGTACTACTGGTATCGATGTATAGGGTGTTCAAAAAAGTACCGTATCCCACGGTGTTAAACCGAAGATAAATCGAAGATATATTTCTGAGGAGCACAAACATAAAAATAGATGTTCAATTTGAATAAGTCGTTGTATAAATTTGCGAGCTTCTCGCGAGTTGCACAATATCCGAATAGATCCAAACTGACCGGATTCTCGAGCGCTCCGAACTCTCGGAGTCCAGAAGAACAGCCAAACAGCTCGTGTACGCTGTACAAACTTTATTTTCTTATTTCGTACCAGTCGAATGATCGCTGTGGATCTTTCTGTTGGCGATTATATAGCTCCCCGAGGATACGGGAACTTCTTAACAACCTTCGACCGTTGTTATCCGGATGGATAGTAACTAAGATAAACCGAAAAGCGGGAAGTTAGTAGTTGGACGCGCGGGGACTTCTCTCGGTTCACACCCCGTAGGTGTAAAAAACAGGTGGCCTTCGAAGCCACCTTTCGATCCGCTTTTCGATGATCATCCATCCACTTTTTCCGTCGTTCCCGGAGTAGATTATACGAAAATTCCCACCATTTTCGGTTAATCCGTTCATCGACGAGCAATATCGTTCCGTTTGTTCCATTTGTTCTTAGAATCTTTATTATCGAGACAAATTCTGCTTATCTCTGTACGCTGAATTCTAATTAAGTTGAAAATTAAATCGCGGCAGCAGGTCTATAGTTATCCTTGTCAATCGTAGACTCGGGAAAATACGGCTATTTTCATAAGATATGTTGGCAATAATCGAATGGATTATCGAACTATACCAAGACGCGTTACATTTACATTTATATTTAACCATATTCTTCTTCTCGCGTGTTCGATGGTGTTACGGCCCTGAGCTTAACGAAATTCGAACTCACCTGCCCCGATGTTGTGCCCGGGTGCCCAACAGTACTATGCATCTGTTGCAAGCCTTCCCCTTTCAGTCGGTGTCCTTCCTTGCTGTCGTAAGGATCTGCTTCTTCGATGTTAACGATCGCGTGCTCTTCTCACGATTATCGTTCACCGAAAGTCCGGCAATTTTCTTACAGCGATCTCAACATTGAACGTAAACTTGGAAAATTCGCAGCTACCGTGAAGTTGCAGCGAATAGAAAGTGAACACTGTGTAGTGTATGAACACGTGTTGATGGCGATGAAGAATAGTAGAGTATCAAGAACAACGACGAATGAAAGGGAAATTTAAAGTTCGAGATTGCCAAAGGATCACGAGAATCGGTGAGTGGAAAAGTTGTCGAGGTTTAAACGAAAAACTAAAAAGGAACTGGAATATTCGCGTTGATGAAAAGGTCCGGGGGAAAGTGACGATCGATGTCTGGAAGTTTACACGGAACAAAATTCAAAGTTTCATCGGTTTTCTTTTTAGTAGCTTAAATTTCAGCCTAAAGACAGACGTTGGAATTACTACATACTTGACGAGTAAACAACGATCGATAAAAATATTAGGCGATCGTGGAACGAAGATGATTCATAGTCGCGTCGTAAAAGGCAAGAACTAAATGCAGGTTTCGGCCACATCGTGAATTGAGTATCGATGACGGGATATACTCGGATTCGCTCTTGACACGGCTGACCGATATTCACGAATTTCCCATAATAATATCCGTAGACATCGCTCTTTAACCAGAGGATATTAAATTTTCATTCCCATCCGATCGATTTCTCCAGAGATGCGTGCGAATGATCTGAATAATCCTGCTAGCAATAAATGATCCATCTGAAAATGACGGTGATTTATTAGGCAAATTATCGAGGTCACTTGAAAACGTCAGGAATACCTATAATTTATAGTCGGAGAAACATCAGGATATTAATTATAATAACATTTTGTTTAATTGTTTGCTCGAGCGATAAAGCTTTTTGTTTGTGAACAACTTTAAATGTATAAAGTGTAAAAGAATGGTTACGATATAAAAGCAAAGAATCGTACAAGCAGAATAATGATAATAATAATAATAATAATAATATCTATATCATTCGCGTGAATCAAGATTGCAGATTCGCGTATAAGGATGCGTTGCGTGGCTCTTCGCTGATGTGTCAGTTAAAAATCCCACGGATCAAACATCAAAGCGGTATGCAGGACATTGGTACATATGTATGTATATGCCTACCTGGTTACAGACTCACGAGTAGTTTCTTTTGGATCGCGATACATTTAAACTACAGATTTTGATCATTCATTTCAATGATCATTTTGATTCATAGCGAAATGTTGAAAGAGGAAAGATAGTGACAAGTGACACATGCGCGAGCGAGATCGCATGCGCTTAATTCGCTTGATGTAGGGTACAATGCGTTTTGTAATCGACAACACGGAAACGAATAGCCATGCGAAGCTTTATCGATCAGGCCACATGCCGTGGACACACCTACGTTTAATCACGAGTATATATAATACATACGTATCGTCTCTCGAATGCCAGTTTCGAAATCGAAATTAACGAACGTCGAAAATTCGTTATCCAACAAATTAACGATACATCTTTGATGATCGATCTCCGATATTCAGTGATTCTAAAGGAAAATCGATACACTTTGCTTCTTAGCTTGTCGTTACGTTTAAAACGTGCTTCGAACGATTCTCTACGCGAAAGAAGGAATACCGAACAAAAATTTAATTCAAATTTTACGCGTCCATCACTTAATACTGTTTTTCCATTTTCAAATCACATCGAACAAAATCGATGAGCACAGCAATTCCTGCCAATTAATTCCCTGACTAATCTTGGCATCCGGTATGAGCAGAATCGCCGATATGACAGCGCGACTTTAAAAGGGACACCGTACGCTGCGTTTATTTTCGCAATTTCGAATTTTCGGTTTTGACAAATAGAGCGCAAATCTAATACAGATGTTTTGATCTACACGAGCGACGTGTATATCGGTGATATATGAAATTAACATAGACGGAATCAGGCAACAGGGGGCCACCGACAGACACGCGGTTCGCAGCCTGTAGCGTTTAGCGTCCAGTTTACGTAAACCTCCCATCGTTGGATATTAATTTGACTATGATTTGGAGGTAGCAAATAATCTTCCCCAAAAGCGAAACGACCGTCGCACGATAATTTCGTGTAAGAAAAATCTTGTATAAACGTGTTCAATTCTGCCAAGCATGCAACTTTAGCGAAAGTTTCGGGAATCACCGGTAACTGTATTAACTTTTCCATCAAGAAGTATGGATTCAATTATTATTATTATTATTATTACTCTGAGATTTAATTCGGAGAAATTCTTCTTGTTACGTACGCTACAAGCTAAATGCAATATTTAAAGGCACCTGTCTCTGGCATTCTTCTTTCGCAAATAAACTAAAACATCCTCCATTAAATTGCGCTTTAATAGAAACAATTTACGTGATTTCGCTTACGATGAACAAACTGTTAGTAGCAGGTAGTAGCGAAACCGTTTTTCCATGATGAATTTTCATTCGAAACGGGGCACTGGATTCGTTGAAAACTGTAATGAGAACAGAAACAAAGTTACCGCGTGAGAACCGATGTAGTAGGTATCTACAGCGATACGAAACTTTTCGTCCTGGTAAATCCCATAGTTTTCCGACAGTCGCAAAAGCAATTACCGGTGCGTATGCATCATGTAAATTGCGAATTACGATAATGCTCGGTGAAACGAGAGTCGCAGCCTCGAAATTTTCAATTTCAACGGAAAAATAACAGTTTGGTTGTTTATCACGCAAACTGATGGAAATTCGTCGCCGACAAATGTAAACGAAAAGGCAGCAACTATGTTGCTCGTCAAAATTTATTACATTCGTTCAGGCGTTTACATCGTTTCATCGTTCATCGATTACTTCCTGCCGGCGATTCGTGTCATCGAGGTATGTTTAATGAAATGTATTTTCGCGTTTAGAGTGGAAACATCGTTACCGTTTCTGTGCTCGGAGAAAGTTCCGCAATGTCGATGTTTAGTTTTTCTATGTATCAGAAAAATAGAGGAAGCAAGTTTTTTTATTCGATGATTTCAGACACACTCTATCCGGAGTTCATAAAAGTAACAAAACGCGTTACATTTTAAGAATACTTTTCGTCGCCAAATTTTAAGCGAAGTCACGTATCTACTTAATCCTTTACTCGTATCGCGGTGCATCTTACCGATTCCGTTCAGTTTCGAGTAAAGCATTTTCCAAATGTAAGCAAAGTCGTAGCACATCTCATACTGGATATACTATTCATAATTCGTAGAACTGTTTCGCTGCGATTGCATAATGCACGCGCGCTAGCGATCCCGGTTAAGCTGCCTCTCGAGGTGCATAAAATGCGTTATCCCTCCGTGTCCCTTTACCTTTTCCGTCTCTCCCTCTCCTACATCCTTCCTTCATCCTTTCTAATCGCTTCGTTTTTACGGAATTCCACGACGATTGTTCTATCTTTCAACAATGTATCGTTCATTTCGAGGTCTTTTAATACCTTCAAATTTAATCTTTGCCCCGATAACGAAACAAGATCGTGACGATTTTAATGGCAATCGGGGATCAAAATCCTTTCCAATAACAAAGCTTTCTTACTTCATCCGATGTTCGATAGAATCCATTATGACCGGGAATTTTCCTAACTACTATAAACGGAGCAAAATGAAAATTTATCTATTAAAGATATTAAGGAATCGTTAATAAACGTTTTTCTAATAGAAAAAAGGAAGCTCGGCTTTACCCGACCGATTAATTAACATCCGTAAAATGGCTGGGAAGCTGTTTCACCGCAGAGGTAAGATTCACGTTGAAATCGTTAATTTAACGAACGATACTTAGTATAATTAGATTCCGTGGCAGTTAATACGAAGCCGAAGCACGAACTTCGTCTTCGTAGCGATAATATAATCACGATGTTACCGTGAAACATGGAAAATTGTACGAACTCGGGTGTATGGGGGACCAGATTAATACGAAGTAAGAAATTTTAATTAAATTCACCGACTGAAAGTGAGCTATTTCCAATTTCATTCGTTTCGTTTTTAATCTCTGTTTGAAGTTCATGCGCTTTATTTTTTACCTCGGACTAAACGAGATCTCGACGTGTGTAAACTGAACCTAAAGGATATTAATCGAGTACCTCGTACAGGAACAGGTGATCTCGAGTCGGATGAACATTCCCGACTGTTATCGTGTCTTGCGAATTCATTAGACAACTACGACACCAGACAAATCGCGCTCGTAGCAAGTGCATTCGTTAAGTTTTCGCCGATTCGAAGATTGATACGATTAATAGCACAGTTTCCCCGAGATTAACCGTGTTCTGTTGCCGGCCATTTCCAATTACCTCAAATTAATTAAAGCGGCCCATTAGTTTACCAAATTGTCGCGAACGGGAGCACAGGCAATTAAATCAAACGACAGTTTAAGCGGACCGTGTTCCTGTGCGAGATTTTGACTTCTGTCACGTTTCGGTCGCTCCATTTTCTCCTTTACCGCTCAAAATCGATATTCTCCCGTCTCGTAATTTCAACTTTAAATATAAAATACTGGTAATTTTCTTTGTAATTTTAAACAGCGTGGAAATTCCTTTGTTTTTTTATTTCTCTCTATCCCACTCTCCCCCCCCCCGCCCTCCAAAGAAATATTTCAGATGGGTTTTTCCCAACCGTTCTTCTGAATTGGCCGGAAAATACGAAGAACGCGTCTATCTAGAATACATAGACGATGCTTCGAAATGATACGCAAACGCACACCACAAAGTGTCGTTCTTTTGCACTCCGATTACACCGTCCTTCTGAATTGTCCTGCCGTTATGAACGCGTGCACCAGTAATAGGTTTATCGGAATTCTTCTAATAATTACACGATATGATTAAAGGTATACCAGTTAAAAAATATTCTCTGATATCGATTCCAAAGAAACGTGTAAATTGTTCGTATCATTTTAATGAAAATTTCACACCGACCGCGCATTACATCGTGCTGGAAAATGCAATCGTAATGAGCCGTTACATTAAATTGGAGGCTCCACGAATCGCTAAATTTTTCATTCAAATATCCGAGAAAGCGCTTCCGACCTTTATCCGCGGTTATATCGACCGTCGAGCGCTTTTACGTGCCGTTTGACACATTCGTTTTACAATCCTCTCGAGGCCTTTCTGTCGGCATCGAGCAATGTCGTTCATTATGCTCGGAAGAGGGTTTCGCTTCGGCCTATACGTATATTAGATTCTTGCTCGTCGATGGAATCGGAAGTAAACGTCGAAAATAATTTGCTCAAAAATCGAGACCGATATGCTAACGTACGCGTGCATGTAGATCGACTAATTGCCACTTACTCTACCTGCACCATGGTTTGTCTTCTTAACGAGAAACTCGAGAGTAGACACTTCGGACGACTAATTGCGTCACTTAGCTTTCTCTTAATCATGGCTTATTTTCAAAGCATTTCTCAATGGGATTGTTTACTTTACCATGAAGATTAGTGGGAGATTAAATGAGATTTAAACGATGTTTCTTTAATAATTAGTTACGGAAGGAATGTAGAAGAAATGTAACGCTGGATTTTCAAAAGAACGCGATATATTTAATACAAGATTTCTCTTTTAAAACCTAGTTGAATGCGTTCGCAGGGAATACATCGTAAACAAAGGTTTCATTTTCGATTCTAATTAGCATGGAGATTCATCGGTACGGGCCATTTATTCTCTTTCGTGTGAACAAAACCGTGCATTGTTCATGCTGCATCCGAGGGAGTGGAAATTAAATTCTTATTGAACAATGAACGTCTTCCCTCGCTTAGTTTCACCCAACTAGTCTCGGTCTAACTACTTACTTTCCCTAACCCTCGCTTTTCGTTCACAGTATTCTTTTCTTCGATAAACGATACGTTTGCGTCGTTCTTTGAAAACCGATATCAAAATTTCAAATGATCTTCACGCGAATATAAACGGTCATTATTATTAACATGCGCGAGCAACTTTTTGATAAATCTCAGCTTGTATATCGATTACTGCATGTGTCCCGTGTTCGCTAGAAATTTTCGTATACCTCTCCACAATCCGTAATCCCCGGCGGTTCGTACAAAGTGTGGCTCGCAAGATAACATGTTTTTCTGACTCTTTATTTCCCATGGATCCGCCAGGAAACGTATGTACCTGCGCTTTTGTACACATACAGACATGTATCTACCGACTCCTACGAAAGATATAGGTGCATTTTCCACAGCCGATACAGCAATACTTGTACACGTAACGTATCGTTATTGTTTCGCAAATATATTTTATTAATTTACAGAGGTATATTGGTTTTTTTGTTTTTCATGAAATTAAAGCAACTTCACAAACAGTGGAACTGTAGAAATTGACGTAATAAGATAAATTATCAGTAATTAAATCCGATGTGTAAAAACGGGAGAGATATCTAAGATTGCAAAAAAAAAAAACAGATGTTCGATCGGTGGATAACAAATGTTGGAAATTTCTATTCATAGAATAAGTAGTGCATAGAATGTTCCAGGGTTCTCTGACAGTAATATGTTTCCTAAACATCATACCACTACTGTTTATTAAGTGAAGAAAGAAATGATTTGATTTCAACGGATCACAAATTATCTGATTTATTTAACAAATATTTCGTTGTGTTATATTCTTGAGTCCCTTTGGATTACCGTAACACATATTATGCTTCGATTATTACGGACAAACACCCGTATTGCCTGTTTATTATTTACAAACGAAAAATTGTCAAAACTTGTTGTCGGAAGTTATTCAGGCTCATTGATAAAAATGGGAAGGGAGGGAGAAGAAGGGTATGGTGAAAATGCGACTGCCGTAACGGGGACGTTGTGGGGGGGGGGGGGCGTCCGATTGATGGGGATAGACGGCAGCTGTTTGCTCGGCACACGGCGAAGGGTCGTCGTGTTCCATGTGTACCCGCCAGCAGTGCCGCGTCGTGTTGCCGTTGCTCTTTGACCACTGCTATAGCCTTCGCATAGAAAAGAATCGTGGCATAAAACGTTTGTGAAAAATGAGATGCGTATTCTTCGCGAAAATGCGTTCGTTTAACGTCGACGTGACAACAAGTTGTGTACGTGCGCACGAGTAAATCTAGAAAGAAATTGAAAGAAGATAAAATAGTCAGCCAGTGGAAGCAACGACAAACAATGCGAACTACATGGAGAGGTTGGAAAAAGAATTTCTTGGATGGTGTTGCGAAAACTGATTATACAATGGAAACACGTTGGTAGACGATGACGTAAACAGATTCCGAGTTGGCGGTAACACATGGTGAATTGAGAAATAGAGAGGAAAGCGCGAGAAAAGTGACAGGTTAAGCTTCGAATAGGCGACGCTTGCCTCCAAACGACACTCCTCGGTCGGTAACGTGCGGCAGATCGATTATTTGCTCGGCGGATATTAACATCTACATTTTTTCGCGGGCTTTCCTTCCTTTATCGTATCGTATTAATAAAAAATAGAAGCGCGTATCATTTCTCAAAATTCTACTTGGATACATCTATGTGTATTTATTATCGATTAAATATAAGAAAGCTTCGAAGATTGTTTATTATTGTTAAAGGAATGGTGGTGGCAGCGGCGATTCAATTGTTGTGCATAATTAATCATCGTTAAAATAATAATTATTTAATGGATAGAATTTTATGCATTTCTCACCAAAGTTATCAAACTAAATTAACGGTGTGGTAAAAGTTGACGGTTTCAAGTTGTAAATGGGATCATCGTTCTGTCAAGATATCTACAATTTCTTCGCTAAGATACAGGTAACTTGCAAGGCTGTTAAACATGCCTAACGACGAGACTGACTCATTTTCACCATAACGATCCTACATATTCTCTATTTATCGGTCTCCGTTTGGTTCATAGAAAAAGCAAAATAATTTTATGTCAGCATTTGCACGGGTATGTACAGAGTGTGTAGAATATAGGGCAGCGTTATGGCGAAAATGGCTGTTTTCGCGTAAGCTGAGAGCAGCTTCTTTTGTTTCTCGGAAAACACGATGAACAGAGTATATCTCAACTGAAATGGTCGACTTGTTCTCGATAGGGTATTCGAGCGGTAGTGAACGTACGCACGTGCGTCCTTGCGAGGTAAACCTCCATGCGTAGATGGTTGTTGCATAACCGCAACTAGATCGCTCTTGGACATTTCCCTCTATCCTGCTTTTATCTACCAACGATACTATTTTCTTTCGCTTTCTTTCCCCTTTACCCTTTTATCTTTTCGGCTAACATATACATGGTCCCCGTGTTTCAATCAATTGGAATCATTGTCGTCACGAAAGGCTTGTTAAATTCAATGCGTATTCCATCTCCATTTTCATCGCAATTTCATCGCAATTTCATCGCAATTTCATCGCATTTCATCGATGGCTCGTTGTTACGAATCGCCAAACACGGTTCACCTAAGAAAAATGAGAGGAGATAAACGGTTTCTAAAGAAGGAGGTTGGCGCGCTCTCGCTTGCGCGTTCATTATGTTGCTAGCTTTTCGCAATATGTACCACGTTCATCGAACGAGCGGGAGAATGTAGTTGAAAACGGTTGACAAACGGACGGAGGCGTTCGTCGGTGTCAAAGAGCGACACGGGAAAGGAAGTAGATTGCAGTCTCTGTCGGAGAGTTCGAAGTTCTGATAACGAGAACAACGCGTCAAAAGGATGAACGCATACTTGTTACCGTTCCTATGAGTTCAGGATGCTGCCCCCCATTGTTAATTCACCTTTGATTTATCGCACGCGTTCAATTTCCAACCTTAACGAGGATCTTATCTTGCGATGGTAAAACGGTAAGAGGATCGGCTTAAGAAACGAGTACTTGTTCGATCGATCGATGCTGCTGCGTCTTTTACAAACTTGTTCTCACCGATTCATTGATTCCACGGTCGGTGGTTCGTAGTTCGTCACGGAACAACGATATATTAACAATGGCTAGAGAACGGTAACTTCCTCGGAGGAAGTAGATTGTTGTTTATCGAACTGATATAACGAGGGCGGTGCGATGAATGGGGGTAAATAACCGTGCGTCGGCAGAAGCCAGAGGAACGGTTTAATTGGTATTTGTTCGAACAGAGCTTTCAAGCTGTTCGCTTTGTTACTCTTCGTTAAGCTGGAATCTACGTACGGATATTCTTTCCGGAAATATTAACAAAGAGCACGCGTGTAGTTTGTCTTTTAAGTTAACGCACCGGGCCACGCTTGATTTATGAAAGGGTGCGTTAGCCGGAGATCGGTTTTTCCACGATTCCGTTGCTTCTTCGGCGTAGCGTGAACGTTTGCTCGAAAAGAAATCACCGATCCGGATGCTCGTTCGTTAACCATGCTTGCGTTTCTCGCTCTTTTCCCCTGGCTTCTCTTTCTCGTTGTTCTCACCCGATCCTCAGGATTAACGTTCGTTGCCTCCAACGATCATTATTTTCCCCGTGGATCGCGGAGTTATTTCAATTCGAAAAGTAACCTCTTTTCCTTTTCGCTTCTTATTCTCCTTTATCGTCCAACTAATGCGTCGCGTGTATCTACGTTCCGCTAGCAGATTTATTCATCTCTGTTGGCAGAAAAACGCGCTGCAATTTTCTCTAATGTAATCCACTTTCGTTGCCTCGCTCTTAATGGCCGCGAACAAGTTGTTCGAACGTTGCTCGAAGAGAGGAAGTAATAAAAGTTCTAACTTCATTCGCCCCTCGAGGAAAGTGTAATATCTCTGGATCGTGAAGTCCATCCGATGGCGTTCGCGTTTCGATGCTGCCCGCGGCCCACCTTTCTATCGTTCCCGTTTATCATTTCGAACAATCTGCTCGGTGCTTCCATAATTAAATACTCGGTTTAAAAAAGCGGAGGCAGAGACGTCCTTAACGCCGTTAGAAACCTCGAGCGAGTCGATAGGCGTGTGTTCGTGGCAACAATCGTGAGATAATTCGTAATTGCGAAGGAGAAAGGGGAAACGGAAGTATTGTTAACGGGTATTAGCAGAATAGGCGTTAAAAGGAAACGAAGTTGTTGCCACGTATCCGCTTCCCTTCCCCATCGTTATTCCGCCTCTTTTACTTCGCGCCCCGAACAATCGTTCATTTGTAAACAATTATTGGCATTCTTTGCCGTTACTCAACATGTATTTACTTGTACTTGTTCGTTTCTTCGTTATCATCATTTTCATCGAACGACATCGACAGAGATCTTGTACGAATCGACGAATCGATCCTGCAACAAGTTACTTATCTCGGACTTTAATTATCCCATTATCGTTTCGACGAGCCGTAATTGCCTCGTTAACTCCTAATGAACTGTAATCTGTATCGCAAGAAGCGATTTTATTCCTCTCGATACGATTCAAGCCGCGCCCGACCGTCTGTGTTCCTACGACCCATCGATTTATTTAACAATACCGTATGCTAACGCATACTCTTATTTTCCTTCGTTGCTTATCTGCATTTTTAAATTAACCATTCGGCCATCTGCGTGGATTCTATATAATCACCTGCCTGTCAAACTTATCTAACCGCCGATGTACTTATAATATCATTTCCGTCGCTCTGTTTAATTTCCACTTGTTCCCGCTCGTTCCTACAACGATTTTCATATCCATCGATTTTTGCCTCAGCTTACTATTTTAACCGGTTATCTGAACTTTTGCACTCGTCCCCCGTGGTTCTGTTTCATCTCTGATAAAACTCCCCCCCGATCGTTCGCTCGCTCGCTCGCTTGATCTCCCCGCCCTTCCTCCCACCCAAGTTGCGCTTATATTCGCAAGAAATTTCTATTTGACATTCAAACTGGACGTTTCGTCGACGATAACAGACATATTCCGATCGATCCGCGAACTTCTTCTCTGTTCCGATGGTGAGACGTATCTTTCTTTCTGAACTTACGAAACCATTTTCACTTCACTCGCTTCTAGGTTCATTGTGTTCATTGATAAACTATCCCATCCGATTTCCAGGTTGAGAGACGCGTATATGAACGGAAAACGTGCGATAACTATGCAAGATGCGTATTCGCAGAAAGGTCTGTAGATCGCCGACTGTTTGTGAAATTTCTTAGACGAGAAGGAGAAATAGGGAAGTCGAGTAAACCTTTTGATTTCATATTTTTCAAAAGCGTCCATATTTTTCGTCCACGGGGAACGTCCGAAAGTGTATAAAAATTCGCTGCGTTCTCTTCTCTTTCCAACAAAGTAGGAGTAGAAAGCGATTCAGTTTTCAGCTAGAAATTCGATCCCCGTTTATCTTGTTCTCTCCGCGTGTTTCAGTATCGCTCCTCCTATCTTTCCGTCGCATCGTTCTCGATACAATGCCCCCCGATCTTGGCGATCCAGCGACCGACTACGGACGCCAGCAATAAGTTTGATTGGGCTAACGAATTGTCGCGCTCGTCTCGAGGAGGAAGAGGCGACGGCGTTCAGACCACTTCGTCGTAATGGCCAATTGCGGTTGGCGCACTGGAATCGTCCGGGTGTGTGTCCTAAGTAAATAATAAAATCGTTTCCACTCGGCTACCAGTCCCTCGTACGACACGCATCAATTCGAGCCTTTTGTTTCTCGCGATTCAGTCTCGTCGACACCATCGCTGCCATCCTGCAATTTTTCCCGCGAACACATTCGTTTTTACCAAATTGTGACTCTGTTCTCGAGGAGTGTAAAATTTTACGGTGGGCCTTCGCTCGGTGAATAATCGAATGGTGCGCAGTGGGTCGAAGAGCTGCTGTTTGCTCGGAATAGTAATTAGAGAAAGAGAGTAGGATTACGTGGAATCTCGAATATCCTGTAACGCTTCGCTTTCACGCGCGATCTACATTATTCATTTTATTCGTGCACCGATTTGTTTTCTTTCCTCCTTTTTCGTTTCTCTTTCCTTTGATAACAATGTTCGTGTTTCATCCGGAAATGTACAATCGTATGCAGACGGTATTGCCAATATCATCCTAAAAAGAATGAACAGTAATTATTGTGAAACTTAAGAATCAGCGGAGAATGCCTAGTTGCGATCTATGGAAACGTTTGTGTCCGGTGATCGTAGACATGATATCTTTTTAAACGTTCACGCAGTCGTGTATCTTTTTATTAAGAATTTCTCAACACTTTTCACGAGTCGCTCGAAGCAAGTTCATTGTGTTTTACCGAAGACGGGTATAATTACTGCTCCTTTCAATAAAGTACTCCGTCATTTTTCAGCTTTATAACACCAAAGAAGTGCCTGAAAACTCCTGGGAGAAACGTCTAAAGTCTTCCTTTTCCAAAGAATTACAAAAATAAAAATAATATATAACTATATATATAAAGTCGGGACGAATATATTTTGTTCAAACGTTTTGGATATTCTGTAGAAATTTATTTGGAAAGCCGAAAAGCACGAGAGTGTACAAATTCGCAAATTAAAACTCGAGCGATCGCGAGCGATTCTCCAGATGAGATTTCGTAAATGTTCTACGTCGAGCCCAAAAATGGAATTGCTCTCGAGGCGATCGTCGAGCGACGGGATGTCGACCGTGAAACGGTCGAGATCCTTTCGAGCGTCGATGAAGCTGATGTCGAAGCTGCGTGCACACGCGAATCTGCGTTTAAACGTCGGTTTCGACTTATCACCGATTCCTCGTCGAGATCAACGTGCGAAGAAACGACCGAACAAGCTGTCTCTGCTTAAGGAATCCTCGAATACCGATAACAATGGTGAAAAGGACGTCGATAATTGCTGTAGAAACAGAAACGGGGCCCTCGATAACCCGAACAAGGACTTGATTTCGTTGAACGAGCTAGAGTCTCGTGGAATCAGCAACGAGTTGAGGAATAAATTGTGCCTGACCGATAGGATAATGGGGAAAAGCCGCAAAGATCAGGAGAAACCATCGAAAAGGAACAACGATGTCGTATCGCCGAAAGCGTTGCATATATTTCGTTGGAAGAGCAACGAGGAAACTTCGTCGGTGTCCAGCAAACAGAGAAGAAATGTGTTTTGTTCTACCGAGGACCAGCTGTCCTACGAAAATCCAACTTTTTGTCTAGACAACTCTCTGGATTCGTCCGTATCAAGCTTTCTCTTCGAACCCATGGATTCGGATTACGTTACGAACGATGCCCTACGCAAGGACGAGCCTTTCTCGGACAGGTCTTGTCGGGAGGAGGAGAAGGAGAAGGAGGAGGAGGACGATGACGGCGACGACGGCGACGACGACGACGACACAGGATTGACGGTGATAGTGGATTCTCGAGGGTCCGAGAGACAAGAATGGCAAAAACGTGTCGATGACGAGAAGCATAGGGCGGAGCTGGAGAAGAAAACGAATTTCGAGTGCAATAGAAACCACTCCCGTCCTCTGTTCATCTGGCCCAAGGCGAAAAGCTTGTCGGTGAACGACGTGGTCCTACAGGACGAGGAAGCTGCGACGAGTTTAGACTTAAACGCGGACGAGGGGGGGAATTTCGATTGGCAAGCTCATCTTGGGGATGATCTGGTCACGTCGAAACAACGCAAAACGTCCGAGAAAATTAGGAAAACATCCGTTTACGCGTCGAAGTCCTGCAGGATCAGGACTGTGGATAATATCGCTAATTTCTGGACGAACGCCCGTGGTGGTAGCTTCCGTAACAAAGTCTCAGCGGGGAGAAAGAAGTCGATGAAAGATTCGAGGGAACACGAATCTCTGGGTCAGGATAGAGTTCTCGTTACAACCACTTCTGAATCAAGTACGGTTTACCAGGTTTTTAATTATATCGATCGTTTTTCGGGCACGTTGATGGTGTTCTTTAAATGAATCAGGTTCTTTTGATCTCGTGTTCACGACGAATCTAACTGATTATAAAAGAAAGAAATTGAAAAGCAAGGAACAAACGAGGGCATCGCCTTTCTTCTGCCATTAATATAATATATCTGTTAACAAAGCGAGCCTCTCGATCTCGTTTCTCTTTTTCTTGCCTTCTCTCTTTCCTTCTTTCTTTCCGTAGTCAAAATAAATTAAAATAAACAAAAGACAACGATTACGTATTTCTTTCGATACTCGTCGCTTACTCTTCTCTTTGAATACTTTGATGAACACCGTGCAAGAGAACATGAACACTCGTCAGGCGTTTTAATTAAAAGGAGGTTGGACGATGATCGAAAAAAGATAAACAAAGAAAAAGACACAGAAATAAAAAGGACAGATGTTCATAGTTTTCACAGATTACAGGATACGGTGTACTCGAACGTGTGTAGGATTATTTAATCGTTTAATACGTAGAAAACGGACTTGATGAGTTGTTTCGAAATTCGAAATTTCTCCATCGTATTGCGAGGCAGATGCGGTAATAATTAACGAAATTAATATAATATGCTGTTGCTTGGTCGAAAGTTCTCGAAGTTTCTATTTGTCTCTGCTATTATCCATTTAGATTCGTGATTTACTTATGTACCTCCGTCGCACCTCGTTCCGTTTAGTTCCCTTTATTTAGTTTCTTTCGTTTATGTTCACGCAGAGCTGTACTCTTTGCAAGGGATGGAGTTTCTGGAGGGTTTCGGCAAGAAAAAACAGCAGGCAAATCAGCAATCGAACAATATATCATCGGTGCACATCAATCCCCTAACGGCACAATCTCTCAACATACATCTGCATGGTACCTTTTATTTTTTACGTTTTATTTCTTTGACCGTTTAATTTTTAACCGGCACGTCATTTTTATTCGTATTAACTTCACATTATACCGCAGTATTATTCACTTCGAAGTGTTATCTAGTAACACGGATATTCTTGGCTTGGATATTGTTGCTGTCAATTTAACGATCAACATGGAAATTATCTCGATTATCACCGATTAACGTCACACAGACGTTACAATTTATATATTTGTTTTCTCTTTTTTCTTATTTTCAGCTCTGTTTGCAGCCGTGGAGCATGGCCACTTGGACAAAGCTAGGACAATTTTGGAATCGACAGACGTGGACGTGAACAGGTAAACACAATGCTACATATTTATTAATACCGAACGATTCAGCAACCTGTGCTGCGCACACAGACTAAAAATAAAATACGTAGTTTGTCCGAATTGAACGTCGTGACAAGAGAAACGCGAAAGATACAAAATGTAACACAAGTTGCGATTCGTAAAACGATAGACAACGTCACAATATGTTTTGAAACGGAAAGAACTATCGGGCAACGGAAAATTTGTTGCCGGTAGCCAATTAACGTAGAATTGAACGTTGGCCGCTAGAATTATCGAACGATTTCAAGATTCAGTTTTTTAAACAGGTTTCGTAATAAATAACGCAACTTTAGATTTGCGCTACATTTCTCGAGCAAACATGGTACCTTCTTTCTATCCGCTTATGCAGTCGTGTTTGTGTTTCCTGTCATCATTAATATAGCCATTATCGTTATCATCGTCGTCGTCCCGATGAACCATTGGATCGTTCAAATTGCACGTTTAAGGTATTAAGTTCGAAAAATGTTCGATGGCAGCATTTAGGAATGTCCTTGATCGTTCGATTGTTCGGGAAGTGATCGGTGTTGTAGGAACGGTCGAAGGAGCGAGATTTAACGAAAAATATTCAGGTCTGTTTTACAAGGGCATACTTCTGTTCCCGTTACGATTTACGGTACGACGAAATCAAGGTTGAGAGCCTCGATTATCGGAAGCAAGAAATAGCTCGCTTCTCCTCGGACTGTGCTTAAGGATTTATGAGGAAAATTCAAGTCGGTTTATTTGTTTTCCAAAAACTTCTCCTCGACTGTTCATGCTTTTTAACCAGACCAAACTCGGTTCGTTTGAATAAGGCGCGAATTTATGATTAAAACTGGCGTTACTTCCTACGCATATCAATTTATAGTAGATGTTGTTAAACATTTGTCAGCCAATCCTATAGAGCGAACATCTTTCGTCCTACATTCGATTGAAATGATGTTGCCAAATGTTGCAGTGAATAAACTGAATAAAACGTAACCTGCATAATAATAGTAATTTTCTTCTCTCCAAGTTGTTTCCCGACGATACAAAATTCTGCGATATATAGCAAAATCGCTCAATTTTCCGATCCACTAAACATTACCTAGACAATGAAAAGTTTTACGAGCAGCAGCTGGCTCCATTAAACGCTTCCTCGTAAAACTCTATTTCAGCAATCTCGATCGAACATTAATACGCGCGTTATTAGCCATCGAAGGTTTCGATGATAAAAGCAAAGTGAAACTACTAGTTTAGGCGTGGAACAACGGATGAATTGATTTAGGGGTGCCTTGTATTCTGTTAGCAGGCGTTAATTGGCGTTCGATGCAACAACCTACTAACCAGGACAAAGCCTCGTACACATTTCGACACGTTATACGGCTTCTACATTGTAATCGTATCGATCCGCGACAGAAGGTTCGTTAGATACATAACAGTTCCTCACGATAATTAGATTTCGTCGACTAGATGGACCAGCATAGACGCGCGGATATATTCCACGCTGGTCCCCGTTTGGCCACACGGGTCTATACTTACTCGCATAGAGACCGCTTCCATCCGATGTCTAATTCGCTTAAACTATGAACTCGATTTGGTAATGTAAGAGAACCCGATACCTTTCTTCAACTCTATTATTATTGGCGATAAGAAGCGAATTACGTTGCACCGACTGTGCATAATTATTTCGGCCGCCTTATTCTCTAAATTCATCGCTTCGAATAATGTTCACGATGAATCTAGGTGAAAGTTCTACCGTATCAAATTCTATATGAAACGCGTTGAAATCGAATACCTATTCTGGATCGATATACGAATCGCGATGTTTGCATTTCAACCGGTGTACGCGGGTATCGTAATCATTGCTGAATGTCCATTCGCTGCTACTATAATCCGTTTATCTACTTCTCCTCTCTTTGTCCTCGTTTACTAATGTCGATTCGCGAAAGCGCGTTTGTTCGTCAGGAACAAAATTGATGCCGATTACCTCGCGGAAATAAGCGCAATCGTTTTGTTTTCCGTGTCGACGTAGGATACATAGGGTGTATCATCGACAATTTTCCATTAGTTCGCCTTTTCGGTTTAACGGTGTACCCATTCGTCACCTCTGATTTAAATCAACAAATTGATATTTTAGAAACTCTATTAAACATTTTATCCGCATCTTTATCCGCATATAATATAGCTCCGAACGATCAAACAATTCTAACATCATGCATAATAGGGTATTTACTATGTTCGAAATATTACATTTCATTTGAATTTCTATTTTTCCTTCCGCTTCCATGATTTCACAAATATTTTACATTATCACCATTATCTACTCTGGCCAATGCCAAATTGTTGTTTTCTCGAACAAAGCAGCGTGTAAGCAGTAGATATCTTGGTGTACGCGTGACAAATTGTTTTTCCATCTCATGGTTATTTAGCATTTAAAATCCTGCAGTTAATCTTTACCCGCGAATGACATTGGTATGAATTGGATTTTCAGCGTGAACAGCGACGGCCTGTCACCACTGGATGTTGCGGTGCTCAGCAACAATAGGCCACTCGCAAAAATGTTGGTCGCGTTCGGCGCACAGGAGGGTAATCAATGTAAGTGTCCACGGATTCAATTATAAATTTCATTCGTCGCGTTTATCTAACTCGGGATCCGTTCGAAATTTCAATGAATTTCATTGTTCTGCTTTATCTATTTTATGGAATACAGACAAGGGAGCGAGAATAAACGCGTTGCACGAGAAATAAATGGGATTCCAATCTTCATTTTGTACATTTTTTCTAATACGATCGATAAAATTGCTACGTTTCTTTCCGACCGTTTTGCGTTCGAACGATCAAACAAATGAAAGGATGCCTGCATGGAAAACCGAAACGGGGGAGCCTTTCGGGATAGTACGGGGAAATAGAAGTTATTTTTTTATAGGACGATTTAAAAACAAATTGCAGGGTTTTTCGAATCAATCTGATATTTTGTTCGCCCCGCGGTAAACTTTCACGCTGAACAGTACAAAAGGAAGCAAATTGAAGGCCTTTCGAACGGTATCTCCTCTACGTTACGCGAAACAATGCCTGTGCAAA
Organism: Tetrapedia diversipes; assembly: GCA_033822845.1. Classification (NCBI taxonomy): domain Eukaryota; kingdom Metazoa; phylum Arthropoda; class Insecta; order Hymenoptera; family Apidae; genus Tetrapedia; species Tetrapedia diversipes. The sequence goes on along the minus strand of JAOPTO010001096.1, from coordinate 205,147 downwards.
TTCCCAATACGTGATACAGTAGCAGAACACAATTTACAACGCAACCATCCGAACTCCGCGATTCGATGCAGCTATTTCAAACCGTCATATAAAAAATTGAATAAGATAGGATCCCACTTAGAATTCCGCAGTCTTTCTCCTTTGATCAACTCATTTATCGAACGTAATTATAACCGAAATCCTGACGGTTATACCTAAACTATTCGTTGCATTTCTTCGCTTTCTTCGCGAACACTTATATTTTCTCCCTGATCAATCTTGACCTGCGAAATTATTCCAAGTACCAGAATTAATTCGCGTAAATGATACATTAAAAAACAGTTTGTATACCTAGTAGTTATGTATATGCGAGTAAATGCGGATAAGTGGAGAATTTTCAGTCGCGTTTGCGGTCGAATCGATTGTCGGGATTGATGTTAATACTGTTACGAAATGTGACTTTGGAGGAATTCCGCGGACGATTCTCGATGACACTGGAACAATGATTTTTTCAGCTGAATAAAGCTTTCTCTCTTTCGTGTTAGAACATTAAACGGTTACGGTGTATCTAATCTGTTAATTGAATTCTCTCGTCATATTCGATCGTATAATTGAACATTGCGTCGATTTTCACTGACGTTCAAACTCTGCTGATTCTTCGTTTGTTTCCCATTAAATCGCAATATTTCTGATTGAATTTCAAACCGAAACATTAATTACAGTTCTAATTCCAATAGTTCAATTGGTTTATAAAAAACGAATAACTTTCTGAGCAAGAGTAAGGTTGATCCTTTCATCAACGTACAGTATTGAATTCATCGTTTATTAGCATCAGAGATTTCAACGCTATATGAAACACCATTTTAACTGGCATTATAATTTATGCTGGCATTAAAGTCTCTCGAATTAGAGTCTCTCCTCTTTTATAAGTCTGTTTTATCGAAGGTAAACGTATTTTTCTGTTCTGTCGGAAAAATATTTTTCGATGTTGAAATAATTGAAATTAAAACTCTGTGTTCAATGATTCACCTTAGAAAGGCTGAGGGCGAAACTCATTGGTTAAGAATAGTTAAAAATTTTTACCTTATTAAACCGATATCTTATCGACCCGTTATTGTTCGCAGAAACCGTATCGAAAGTTGTAAAATAATCCGTTCGACGGCAAAGCGTCTCGATAGAAAGTGAAAATCAATATCCGATGTGGTGGACACAATTGCGGCGAAACGGTCGCCGGATAACCGTCTGTCCCGGATACAACTCGTCGCAGATTTTGCATTCATAAACATTGGGAACGACTGAATCGGTCCAATTAGCTGGATGATCTTTTCGAGATTCTCTGTTCACAAACCACCTTGATTCGAGCAATTGACTCGATTACACGTTCCCTCGACGGTCCCCCTTTTCAATATTGTCGCTGGTTTTCCTTCCATAATTTTCTTCTTTTTACCAATAAAAGCCAGCCTTCAAATAGATAGGTTGTTCCTTAACAAACTCCATTCATAATGTCCAATTTAAATAAATGACTGGCTGTATCCGCCAGAAAATTATAAATTGGGTCAAACAATTGTAATATGATCTTTCCCTTTTTCATTACAGTTATTGGCTTATTTCACCGTACAAGACGTTCAAAACTAGGAACAGTTTACGAAATCGCGAGCCTGTGTGTAATTTTGAATGAGCGAATAAATGTTTCGTCTAGATAGCCCGATATTACGGCCAATTTTATTGTAACAATATTTTTCAAGAAACATGTTATGCAAGAAAATTTGGTATTGCATTTTAATGTATAAAATTTTGCTTGACCTGATCGTGCAGTCAAATCACCTGAATCACTGGGCAGTCATTTGGCGTCGTTGCTGTCGGAAGCTGAACACAGGGTTCAAGAACTTGGTGGAAGTACTTCCGGTAGCGGCGGGACCACACTTCTAGAACCACCAAGCAGTCATAGATCAAGTTTTTCGTCGCAACACAACAATCTCACGGGATGCGGTGGTAGCGCTGAAGACAAGCAGCTGGCTTTATGGGAAAGAAGGGCCAGAGCGCTCAGGAAAATGTTGCTTGGATTCGATCAAGCGAGTAAGTTTCTCGAAAGTGCCAGCTTATATTTTATAACGACGACACGAGATGTGCACATTGTAACGTTGTAACGTTCCTTTTTATCCAGGACCACCAGATATGCCGTTTTTAGTCGCAGTCGATGTTACGGGAACGAATAGTGTAACAGTAAGGTTCCAGGAACCGGATACCCATGATTCTCCGATTTGTACAAAATTTAAGGTCCAATGGAGCGTAAAAGATGATTTCTCGGTAATTTGTGGCGAAAGGGAGGTTCTAGATATGAAACAAAGGGAGTGCAGAATCGACGATCTCATCCAGGGACAAAAGTACTGTTTTCGAGCGGCCGCAGGCAACCTGAAAGGCTACAGCAGATTCAGGAATTCGACGCCTGCCCACGTAACACCTAGCAGTAAGATATAACATTTACTTTTTCCCCCTTTTTCTTTTCTTTTTTTTTTCTTTTTTTTATTTTCTTCGACGAGAAAATCATCCGTTTATTATGTAGCCATGGCGATCGACATTTGGGCCGTGCGCCCAGATCTCGCTCAATTTCTTTCGAATCGAGTCAACTTTCGAGTTTGCGTCGCACAATTTCTAACCGCGTTGCGTTAGCAAATCTAACGGTTTATCGTTGACTCTGTGAAACTTGGAAGCGTCGTTAAGAGAACACAATCGTTGTTTCAGGCTGGAGAGACATCGATGGCAGGGTGCCAAGGTTTGCCGGCCGATTGGAGCAATTGAATACTCTATTCACGGACATAAGGCGGCCAGAGTACACTCAAGAGACGCCGGCCGTGCAGAGACGTAATCACAAGAAGAAGACGACGATAAAGCAACTGTTCACCGCGACCAGCAAGTTCCAGAAAAATCTGAGACGCGGAGTCTTCCTTGCCTGTTTGCTGTACCACGAAGACAAAGTGCTGGTGACGAACGAGGATTTCTTGCCTGTGATCGAAGTTGACGAGACTTACCCTAGTTGTATTTACAACGACTTCCACTGGCTCATGAAAGTCGCTTGTACGTGGGACGATGTTAAGATTCTTCGTCAGGATATGGAAAAAAGTCACAGTAGCTCAACGAACCACTTCAGGATAAAGCTTTTACAAGCCGCTGCACAGATGCAGGTTTGTTTCGTATGATTAAAAATTAGGTGAAAATAAATCTGACTGCTTGAAAGAAATAATGCTCGAAACGTTGCTGATTTTTACAGGCAGCCCTATGCGTACAGGATCTTGGTCAATTGTATCATAAACCAATTAGAGATATCCAAGGTACCCTGGTATTTTCCACAGTGAATTATATTAAATCTCCGAAGTTGATCTCAGTGTTGAACAGCAGATGGTTACCACTCAGCAAAGTCACAAAGAAAGTCATCACTCACGAGGACAGCAATGTAGCGGATATTTTAGTAGCTAGTATACAAGAGCAGATGACTTATCATCAAGTTAGCAGTATCAAATTATCGAAGGGGCTTTATCTTGGTTATTTGAAGATGCAAAGTAGCGTGGATCTCATCCAAGTCGTAGTACCCGCGAAATCGCCCAATGTTTTGCCCCATTGTAAGATCCGAGACAACCCGCACGTCTCTGCGTGAGTATCGCCTTTTCGAGAACAACAAATGCTTACATATTTTCGCGGACTTTTTACAAACCGTTGCTGTTTCTCTTACTACAGAGACGAATGGGATTACTTGAAAAGGATAACTCGTATTCATGCATCAGACGGTTCGGTGAAAGACTGCGAAGAGAAAGAAAACGTGTCGAACGAGTCTCAAGGTACGGAACAGCAAAAATTATTCGTCGATCTGGTCGCTGCTACCGCGAGACGTTTGTTCAATTACATGGAGATCAGCCCCGATGATTCCTTGGTCCATCGACTCTACGATGCCGAGGTTATCGATCTGACTCGCGACGTATCCTTCTTGATCGCTGTGCCTCCTGCGGAAACCGCTTGTTGCGTACCCGGAACTAGAGAAATCCTGCTACAGCGTGGCGATCTTTTATCGTTGTCTATCCAAGTATTCGAGATGGTCCATTTGAACACGTATCAGAAAGAAGTGATCAACAGATACTCCAGATTAAGCTGCATCCTGGAACTTGACACAGCGCAAGCTCAGTACAATCACAGAGAAGCATTCAGTTCTCTGGAGTTAAGCGTGGCGAAAGATAAATTGGCTAGGCTTCAGGATCTTCAAACTCAAGTGAACATCGTGTGGAAGGGAGCTAGGTGGCTCATAGATGTGATCACGTTTGCAAGGGATCGTGGATCCTCGCAACAGAGCGTAAGTTGAATCGATCGATACTATGGTCCGTTTAAAACCAATTGTTTAAAATCCAGTTATATCATCTTAGAATATTGTAATTCGTAACTACACAGGGTTCATCACAGACAACAGTCGGAATCTCGATGAAGCACCTGCTCGGTCTCGATAGAAATAAAAGCAGTAGCAGCACCAGCAGCAGCAACAGCAACAACAACAACAACAGCAGCAGCAACAACAGCACCGGCAGCACCAGCACCGGCAACAGTAAAAACAACAATAACAACAACAATAACAGCCTGAAAAGGAGCTTACTACAATTACCGCCACGCGATCCAAAACTGGTGAAATCCAGTCCAGGTCGAGGAAGCTGGCCAGGGCCTAATCTGACCAATTCTTCCTCGAATCTGCTCACCACCGAGTTTAGTAAGAGCGAGCAGCAATTGCCTAGCGGCCAATATATTCGTAAAGGCAGCAATACGTCTAACATGTCGACCGGCTCTGAACCCCCAAAGTCCTCGATACCGATGAGCAGCACCAGCAACCTCAGCAACACGACCAGCGCTGGCAGCAACAATCACCTGGTACCGTTGCAGAACACGCGGTTACCGCCTTCCAAATCCGAAGATACTCTGATCCTAGCGAAATACAAACACAGTCCCAGAAATAGGTCAGCTACGATCACGTCTGCATCGGCGAGCACCAGTCCTTTGCTCAGTATGAAACCTATCATCTACGGTGGCTCACTTTTAAGCGTGTCAACAGCCATGACAAACACGACAAGTCTATTGAGCGTCAGCAATACTAACTCCGATAGTTTACATTCGCTGAGCAGCGATGAATATTCGACGCCTAACTCGAGTGTCTGCATAAAAAGTGGGCACACGAAGAGCAAACCGACGAAACCTACGGCTAGTGTCGCGGCCATGGCGACTGGATCGTTGGAGAGTCAACTAGAGGAAGAGAAGGACGAGGCTACGATGATGCCGGCTCCTTTGCCTGGCATTCTTCAGGTATAAATTACAATGTAATTTAAAACAGATATTTCTTGAATAGAAATTAAACCTTTTATTTCGAAAAGATGAAAATGAAACGACAAGAATGATTTTCGCTTGATAAGAGGACGGCGGGAGGGGGGGGGGTGTTTGTCATTTAACTTCGTCACTAATTTCTATCTGATTCTTTACATTTGTCGAGTTACAGTAATAAACAACAATAGTAACTACACACGTTGACTAGAAAAATTTGTCTCACAAACTCACTTAGAGTAACGCACTCGTTCCAATTCTTAACCAGAAACCTTATCAACTGTTGGAGAATCAACCACCCAAGTTTACAAATAATGTTTTTCCTTATAGGGAACACAAGTTTAACCCGATTGTAGTTAGAAACAGCTCACACTTGGTCTTCTAGCGCAGACCGATGTAGCAGACACACACGAGTAAGCCGCCGCTGCACACCGCTAAACTTTTAATGCTTGTTTGGTCCAGATGCGCTTTCCAAATTTCGCTTTTCGTGTTATCATCGATCTAGTAGAGCATGAAATTATTTCTAAGTTTTAAATTATACGTACAATACAAATGTTTGGTACAATCCGTATCGTTACACGATAAATGTGTGTAATCTTAAACGAAGTATCTGTGATCTAAGTACTTACATGCTGCATATATAATAACGTGCCTATTTTTGTTTCAAACAGCAGGCATTTATCCAAGCGCGTCATTTTTCTGATTAGCACAGTGTGTTAAATAATTAATTGGTATTCAGTGATTTTTGTGTCGATTTCTTGTTCCGTTTACACTAATTTTCACTTTATTTACCGTTGTTCGTTAACAACAGCCAGATGCATCGAGCAACGTACTGTCGCTACACTGTCAGCCGAATGTCACTGCTGCCAATGCTGATTTTACAATGCAGACAATTCTTTTTTATCTATGCAATCAGCACTTGGCCTAATATGTCACCACCAACTAGGCTTCTCTGTATCTTTACAGGTTTACGCGGCCTATGAAACCGGCCTGGCTTCCGGTACCAGCCTGAAGTTACACGTCACCCCAAGGACCACAGCCAGAGAAGTTGTGAATCTAGTTGTGAAGCAGTTAAATATGGCGGTAGTTTTAAAGGGCCAGGATGGGCCTATTTACACGGCCGACGAGCTACCAAATTTTTGCTTGGTGGCTGTGATCGGTGCCAGGGAGCGTTGCCTCAGGGATGACTTCAAGTTACTACAACTTCAAAATCCTTGGAAGAAAGGTAGATTGTACGTGAGGCAAAAACAAGACGTTCTTGCAGCCCTCGAACACAGCAGCAAGCACACAGCGTATTTATAGCATAAATAAATGGAGGGGGGCGGGGGTGGGGTGGGGTGGGGTTGGGTGGGAGAGAAAAGAAGATAAATATATCAAAAAATGAAAGATCGAATGTTTGTAAAGGTTGACGACGTATATTATGTAATAATTGGCGATAAAAGCCAAAGATTATTTAGTTTAGTCTGTTCTATGCCCTGCAGAACTTCAGAACGGATAAACGGAATAGAAGTTTGTCTCTTTCTTTTTACTTTAGTTAATTTTTCATTTTATTTGATTATCATTTCTTTTTGTTCTTCTGTTCCTTTTAATCCGGAATAAAAGGTATAAATTGTAAATCGTAGACGGGGCAGAGAAAGGACGCATTAAAATGTACATATAGGTAAATGCTTGGTTATACGAGGAATTTTCAGTTGTATTTCTCGAGGCTATAAGTAAATTACATGTAATTAAATAAAAGGATGAAACGAGGGAAGAACGACGATAAGTCCGAAAAGACGAAAATTATATTTAGTTGTATGCGATTACATTCCAATCAGGTTTTCGATTTGATTGACAAGCTGTAACACGTTGATCGAAAGGTTTAGATAGCATTGCGGAGGAATATGAATAAAATACTCAAGGTATGTTGTACTGCTATATTTTAGGTACCGATCTCAATGTTGTTTAACTCGATATATGCGTCAGCGAATATAAATGAGTCAGATGCTCGAGATCTCATTGTCCCGGTTGTATTCGATGTGTCCAGATGATTCCACAAATCCAACCTTTTTCATTTTATTTCCGTTTCAAAACTCATCGTATCTTTCAACAATAATTGTTCTATGTGTATGAAAAGGAAGTTGGACGCTTTGAATAAACTGAAAGCACAAACTGCGTGAAAATAGAAGGAAGTATTTCATATTTATATTTTTCTGCTCGACCGATCCTTTGTTACCAGACTCGAAATAATTCTCCTCGGTCTGTTAACATCGTGGTCTATTTCCACCGAGATCCATAAGGAGATTCTTATTCGTTCGTTTGTTTTCGCGAACGATGGAAATAAGGAAGGTGTGCTGATCGTTAAAAGCGATTTCATTCGAGGTGCTTACTTAGAAAATGGCAGCGGCGGCGACTAGAACAGAATACGAAAAAACATTAAAGCATAGACAAAACGTGATCCAGATAAAAGAGGCTTATAGACTGTTGCGTAGGAATAAATGAAAGAAAGAGTATTACTATGAGTATTAAGATTTTTAATTCACGTCGAAATCGCGATCACCGATGTAGTAGTATTTGTTGCACGAGTATTTTTCTTACGTTCGTTCTTGATATGCGAAAAATTGATACACGTATATTGTTCGCTCTCTTTCGTATTCTCCTGGTCAAATCTTCATACAGGAGTATCCGATACTCTTTGTTGTACTTTTTGCCTAATCTTTCTTTTTCATCTAATGAGCATTGTATATTTGCTTTATTACTAGGTACATACTCGATTAGAAGATAAATTCGAGTTCGATATCGATGGTCATGATCGAATGGATGACGGTGATGGGTGTTGTTAGAATCTCATACATTCGACAACTCGTTGACAAACGACTTAGCCGAAGCATCGATGATAAGTATGGTGCAGAGTCGATGGTAAAAAATAAAATCTGATCACATGGTACCAATGTTCGAGAATTTGGTGTGACTTACAGCATATTCGAGAAAGATTAGGATACGCAGTGAATATAAAATTGGTTGTATTATAGGTATCGATAGTTGCGTTAATATTAAAAGAAATTCCGTACACTTTTGTTGGTTCTTACACATATCGTGTAAGAATATTCGACAGCGTATCGAGATCCGTCCTTTACTTTTGATAAATAAAGTTTCTAAGTTCGATTGAACAATGGTATCTTGTGCGAATGGGCCATCTAAGTTTAAACGAAAATATACAATGCGCATATTTTTTTATCGAGAAGACAAAAGAGAGGTGGGAAGGAAAAGGATGAAAGATTTTTATTATATTTTGTCAAAGTGCGTACTCACCTTTCATCAATTTAACGAAGTAATCGTAATCGGTAGGTACGCATTTTTACGAAAATATGAAAATCTGTCCGCGTGTTAAACAGAAACGCGACTAACCGAGAAAGAAATGCATGGTAGAAGAAAAATACGAGAAGAGATCTTAATAAAACGCTAGACAATTTATTAGCTCTACCTGAGTGTTTATCGATGTTGAGTGTAAAATAATCATTAGAAGTTAAGCGTTATTGCGGGAGGAAAACGAATTTTAAGACTCGAGAAACCCCGATTTTTCTCACGAGCAGAAGTTGAAATGACAAAACAGCAACAAAAATAGAGGAGAGGAGAGGGGAAGAGAAGAGAAGAGAAGAGAAGAGAAAAGAAGAGAAGAGGAGAACAAAGTACTTGTAAATATTCAAGGAAATCGATGTATGTGTAAAATATAAATGAGAATTATCGAAGAAACTGAGATCGATTATTTTCAACCACATGAAAATGCTTGTCACCGATGAAAAGAAGTAGAATTTCACTGGTAAACCTAAAGCGAATAACGTGAAAATATCATTGCAACGGTAGCTTACAATATTTATTTATATATAGTTAAAGCCACTATTAGATCTATAAAGATTTGTTGAGATACGTATGTCTATATTCTGTAAGAAAGAGGCGAGAAGCAAAGCGTGCTTCTATTTATTGAAAATCATTCCGACGTTAACGCAATCCGCGTAATAAGTTCATATAGATTCGATTCGATTAGTCGGGACAAACGGTACGTAATCGTCGAGGTGAAGAGAAACGAACCCGGACCCTGACGACCGACAGAGTCCCGGTGACCCACTTCCGTCTTGTTTCTCGTCTCATCTCCTCGAGCCACCTACTCCTTATTTATCCCCCACCTGGTGTAATCGTGCACTCCGATGTTCCGGTTACTTCCCAACAGGAGATCCGTGGTAATGAAAAACTAGCAGGGCATCCCCTCCAAGGAATCGTGCCCCTCGCAGGTCAACCAACGTTTTCAACGTTCACACGAATTTTCTAGCATTCTGTTGATAATCGTCGATATACAGAGAACGCGATTATCACGATTATCGAGTAGATGAAAGTTGGTAGGTTTTGAAAATCGATGAATTTTCAACGTTTCCGCGTATACGGTGGAGAGACGAACGTTAGAATGATTAATCAGAGTCCCGATCGGTTCGCGATGAAAAGCGACCGAAGCCGGAAGTTCGGTACCGTGTGCACGGTCGGGTCGAGGTCGTTGCAGAATCGCGTTTAATTTACTCCTTCTACAGATTTATAGATACTCATATCCATTAGTTTTTTCGCTTTACTCCGGAAGAAACACCGACGCGTAAACAACACTCGAAAACTTAATAAATTATTCATCGTTGACTAAACAACAGCTTGTAATTATCCGTCGAACGATAAAAGATATTACCTTAGGCAGCTAGCTCGCGAGGGGTGTTAAATCGAGTTAGCGTGATGTGTAGTATCGCGGGTGCATATAAAGTACAGTTAATAGCCATTGTCAGGAGGAGGACGACGGAGCCGGCCGCGCGAGGCGATTGGTTGACCCGCGCAGTCCGGATTCGCCCTCGACTGACCCCGTTGTTAACTGACCCACTGAGGATACCGATAGCGGGATATGCCACGAACCTCGCGGTTCACCTCGGCCTTTCTTTCTTTTTTCTCATTCGTTTCTCTTATTTTGCTCGTTCCCTCAAAGTCTCACCGAGTTCGCCTCCAGATCGAAACTTGGCCCCGTTCTATTTCGACAAATTAACGAATCCGTTATGAAAATATTCGACGTTCCGATCGAAGAGGAGCAAACTTTTCGAGAAACGCGTACGTACTCTATTTTACGAACGTATACGTACGTGTGTTGGGTTTCAAATGTTGTCTATGCGACAGAGAAGCGTCGAGTAGTTTCGTAATGGCCGGCAATCGATCGTTGTTGATAAGAACGATGTCAGGAGGCTGTAAGCGTACGAGGAGCACAGTGTCGCGTTCCGACGAAAATGCATCTCTCTGTTGGCGCATCCGTGATCCGTGTTCACGCGTCTGTTGATCGGTCGAAAGATTGCGACACCGATCGTGAGTGGCGCATTGTGCTAGGAACTGCTCTCCAGGCTGTCACGAGAACCAGATTGCCGTAATAATTTGATCGATATTCGGTCTCGTTCTCGCAGGAAATATCGAAGGATTAAGATCGCGGTCCAACCAGTCTCTCGGATTAGCTCACCTTCTTGCGCAGCAGATAAGGGAGATGGAAAGATTAAAAATTATAGTTAATCGTTAGAAGGGAGTAATCGAGAGGCAGAGAATTGGAAGGAAGAAAAGTTTGAAAGACGAGAAGATACGGATGCTGGTACTCGCGTGACGCGTAACGAGAAGTGGATTTCGTTGACGCGAACGAGTAGGTCAACTCGTAGAACGAGGCTAGAGGCTTCTGGCGAATCCGGTGTCAATGAGATCGATTCACCCGACTTCGTCGCTCCAGTTATCGATACGAGGAAGAACCGGACCCCGTCTAGTTCTTCTTCGAGATGACGCCTCTTAGACACGCGTAACAACAATGTTGTTTCCAGAAAAACCGGCCAATTGGCTGAATCTCTTAATCGCGGCTTTTGCCGAAGATAACTTCGAAAATGAATGTTTCGCGTATTCTTTCTGCAATATAAACAGCTATCGTTGAGACCCGTAATTGGCTAACGACCAGCTCGTCGCGAGCAAAATAAGTAACAGGTTTAATCGATCGTGTCTACCGCTGATTTTCTGTGCCAGTGTCCGCAACGTTGTGCTGGCAGTACGCGATACCACGGGGTAATTCAACAGCTGAATAATTTGATGATTATACATGGATCGTTGAAACATGATTTCAAAATAAAAATCCATATTCTATGGCATACTTTCCGACTTGCGCGACGAACGTAAACACGTTTCTTTTTTACTTAATACGTAACAACTGAAAATACTTATTCGTTTTGACAGACGCTCGTCTTTAAGAGATGAGATTATAAATGATGAAGGAAAGAAGAAGAAGAAGAAGAAGAAGAAACTGGAAAAGAGATGGAGGAGCGCAGAGATCCTCCGGTACCGTAAGTCTCGAGATCGGCAAGGGACTTGATTTTACACGGATGTTTGAGGTGCGCGCGTGCACGTGTACCAGCTGTGTTGCGAAAGAATTATACGGGGCACAAGGTCCGGCCATTCGCCGCCGGTCGAATTTTTACCGATCGAAGGTTAGGTTTCGCAGTTGGGTCCGCGTACCGATCCGTGGCCCCTGCGTGCCCTCTCCTTTCTTCCTTCCCTCCCTCCCTCCCTCCCTCCCTCCCTCCCCTCCCTCCCTACTTCACCAATGTCCCCGTATCACGGTACAGTCGATTCTGCTATCGCGTTGCTTTTCCTTTAACGATCCTCTACACCACCATCGTCGGTCTTTTCTTTCACCGAGACTTTCATCGTTTTCTACATCTTCGCGCAGATCTTTCACGTTCAAATCTGTACCGGATGATCGAAGACTCGGATACATCTTTTTTCCTCGGAGAGTACATTGATTTACCGGGGAAGGATCGCAAGGGTAGGCGGTGTTATCGGTGCTACGCGCCGGCAGCTAGTTATCTTTCGAGGATAAAAGTATGTACGATCCGCGACGAGCAGATATTAATGCAGCCGATTACGAGATAACCCGTTTTCGCGGCCACGACTACGCGCACAGCCGATGAGAAAGAAGCCGGTAAAAGAAGACGCGTACGGATAAACGAAAGCCCGATAGCGGTAACAGCGCGGATAAAAATGAAAGAGGAAGTTGAGAGGGGAAGAGTCGGCGGTGCGCGACGGTAAAGCTGTATCGTGGTTCGGATAGAGAATCCTAGTTGTCCTCGGCGAGGGAGCAAAAAGGAGGAGGTCCTGGTCGAAGTTGGTGGGCGACGCGCGTTATCAGGGACGACTGTACCTCCCCCTGGATCGTGAGTCAGACCGGGCAAGACCGAAGAGTGGAGGCCACAGGCCAGTTCTCCGGGTGTCCCCCTCTCGGCGGGGACACGTCGCGTTGTCGTCGTCGTGGCGACGAAGGAGAGGACTGCCGGCGACCAAGAGGCCCCCGACGAAGAAGAAAAGAGAGACGAGGCGGCCGTGGCACGGCTTACCACGAGGCCGTTGCGAGCGATCAGTTTGTTCGACGTACAGAACCGGCACGGACGTCGTCGCCGATTGTGAACCAGCTGCTGCGAATCGGCCGAACAGGGTACCGTCCGTGCAACGGATACCGCGCAACCGCTAAACGAACAGGATGCCTCGTCCCTTCTCTGGATAACGTGCGTCGCCTCCTGATCGTCGTCCTGTACGTTTTCAATCCGTTTCACGGTGGCGTCCAAAACCGTCTGCCCGAACAGATTTTAGGCGTTGTCTAGCCTTTTCCGTCTCCGAGACCGAAGATCGAAGGATTTTCAACCGCCGTTAGCATTAGGGTACGTTCGTTATCGTGTGCGCGTTGCCCGTAAACGCTGATCGATTAACGATCAATTTAGTTCACAGCGGTTCGAACTACATCTTAAGCGGTTAGGCAGCACTTTTCTACTTACACTCTCTATACTTTTCTTTAATATCCTGTCGCAACCTTTTCCTTATTTTCACCACTTTATCGATTCGTTTCCGACGAAACCACGTCGAAGATAGATCGAGAGCCGTTCTTGCGATCGTTCAATTTTAGAAAGTACCTACCAAGTTTTGACGGTGATTCTAGGGTACAAGTAGGCACGAGTCAGACGGTACGGGGCAGTACGAGTTATTAAAAGACCGGATGTCTTCGGTACACACCGAATAAAACATATTCTTTGATCGGTTTACGAATTTCAACGTTATATCTTATCTCTTCTATCCAACGCGATTAACATTAACGATGGCTCCTCGTTCGTATTTGATATTTTGATAGACAACAAATTGTCCGAACGTAGACAACAATTTGACGATATTATCTCGTCGTTAAATTCCCGTCCCTTTCTCTCGATCCTTTTCTCCGTGCACAGCTGTGGCTAGAAAATCGAAGGATCGTTCCATTAACGACATCGTTTTTGCCTCGCTTTGCCGTAAAATTCGCTTTAACGATCATGCCGGGGAAGTTACCCGGTCTCGCCTTTTTCCGGTAAGGTCACCGGTAGGAAAGCTCGCCTTATACTGCCATTAGTATAATTAACCCAGATTTTCCCGGATTTATGGTGAACGGCGCCGCGGCACCAGGTCAGAGCCATGCTGCTCGGTACATTGTAATGCCTCGTCCACACCGTTGTGTTTCATCGCCGTTTCAAATTTTCGTCGATAGTTGAACAATTGACGAACCCCGAGCAAGATAAAAATGTAATATCGGTTGCGTTTGTCGATCGTCACCTATCGACGAATCGAACAAGGAAATAAGAACAACGACCGTGAACTCTCTCTCTCTCTCTCTCTTTCTTGATTCGGATAATTTTAATTAATCGTAATTATTGTCGTTCGTGACCATCGAAATAAATGTTTTTTCATTTCTTCGAAACCTGAAATCAATTGAAAATGTAATGGTATCGAATTTCTATCCGCTACGTGTATAAAGAATAGAAGATCGAGCGATCGAACCGCGAACCAAAATATCTCAGAAATTGCACAATATAGAAATTGTTTTCATCGATTAGTGCCGCGATCGTTACAAGCTGCCTACTTTCGTTCAGGAGAAGCAACTGTTCGCGTTTAACGCGAAAGGATATTCGAGATACGAGAATGTCGGAGGGCTGCACGAGTTGCAGAGGTGCAAATTATGCGGGCACCGCCCTGCAATTAAGCCCAAGTTCCGGTGGTGGGACCGGAACCGGGTCCTCCGCGCCTGGAGCCTCCTGCACCACCCCCACCACCACCACCACCACCATCACCAGAAGAGTCCAGGTGCGCGCAAAAGTGTTGTACGGGTCTGGCAAAGCGATCGCGAACTTGCAGGCGCAAGAGAAAGCTGCCAGACACTGACAAGGTAAGTACGTGTACATATACCTACGTATGTATCGTTTCACAGTTCAACCGATAGTTATCCGGCAATTATATTAACCGTTGAAATTTCACGTCCACGCTTAAACGATCCAAATAACGATGTACAATTTACAATCGCCCTATCATCGACGTTATCTGCCTACGGTAGTAGAACGGACTTCCGTTAACATCGATCATCCCGCAACGTCCGATCTAACGTTGTCGATCGATCGTCGCCGTCTCGATTTCGCCCGAGATCGATATTCATCATTAAATTCTCATCGTTAGCCTGCGGTCGTTACAAACAAAGATTAAAGACCAGGTATTCTGCGACGCAGCATGGATCATCGTAAGCTCGGCTCCTCCTCCAAGCGATCGTTCTAACTGGAATCGAGTACGACATTTTCTTCTGACGTCCGCGTCCATTCGAATTGCTTTCAACGTTTGTTTTTTCTCTTCGTCTCTATTCGAGCAACACAGTTAACACGAACGAACCGTGAAAGGGGGAAGGAAAGAGGAAGAGAGAGAGAGAGAGAGAGAGAGAGGGGGGGTGGGGAAGAGAAAATCATACGATCCGGCAACAGTAGATCGTGGAACAGTTGGTCGAAATCGAAGAGGCGAGGCCCGGAGGGCAGCCCGAGTAACAGTAAAAATCGCAGAAAAAGGTACACGACCGGCCGATCGGCAAAAAGCAGACAAAAAATAGCCTCCTGCATCCTTCCTCGTGGATAAGACCGGTCGATCGGCCTTCACGAGGCTTAGTACTTAGTGAACCGTCCTCGAGAAGGCCACGCGTATCACGAAAGACGCAACACACTTTCCGCGCGTTTGTTCGATCCTCGCGGGAAGGGTTGAACCCCGTGGCCTAAGTCAGACTGCGCTCTCGCTCCAACGTTCTCCTATTGACATGCATCCTCTTTCTGCTTTGTGAGTTTCGCTGCATTTTTATTCCTTCTCTCTTTCATGGATCGTCGAATATATGTTAGTTTATTCATTTTTTGTTTGCCCGTTCGTTGCTCGCGTGATCTCGAATTTTCCTGTTATTATTTGAAATATAAGGAAATCCGAATTCCGTTGTTCCGCGTCGTGGCAGGATCTCACGATCGACGATCCCGTTACATCTCTCCGCATTCTAAATAAAGAATTCGTGTTACTCGGTCGTGATACTTGATTCTGTTAATGACCGCGTTCTATCTATGCCTACGCGTGTAAACTTCTATCACGAATTTAATCTTCCGATCGATGCAGTCGTAATCCTATCCGAACATCGTACCTGTGCAAGTAAATAAGCAAACGGCAAACTTGTATCTGCTATGATTTCGAGAAGCGGCTTACAATTCTACCGAAACATCGATTCCGATTGCGACCATAAAAGTAATCGTCCCATTCGTCGCCGAATAATTCTCCGCCGTGACTGGAAAATAACCGAGCGGGAAATCTCGATAACCCATTGGCGTATCGCAGTGGTAGGTACGCGAGGGTGATCGGTGATCGATGATCCGGTTCGATCTCGAATCGTGAGGCGCTCAAGGAACACCGTCCAGCACCACGGTACGATGCGCCGTCGACCCGGGGTCGTTCGGTCTGCCGTGTCGCCGTGCTCGAAATTAAATGCGGATTACGCGATGGAACGCAAATAAGCTAACCGCACGTGCTGCGACGAACGGTATTCGACGCGTGCCGCGAACGAACGCTCGCGTTCTCTTGTTTCGCGCGATCTGTTCCCTCCCGTGAGAAAGTTAATGCCACGGTCGAGGAAACGAGAAAACGACATCACCCTGTACGATCACGCGAAAGCAAAAAAAACAGAAAAAGAAAAAGAAAAAGGTTGCGCTTACGGAAAACATCGGTAAATCGTAATTAATTTAATCAGCGACCCCTTATCTTCCGCTAGCAATGTGGAAATGTTCGGGAGCAGAGCGTTCGGAAGAGAGTAATCGAACGTTATTTTTCAGCTTTCGCCTTGTCCTTCTCTCGTTCGCCCTGTCGATATCAGCCATCATCGGTCATGAGACACTCGAGCCAACAAACGCAAACCTATCCTCGCACGCGTCGGTTTTATTAAAAAACGTTTCCATCGAGTACGAACGGTCGGATAAAACTGACAGCAGCTCCGAACCCATAGAAACCCTGTTCGTTCCCGAGGATCCAACCCAATATCAACAGATACTACTCTACGTGCGACAATTATTCGAACGAGCAGGGCAATCGATCGATCCGGTCGACCTCGAGACTCGAAACAATCCTGAAGAAAACGTATTCGTTGATAACGTGAAACTGGAACGGCTTCGGGAGAAAATATCGAATCCGTTGAAAGGCGAACGAGTCCCCGAGGATGAACAATATTTGCGGAGAAACTCTGGAGGAAGCTTACCGGAAACGAGGCTGAAAAACAACGGGCAGGATCAGGTATTATCGATGGAAAGAAATGACTATGATCCAGGCTACAAGGGAAAAAGCGAACCGGATGAAGAAGACTTGCTGGAGGCAGCTAATTTTGGACTGAACGCTATGAAAGAGTTGTACACGGTGAAAGAACCGACGCTCTACTCAATGGGTGGGTTCTAATAAAATATTGTCGTTCCAAAAACAGCAAACAGTAAATATATTTTCACGGTTTAACATTGAAAAGATAATCTTCTAGAAAAATATAAACTTTGTATCAAACAGTTGGTATTTAGACTATTATAACACCGATCTTAAGTAAAAGACATAGTAGACATCGTTAACTTAATTTTATTTGGTTTCTAGTGAAAAAACTGCATAATTCGAGCTCTTTTCGTTTCTTCGATAACTTATTAATCAAAATATAAAAAATTATCTCTGCGCGTAATAAAAGAATTAAATGCACCGCGGGTAGAACGTTTTCTTTACCAATTTATGCTGTGTACCGGCCGATAAATAAAATAATTCCAAGGTCAGCGCCATCTATTGTTTGGCGAGTGGAAGTTACCGCTCGTTAATAGGAACACAGAACGACCAAGGAGGTATCGTTATCTCCTCGATTGTTCTGTGTTCCTAATAACGAGCGGCAAGTTCCGGACGCCAAACAACAGATGGCGCTGACTTTCATTTCCCGACACACGCGACACCGTATAAGAAGAAGGAATATATTACCGCGTAAGTAGCAGAGAATGAACTAAATTACGGTTGTCGCCGTTGAGAACGGCGATCCGCGGAACAGTTTGAGCGATTTTCGAAAAGATGGCACCACGAGTTTTAAACAGCGACTTACGTCGGTATTTACGGAAAAGATAGACGCGTTTCTTACCGCAGACCGAACAAAATAAATTATACGTTAAAACAGAATATAGGCGGACGGAGATCGTTCGAAGGAGGCAATACATTTTCTATTCCTGTGAATATTTGAAGGATTCGGTTAAGCGTTAAATTTAAACTTAAAGGTCTCTATCTCGATTCCGAGAATCCTGCAAGGCATGTGGCGGTGTTCAACGGGCAAACGGAGGAGGCAAGAACGCTCGCGAAGTATGGATTCGCGGTTCTCCAGGGCACCGCAATGTTCAGACGAAAGTAAGAAGCTGCCCGCTTTACCTTCCGCCTTACGTTTCCTAACTTTGCGCTATTATTTAATCGGGGAAATTTCGTCGATTCGTTTAACCAAGATTCCCAGATGCTTCCACCGATTCGCTTCTATCTCGTCGAAGTCAAAGTAATCCACTCCAACGTGGCTGTCCAAACAGAGGTGTTCCCGACTGTCCGCCGGCCAGTCTGAGATACAGAACCTCCGATGGAAGCTGCAATAACTTACAGCATTTATGGTGGGGATCTGCTATGTCCGCCATGCAAAGGTAACACAACGATGATTGTTATCGAAGATCGGTGATGGTGAGTTTGGTAAACGCTTTCGTTTAGATTCTTACCTCCGGCCTACGAGGATGGGATCCAGAGCGTTAGGAAATCGGTAACAGGAAACCCGCTTCCTGGTGCGAGATTGGTGACCAGCGTGATTCACGCGGACAAAGATATCCCTTTGGCTTCTGTCACTCACATGCTGATGCAATGGGGCCAGTTCGTTGATCACGATTTAACAGGTGTCTGTCTGTCTGTCTATTTCGGTAATCTAATCGGTAAACGGAAAATTGGTATATTTATGTGGTATTATCTTTAGCTACCGGACAGAGCAGAGGATTCAACGGCAGCGTACCACAATGTTGCCTGAAGTTTGGTGCTGATATTCAGCCCCCTGAATTCACGGTAACTGTACACCACGCGTGTAGTACCTCTCGCTACCTAATTCTTTCGTACCCGCGCGCTTAATCGCTTATACCGTTCGTCTTACTTATTCACTTACTACAAGAGACACGATCTAATCTGCGCAGCATCCAGAGTGTCTACCGATATCGGTGAGCAAACGAGACAGCTTTTTTGGTCCCCTGGGAGTCAGGTGCTTAGAATTCGTCCGAAGTGGCGCAGCACCGAAAGAGGACTGCGAATTCGGTTCGAGGGAACAATTGTCGCAGGTGACTAGTTACCTGGATGCTTCTACGGTTTACAGTAGCAACGCCTTTCAATCGGACAGCCTGCGGCTGTTTCGAAACGGTAAGATATCGCGAGTCGATCGAAGAAGTAGCTTACTCGTAACAGGTAAAACTGTGAGCGCAGCGAAAGGAAAGAATATCGTTATGCTTGCAGGTTTGTTACAATATGGAAGGATTCAGTCGCAGAGACCGGTATTACCGAAACTCGATCCCGATCTCTGCAGACGCGGATCATTGTCGCCGAGCTGCTTCAGAGCCGGCGACGGTCGTCTTGGCGAACAACCTGCCCTCACGTCCCTCCACGTGGCTTTCTTGCGACTGCACAACAGAATAGCCACGAAACTGGCCGCGTTGAATGCTCACTGGAGCGACGAGAAACTATTTCAAGAATCCCGAACAATCGTCGCGGCCGTTATCCAACACGTCACCTACAGGGAGTTTCTTCCTATTGTTCTTGGTAGACAATCGTGTTTTAATTAACGATCGATTACGCTCGACCATCGGGACGGTTGCATGTAACCTAATAATAATAACAACAACAACGTGTAATCGTTGAACTTTGCCGTGAAACAAAAACTCGTCGAAGTAGACACAGCTTGTATACGCGTGCGGCTATAATATGATCGAAACGTTGCAGGTCAAGAGGTGATGAAAATATTCGACGTGGAAGTTTTGAGGAAAGGCTACTTCGAGGGCTACGATCCGACGGTAAACCCGACGATCGCGAACGCGTTTTCCACGGCTGCCTATCGTTTCGGTCATTCTTTGGTCCAAAACAGTTTCGTCCGTTTCGACGGGAACCACCGACCGATTCTTAACAGTCGGTACCCGTTTCCGAGCATTCGAAGAACAACGCGATGAAACCCTCTAAATATTACAAACTTTGTTCCGTTCCGTTTCACAGATGTCTCTATTCACAACGAGTTTACCAATCCAGCGAACTTGGAAACAGCAGGATCGGTAGATCGTCTCCTGCTAGGTTTGATCAATCAACCAGCCCAAAGAAGAGACGAACATATAAGCGAAGAATTGACCAATCATTTGTTCCAAACTCCCAATTTCCCCTTCGGAATGGATCTAGCCTCGATCAATATTCAACGCGGTAGGGATCATGGAATTCCTGCTTACATTCGATGGAGAGCGCCCTGCGGGTTGTCGCCTATAAGAAACTTCGAGGAACTGGAGAACGCGATGCCGGCATCCACGGCCAGAAAATTTCGATCGGTCTATTCATCGGTGGAAGACATCGATTTGTTCACCGGTGGTCTCGCGGAGAAGTCGGTGAAGGGCGGCCTGGTAGGCCCTACCTTTGCTTGTATAATTGGCCAACAGTTTAGCAATCTGCGACGCGGGGACCGATTCTGGTACGAGAATTCCCGGCAGGAGAGCAGCTTCACCCCCGGTCAGCTTCAACAAATCAGGCGAGTCACGCTGGCTCAAGTCCTTTGCGCGACCATGGACAATATCGAGACTGTTCAACCGTTCGTTTTCTTGGCTCAAGATTCCCTGAAGAATCAACGACTGCCGTGCAGCGATCCGGCTATCGGCCAGTTGAATTTACAATTCTGGGCGGAGAGGCCGCCACGAGTTAGTAGCAGAGCTGGAATTTTCAATAAAACGAAGAGAAAGACTACTCCGGGATCGACTACCTTGCAACGAACCAACTTGTTCACCCCCACCACCACCACCACCACCACCACCGTCACCAAAAATTCTGTAGACGAACAGAAAGGTATTTCTCAGAGAACGAAACCACCAAAAGCGAGCGTCCACCAGCAGAATAGGATCGTCGTGAAGAAACCTCTCGGTCATCCGGATAACGTCACCATCGTTGTACAAAACAACGCTATCAATTCTCCTGTTTTCGTGAACGATGCCGCTCACGGATCGAGTATAAGAATAAATCCTTCCTTGAACCAGCAAGCGCAACAGATGCCACTTCCTGAAGATCGTCCACCGGTTCCGGCCTATCCGTCACCGATTAAGCCCATACCCACCGCTCATCCTCTGGCAAACGTTTATATCGGCCGTCCTTATGTTCCATACGCTTTCAACGATCCGAGCAATCCGAATCCGTTGAGTCAACCTTATCGACCCGGTTACATGTCCAGCGACGTGATCTTTGAAGGTTTACCCGGAACCAGTCCCAGACCGACCCTCTACACCTACTATACTAATTTTCAGAGGCCAACTACCCGCAAACCCCCTCAAAGGATAGACGACCTTTATACCGCGAATGACGAGCCCCAGTATCACGCGACCGAATCGAGTTCCTGGCTTGAATCCCGCTACGAACCGTCATCGGGGAACCGGCAGCCGTACAACGGTGAAACGCATGGGACCAACACTTGGCAGAAAGTGCGGTACCAGTATGGCGCTGGTTATGAGAATTTCCAAGGATACAAGGGGATACCTAACGATTCGCGAAAAGAGGAACAACAGAATACTCCGAAAGGTCCCGGGAACGAACACGGGTCAAGGAACGAGTATACCAGCCACTGGTCTAGCCTGCCCTCCGATAAGTTGAACGACCACCAATTTCGTCCGATCGGACCTGTTTATTGGACGCAATCAAATAGGAAGCCGATTCAAGATGATTCAACCAAACGGCCGATTATTTCGGACAATCGGGTAACATCAACCGAATCAACCGTTGATTACAGTGACCGTTATCAAACCGATGCCTCCGGAAAACCTACCGTAGACGTAAACGTAAAAGGAACCGCCGTCAATCCTAATTATATCTATTTCGGTGCCTCCGCAAGCGCATCCACGTTGCGCGAGAAATTTAATAACAGTCCAAGCGGAAGTTACGATCGGAACGATTATAGCACGTTGTCCTATTCGACTCCGCCCTACAGACCTGTACAGTCTAATTATTATTATCATCTCGACAAATCGGCCGAGACTTCTTATCAAACGTTCGCACCGTCAAAATCATACAACGTTCACGGTGTCACAATCGCGACGAACTCTCCGGATTCGATGAGTCAAGCCGGACACGATGAAATCGACAAAGCAGAGGATCAAGTTACCGGTGAAATTCCGAAACCGCTCGATTCCCGGACCGGTAACGATAACAGAGGGAGGAAACCCGGTCAGTATTATTACGAACAGAACGTGTTGCGCCGCTATCCGGATAAATCAGAGGATCGGAAAGAGACGTACGGTGGTGGTGAACAAAGGCATAAAGCAACCGGTGACAAGGAATCGATCGAGCAGGATGACGTTATCGGTGTTTCCGTGAAGAACCAGCGGGTTATCGGAGGAAATAGAAACGGTACGGGCGGACTCGATACACTCGTGAGAAAGAGAAACGAATCGTCCGACAGCCTGATCGCCGATCACGCGAATCAACGTCTCGACGGAGCCTATTCCGAGGAGATCGAAGACGTCGCTTCGAGCAATAGGTAGATACTTGTGTACCTAATATTTTTTATTACCATCATCGTCTTCGTCGTCATTATTAATGTTAACGTTAACATAAACTACCCGCGTCCCTCTGTAACCGCATGTATTGCCTATTGTTATCGCTCGCGGGTAATATCCTTATCTTAATCGGCATGTACATATGTACATAAGATAACTTTCTTTTAATTGTTAGCCCACCGCAGTATTTGTTGGCCAGCACACCGACATAACTGAGTGTACTAACAAGATTTTCTCATTTCACCGCGCCTCTCTCGAAATCGTAAAACTTTCGATTACCGCTGTTATCGTGCATTTACTTAGGTATCCTTTAATCCTTCCCCCGACTAATCTTTAACAAACGAGTCGCATTTTAGAAAACGAAAGAACATTTATTTTCGTAAGCTTCGCTTCGATTTACCGAAAATCGTGTTAAAAACGATTCACTATTTCCTGATGTTTCCAGAACGAACCATTGGCTGAATCCACAAGAGGACTCGAGTTTGCCATCAGCTCCAGAGCTACCAAAAATTCCATCGGACAAAATTGCAATTGCCAACGAACTGCCTAAGCCTATTAAACTCAGGAATTACGCTTCCTAAGTCCTCTATCGCTTCCTCGATCCTACTTACTTCTCGATAGCGCTTTCGCGGGATGCTTCGATTCTCCGTATGATCGTTCCACTTCGCTTAGATATAATGCATAGGTATACATCATACGTACGCGCGTATCTGCTGTTACCGGAATCCCGCGATTTGGAAGAGAAACGTCTAAGTTACGATTCTCGGTATTAGGCGTGTGGATTCGCGAGATTGGTATTTATCTTGTTTTCCTCTTCGTTTACATGTATCTTTAACGTGTAAAAGATCGATGATAATCGTAACTCGAAACTGGACGGGCGACTGCTGTTGATAACGCGTAAGATGCCATTATTTATAAACGATGTTTTATATCGCTCAACGATCGTTTGCGTGTGACTAGAGCGTTTCTGAAACACCGAACGGAATGTAGCCTACTTTTATGCCAATTTTAAACCGTCTCTATGCTGCCTGGAACCACTCCGAACTATTTTCAGATAGTCAGATGCGCCCTCCCCCGTCCCAGCATTCAAAATAGTATTACGCGACGCGGATTAATCGAATAACGTCGAATTTATTTGATAAACAAACCGAATATTACCTCGGCATCTTGTCTTTTTTCATTCGTAAAACAGATTGTAGACGCAAATCATTCGATATCAAGATGACGAATAATGTTACTTCCGTGAATCTGTAGTTTGTTGATACCCGATTCATTGGATAATACGATTTCTTCAACGATTCTCGGGGACAACGAAATTTTCATCGGAAAATTTCACGGCTCGTTACTGGAAAAAGGAACAAGTATGCACCGAAAAGCAGTCGCTGCTTCGCGTCTCCGAACGAAATCCGGACTTACTTAACAAATTGTCATTACGAAACGTTAAAACCAGTTAAAATTCAGCATGCAAGCTTTGCTCGAAAACTTCTTGCCTGTGTTGAGTAGCCTTGAGCAATACCCGAACCTACAATTCCTCTGAAAGGTATTGTTCTATGATTTCTTGAAACTTATCAGAACGCAAATTTCAAATTGTTTTCGTCGACGAAAACAAATCGATATCGCTATCCTACCTGCAACACGTATCACGGTAAAATATTGCAGCTTCCTGAAATAAAAATTTAAAAACAAGTAATTTAAATATCTCGGAAGATAATTGAACGGTACACCGAATGATATAAACGGTCGCTAGGCAGTGGTTTTCGGGTCACCAGAAAACGCAGAGGCAACAACCGATCGAAATGCAGTTTTCGATGTCACGACCTGGATCCAGTATTTCTGCGGTTTACTACACGTGTTAACCGGGCCCTGGGATGAGAAACGATGGGAACCGAGTGGTTTTCACCGAATACCTCGTCCAAGCGATTCCGTCGTTCTTCGTTCCGCGATATTCGATTGCGTGGCAACGTGATATTTAACGATAAAACGTCGTGGCAATAAAAGATGCGATGCCATAAACATTGCAATGATATTTCCAGCGAATCGTTTTACGCGATAATTGTTCGAAAGCAACGACTATTAAGTTCCATTTACCAGTTCCGTGGAACTTTCTTCTTAATTACGAGGGATCGCTTCTTTTTACCAATAATCATCGCCCTGCCTTTCCCGCCTTCCCTTTCTTTCTTTTTATTTTAATTAAACTGGATTTTTTAAAAGGGTGCACCTCTACGCGAAAGCTTGGACAGACCAATTTCAAAGTACACCAATAAAACGAATCGACCGCAGATGTATCGATCTTGAAACTCTTCTCCTTCTACGCTTTATCCCGAGATTCTTGTTTTAACAAGCTCAACCGATAATATGCACAGAAACGATCAGTCGTGTTGATGTTATCGGGAGACCAGCTTAAATACTACTGAATTGATCTGATACGATTTAAAAGTTTTACAAATCATAAAACTTGTTCAACCATCGCGATGTTTATCAACAACACCAGATTAAATTTGCTCGACCGACACGATTGCGTATATCGAACCTACTACGCGAAACAAATCAAAGGTGTAGTCATCCTTTTATACCGATCAATTTCTAACGATGTATCGCGTCTGTTTCTCGGAAAGAATTACGCTGACTGAACACTGATCGACCTTCTTAATTATATCGGACTGATTTGATTTGATAAAGAAGCATGTAATTAGAATTATGAGCAAGCATAAATAAGTTATTCGACGTTGGATTTGAAATCGAAAAAAGCGAAGAACGGCATAAGTAAATGTAATTTAATGGTGAAGCTTTACAAAGCAAACATCTTTGAATTAAATGATATAAGAAAAGCACGTGTCCTCCATCGAGTATTCCTTCCGTTAATCTACCGTTGCTTCTCCTTTCTCTGGTGCACGCACAAAAACAACCGTAGTACCGTGTCCGTGACACATCACGATTAATTAAAAGAATAATGTTGATCGCGTTAAAGGAACAAGAACACGTGTTTCAAACGTGCAGGGAATATTCGCGCCTTCTATTGGACTGTTCGTTCATTACACTCGAAACTCTCCTCGACCTATCGCATAAACTCTCGAAAGTCAACCTTTATAATAAGTATAAAAAATACTCGAGCTACGCTATTTCGATTCTGAAATATGCTTAAATAATCGTCATAGAATTATATCTCGCACAACGTTAGTAAGAAATCCAACGACGCGGTGAGAAACGTCAACACTTTCTAAAATACCGTCTCATCGTTTCAACGATATAACCTATAGGAACAAGTGAACTAGGAACTTTGAGGTTAAAGTTATATATACTTGAATGAAATATAAACGTCCGTTCTGCTTAAGATGTTTGCTATGATTCGTCGTTATGCAAGATGATGATGATGATGATCAGAAATCCCCTAAGTAAAAGGAAAATACGTAAGGCAAACGGATAAAGAGAGTCTGTCGGTAAAGGTCGTCGAACGATAGGAACGAGCGGACAAGGACCATAGAACGAGCCTGACTTCAACGGTAAAGGAAATAGTACCGTTGGAGGGGGGATGGTTCGGTTCCGCGTGTCTCCGAACGAACCAAGCCGTCAGTCTGTAGCGACACGTCCTCGGTGTGGGTCGCTACGATGATTGTTGTGTTGTTTCGCGGCTTCCGGCCGAGTGCCGTGGTGCATCATGGTTTCACGATTCTCCCTCTTCTGTCTGTTCTTCTGGTGTTGTGTCCGGTTAACTGCCAGGAGACGCTAACCAATCGAATGCGTGTGATTAGCGAAGATCTGGACCGGCAGCTGAATGGAATCATGGCCTTGCAGGCTCTCAACTACACGACGATGAACACGACCGGGCGGCCCTACAACGCCACCACAAAGTTCAACCCCAAGGGCATGGGTCAGCTGTACAACGTGACTAACATGTTCATCGACTTCGTGCAGAGCAAGCAAGCGTATCCTGAAGGTGATCGTTAAAAATTATTACGCTGTTATTATCGGATTGCTACCTTGCAAGCAGGATTAAGGACATCTTTTTTTCCCGGCCTTGGTTACGCCCTATACCTTCGCGCTCGAAAATGGCCGGCTGCTTGTTAGTAAACAGATCGCTGTCAAAAAAAGATATCGAAGCGTTATGCGTGCTCTCGAAATTAGGTTCACGTTTTAAGCGTACTCGTGATGCTATTAAAACATGAACGGGATCAGGTACGAAATACGACAGACGTACGTAGGAATGTTTGCGAGCTCGTTTAAATCTTTTGAACTTTTATTTTACGGCCAACTATTGAAACGTACTCTTGTTTGTGTACCTACGTATAAAATGCATGCGCGATCATTGGAATGTAATTCGTTCCGGAAATGGCCAATGTTCTTTGAGAAGGAATTGCTCTTTCGTCGAGATCTCTTACTGTCGATCTTATTGGAGGCTGCAGCGATTACTTTTATGTGAGAAATATCCTGCGGTGTGCTGTTATTAATAAGCCCGTTCAACCCTGTAATGTTTATGGGTAAAAAGTTTACGGATCGTTTTATACGCGACCGTCTGCTCGAGGAAGAACGGTTAGTTGGCCGAAAAGTGAAAGGAAAACGATACCGAATCGTCCCTTTCTTGGCTAATGAACGAATGAATGTGTTACGCGCCTTATCGATTGTTATTTATTTACTTGATATACGAGAACAAGGTTAATTTTCCTTATACAGCATACATGCAAGTTTCTTTTTACCATAATTTTAATCTGTAAACAATAAATGTTAGTACTCGTGAATGTTGTTCGGCTGAACCGATCGAGAACTCGGAATAGAGAAAAGAAACTTGGTTCTTTACGATCGAACAAAGTTTCCAGTGGGAGCGTTTAGGAATTTCTACCGCGAAACGTTAGCGATCGTTGAAAAAAAGCGATAACTCACTGAGCTATCCGGATCAATGACCCATTCGTCGCGTTTAACGTAGGAACAGGGCCCGTGCATCTACGTGCGTATATCAATTCTAGCAGGAAGTTGATAGCGAACGCGTTCGTCATCGTCTAACAAACCCGACGCGACGTCCACGTTTACTACGCGCTCGTTCGGTTCGCACCATGTCTTCCGCGCGATGCATTTTTTTCCTCTTCCCTTCCATGCAAACTCCACGTTTCTTCCGTCTCGGAAAAGCACTAACGGCAATCGAAAGAGCTGTCGATGATCAGCTTGTTCGTTGCTGGTAACAGTGACTCTCAATTCGCGTTCCAGTTGACCAACAGAAGCGCATACGAACGTGTATCGATTAACAACGCTTTCCAAGCTCGGTACGAACGAGTTCTGAATTTAAAATTAGCCCATGGTAGAATCGTTTTTTACGTTCACCTTCGATTATGTGTACCGGTGGAAACGATGATGAGCCAGTAGATTAATTTCTTGATAATCGTTAACATTATTTAGGCTCTGCCTAAACGTAACGAGGATAGCACGCGATAGGATTTACGAGTAATAACAAAATTTGTATCCAATTCCAATTTTTATCCGTATTCATATCACAATTTATAATAATACTTATCTTATTAACGAGAACTCGAACAAATACAGCTTACTCTTCTCCCAGGAATTATAAACTGACCTGCTTTACTAATACGACTAACAATAAGTAAGAAGTCGAACAAGCCTCGATTTAATTTCAGCTGGTAAGGATTTTGGTCGCGTTTAGTTCAGTTGCGCGTTAAGAGTAGTAACGACGCTTTAATTAATCTTACACCGAAGATAGTTCGATCAAAATTTCACCAAATTTCCACGTATTTTCGGTGTCGCTCCGAAGGAATTCCGAGGTACCATTAACTTAGCCATCGGGCTAGGGTACTAAAATCGTATAAAAATTGGCCGACGTTAAACCATTCCTCTGCTACCATTTTCACCCGACTTTAGCTCGCTCGATTCAAGCGGTAGCCGATTTTATAAATGTTTTCCACGAATAGTAGATACACACGTGCGTGTGTGTGTGTGTGTGTGTGTGCAGTTGCATAGCACTACCGTTGACTCGGAACGATCATCTCGAATAGCGACAGTATCTTCCTACGGTATACTTCTTATCTATGCGCTTGCTCATCCATTACACAAAATCCATCGTTCATCTAACATTTCTTTTTCGACGAACGAGCAGCACAATTTCTCCTTTGTGGACGTCGTCCCCTTCCACCATTCACACGGTGTTCCTCGTTGTTTCGATTTTAATTTAGACAAGCTCGATCCCACGTATCTCCGATAAAACGGTCTAATGAAATTCCTCACGTTTCAATCCGTTGGTCTATGCGCATGGAGTTCCGGTGTGATAAAAATGAGAGAAGTTCGGTCGATCGGTCTCGCCGGCTGGCACGTTTCGAGATTCGCGATGGAGTCGGGATGAAAAAGTTGCCGGTGTGCGATTTATTCGAAACCGATGGAGCTTCGATACGCCGTCTGTTTTCTGCAAATTTTCTGTATCCCATTTCAAACGCGACGTCTCTGTGCTTCGTTTTAATTTATCGCGTGGAGGTCATTAAATGGGTTGGAAAAATTCGGTAGAAAGTACAATTATTTTTGTTCCATCCAGGAGGTAACATTTTACGTGCGCGCGCGCGGTTGCCGAAGTTACACCGATAAAACGAGAGTAGAGACTACATACATACGTATATTTACGTAGTTATCAAGAGTTCACCTATCTCTTTGTTTTTCGTGCAGTCAATCGTGTTAGTCGATTTTGCTCAATGAATCATTCAGAAATTGTATCATATTTATCGCAAAGGTACGGATGTTTTAATCGTCGAACGTGATTCATTATTCGATACAATAGAAGAGGTCATTATATGTAAGTACATAGATTACGGATAGGATTCCTTTTTAGAAGAACACGCGATCATAACGGTATTACAACGGTTTTACAACGGATACTTAATCTCCGCTGCCGTTTCGAAGGATATTGTTTATAGGATTATTATTATTTTTAAACAGATAGGTAATGCACAAGCTATCTTATCGCCAAGGCAGACGTTTCTCGGGTAATAGCG
This sequence comes from Tetrapedia diversipes, assembly GCA_033822845.1. NCBI lineage: Eukaryota > Metazoa > Arthropoda > Insecta > Hymenoptera > Apidae > Tetrapedia > Tetrapedia diversipes. Next base: position 175,656 of record JAOPTO010001096.1, on the reverse strand, counting down.
AAGAAACGAAGGATACCGTATCATTTTCAAGCAATATCATAAATAGAAAGATATGTTGCGAGCACGCAGAAAATGTATGACGGTAAATGCATATTGTGTTGCGTATACCAAGATATATATTACTAGAATAAGTACTCGAGTACTTGTAGAGCGTCGGAACCCACCGAAGGGGGTTGGAATCAACCGAAAGGCGCAGAGGGGTTCGCGACTAAAACCCCCACCGACAATGACAGGTTTACGGCTGCAATGTAGGCCAGGGTAAATTGGCAGTTTATACCGTACAAACGATAAGCAGATAAGCAGAAGAGGAAACTGTATTAAAACATTCTGCGACGTGTACGTAGCCAGCAGAAGTTAGGAGACCCTGTGTGCAGCAGCTCGCAGTAGAAAATTAAATTCAAGTTAAATCCATGTCGGAAAAGTTTGATTTATTATTCCGCGTCGGAAGGTAGGAGTACTATCTGCCGGTTAGACGTTTTCTTTGTTTCCCTTAAACTCCCCCTCCCTGCTCGTACCAGTACTTTCCAGTGTTTCCTTAACTTTTAACGCGGTATTTATCGATTGGTTTTTCCGAAACTGAAGCATTTTATATTTTTAACAATACGTCTAGAATAACACGATACGCAGCTATAACTTATGTACACGTACATATAGGTAAAAGAGTCGTCAACATTCTCACGAAAACAACAATATATTCTTCATAATTTATGAATTCTAAACTATCTCGTGTTTCTTGAACGAAGCTTGCACATTCTTTTAAGCACACGTTATATACCGTTTTATTAATATCTACGAAATTTGTAGGAATCTCAAAACGCACGATTAAATACCTACTCGTGAATAGCATAACTACACTTTTAATTACACACGGAATATTTTACTGGCTGCGCACAGTCGTTAAGCAAAATTTAGTCTCGCTGGCTTTGGCCAGTCGGTAATTAGTGAATTTAAGAAAAACGTTGAAAGTTCACGGAGCATATTCAGTTTCGTTCTGAAAGATGGAAGGATAACGAACGTTAATTTTCTCGTTTAAAGAGCACCACGATTAAGACCGTTAAAAAGATTTGATTTCCAGTTGCATAGCATCGACTTTTTGACTGCACCATGTTTCCGAATACAAAACAAACGTTCGCACGTGCTTACGCGCCAAAACAACGATTCTGATTGCGCGATTCAAGCCCCTGTATCGTTTATAGGTAAACGACATCTACCAGAGGGCTGATTTCTAACCGATATCAAGTAAACGATTCAACGCGATTTATGTGAACTACGAGCGATAATCTTGCAACAGAAAACTTAATGGTAAAGCTACGTTCTTACGATGTTCCAGCTAATCTCGCGTTAAACACAGTAGAAAGTTTCCAGGGCGCGTTAAGTTGCATTCGATTGCATTCGACCTGTTTCTAGTTACAGATGAAAATCACAGTTGATCCAAAGCAACCGAACATTTATAATTTATTAAACTGGTCATGATGGTTTGTCAGCGTTGACCAAGTTACCTTTTATCCCTCCGTGTTTAATATACATAATAAGAGGGGGAAATATGTAACGTGAAACGAAAATTGTTTTATAAAAGGTCGCAGAACTTGTCTGTCTCTAGTATGTATTACTGTTACTTTACTGAAAACACCATCGATCCGTTCTATTTTCGTTTACTGCACCCCCTATCGGTAACGCGTATCAAGTGCATTGGTGTGCGCGCAATAAACAATAAATAAACGCGACACTTGGCGTACGTGCCTGTAGAAGAGCATGCGATTCGTATGTGGGTACAGTGCGACAGAGATTCGTCGAAATGTAGTCGATATCGAACTGTGAAATAAATTATCGGTTTCTGCTCGATGAACAGAAATTATAGATGGTGTTGGATAAAATGAAAAAGAAAAAAGAAAACAAAGATCTGTTATGAACCAGTAGCAATGAAATTACCAACAAATTCACTTCGATATCATCCTCGTCCTCGCTCCTTTATGGAACAAACGAATAAATACATAAGTGTGATAAACAAATAAATGAATAAATTCTATGATACAGGTTCTTAAAGGATAAGAAAACTGCAAATTCTGCTGAACCTTCTTACACCTTTCTAACATAAAAAAAAAAAAAAAAAAAAAAAAAAAAAAAAAATACGTGGATTCCTCAGAAATTTTGCAATCAACAAAGAAACGTCTCGCACCATTTCAGCGTTTCAACACGAGGCGGAGAGTAAGTGAGTGAGTGAAAGAGAGAGAAAGTTGAGACGGAATAAAAATACTAGGAAATTTGTTTCACGGATGCTGCCGGAAATTTTGTCGCGACACGGAGCATTGCGGAGACGGTCCCCCATTTTCTCTGTCTGCCAAGTCTCGTGCACAACATGTGTCTTGCAGGTGCACACGAGCACATGCGACTCCGCGATGCGCTTGGCCCTCTCGCTCTCTTGTCTGCGCTCGCTGCACTCCAGTCTGTGCAATCTCCGCTGGAAATCCACCGTTCAACCAGGGTGGCTCTTGATCGTCGGTTAAACGACGCGAGCTAAAAACCTCTGGCTACTCCATATGTCGTCCGACTCTTTCTTACTCGAAACAATTATTTTCATCTACTTTTTCCACTTCAACAATTCCTCGGGGTAACTTCTGTTTACGAATTGAACGCGTTAGCTGGCAGAATCTAATGATACCATTTGCGTCGTTTGTACTTGGATGTTTTCGAAATTTTTCGAGGATACAGTTTCACGTTTGGAATTGAAAGCAGAACAAGAAGTGCGTAACATAAGAGACTTCTACGAATGACAGGATCTTTCCAACGTTTTTCTTTAATGAAAGTTGTTGGAAGAGCATCTGAAGATTGAACATTTTTACATTTTTTCGGAATCTTCAAAATATTCATATCTATATACATACAATTAGCATAAAGTACTCTCGAAATTCCTCTGCATCACCGATGAAAAAGAAATGCACTTGTTTCGAAACCGCAACGCTTCGTATACAATTTATCGCGTGTTGTCACAACAGTGCAAACATTTTGTCAACAGTTTGCCCGTTTCTTTATTGAATTTCACGCGAACGAACGCGTGCACCCGGGTGTACCAAGGTGAATCACGCGGAGAAAAACAGCACTCGTCGGTCTGCATTGAACCTTCTAGCAGAACGAACGTACTCTCGAATCGTTACTTTCTGCCCTCCTGCGCGTTTGTTCTACGCACACTCACGCAGCCAGCCTCATTGTGTTCTCTTCCCCCCTCGTTGTCGACTGACTCACGTATATTCTCACATTCATTAAATAAGTAGCGTGTAAAGTCTCCGTTCTCGACAGCTGCGCGCGACGCTCCATGGGGAGAACGGTTAGGCTTCTCTGACTCTCTTTATTAAGACCATTGTCTTTATTGCCAGTATTTTTCTTCGGACACTTATCCATTTATTCACCCGCTTACTTACTAACTTACATATTTAATCGGTTGCGGCGTTACGCTGCCCGATCTGTCGTAGCTATACCGTTTACACGATCATTGGCTTCGTGTATGATCATGAGAATCCCAACAACGCGGTCATACCTTTATTCGGTAAATATTTCTGGGGGTTAACGGTAATCGTTCGCTAGCCTTATGCGTATTGCTTGTTTATTTGTTTGTGTGTGTGTGTGTGTGTGTGTGTGTGGTTTACGCAGAGAGGAGAGCTGCGTGTAAATACCTACTTAGTTAGTCAATTTCACAATTTTAACAAATTAGTTTCCGAAATGAAATTCGATCGTGCATTTCGTAGCGTGTACACGCATGAAAAACATATTTATATGTTTCTATGCCTAAATACTTAAGCAAGCAGGGTACAATATATTAAAAAATGCCCATAATTTCCTTGGTAAAAAGATTACGTACACCACCTAACTTTTTCGTTGCGTCGTTTATTATTTCACTTCCACGTTCGCTCGGCCGCCTCCTCCATTACCTATTCACTCATCTAGATGTACTCTTGTCTCTGGATTCATATCCTAATTTGTTTTGTCTACGTAATGTATTTCCTGCTCTTACTCGGAATTTACATGACATTTTTAATCAGCAATCTTCCTACCTCGCGTTCTTCCGCATCCGGTGGCCATTGTTTTTATCGTACCGCTTCTAACGTGCTCGCGCTCTTTTTCCCGCCCCTTTACACCCTACCGTGTCTCGCATCTTCCCTTGCGTTCTTTCTTCCTCGTTCATTACCATGACGTACAAGCGTCTCCGTTGTCTGTTTTCGTATGGAAAATAGAAATTTCAGTCAATACACATTAGAGAGAGAGAGAGAGAGAGAGAGAGAGAGAGAGAGGAGGGGGGCGGGCAATATCTAAACAAAAACCAAGGGACGCTGTCGTCGTTGAATCGCATTTTTATGTCTCGCCATAAATTCGACGTTGCATCGTACAAAACGAGGTTTACGTTAAGATAACGTCGAAGAAATTGTTAACCCAACGAGGGCAAGTTTCGTGGTGTATAACGAAGATCAGGATTATATCTTTCCGTTAAAATTTTAGTCCTCCACAACGATCACTGTGTCCAACGTAGTATTTGAATCCGTTTTTTTTTTTAACGGTTCTCGTGATCAAAGAAAAGTTAAGTTCGGACAAGAGATGTAACGCAAAACGTCTGATTGAAGAAAAGAAAAAAAAAAAACGTAAAGGAGGATAAACGAAAAAAAAAAAACATGTTTTTCTACTCTTTTAAATAAACTAATGAAACTTCAATACGATGTTCTACCAAAAAAGAGATTGATATACGCTTCGATACGAGGATTAACAGTTTGAGAAGTAATTTTTGGCACTACTCTGTACTCACCGCTTAAATTACCATAAAGATTCGACCATAAAGAGGATACCTCTTTCCTCCACATCTCCCTTCCTCCTTCTTTTTACCGCCAGTTCTGCATGACAAAAGTCTCGAGGCCGATCTCGTTTTGAATCGGAGAAGGGTTGCTGATTATTTCAGCGTGTATGGATGCTAGACCCGGCAAATAGAGAAAAGAGAGGCACGCGTGAAAGCGTGCACGTCGAGCTTTTCTTTCGGTTCAGGGTTCAAGTTTGTTTGAAGAACCTTGGATTCTTGGGTGACGCTGAGCCCCGCTATTCATGCTGCTTCCTTTTTTCGTCTCTTTCTTTTGAACTGGTTCAAAATGTCGCACAGCATTACACCTTTTTTTTCGTCCATCGAACAATTTCCCTAATGCAAAAGAAAAAAAAAACTCGCAAAATTTAGGAATGCAGAAAGTACTAATTGTACAAAATTGAAAAGCTAATGAACAGCCGAGATCTTGCGTAATTGAAAAAATTACTTTTCCAAATTTTTGATTAAAAATATAATTTACCGGATTAAATCGAAGAAAGATACGAGTTCGTTAGAGAAAAAAGAACAAATATTTTGAAGATGCAAAAGATCGCTTCTGCAAAGACTGTGTTGTACGCTTTAATCTGCAGGCTGTTTAGCTGGCCACCCCCGATGGCTCATCCTCTTTGGCCCTTTCTTTTCGCGTACAAAGCTGAACTGTATGGAGCGGAAGGTTCGAAAACGTATTCCCTTTTCAAAGCGGAAAACCTCCGGATTACTTAAGCATGCACGGACTCGGCTGGTAAATCGAGGAAAGAAAGGTTTATGCACCGACGCATCCTTCGCTCGTTAACTCGCTTATTTTATTGTAAATATAATGAAAATGTAATACGGGCCTTAAAGTATTGGAACCAGCAGATCCTTCGCAATCGCTTAATATTATATCCTAAACAATTGGTATTAATAACAATTTGACAATTGTACAGTAATTTTTACGGTTACGTAAATCTTAATGAATTCGAAGAAATTATCCGGGTCGTAAAATCATAGGAATTTTTATTTACCACAAATCTATCCTGTATCCTAGGATATCTGTTATTTCATGGTCAAGTTTGGAAAAGCTCTGAGAATAAGATCGTTCGTTCTTTTATGCTTTCGTAAATATCTTCCACTCTATTCTCTATGCAGGAACACCCTATGTACCCCTTCAAAGTTAAGAGGGTTCGTATTAATTTCCTGCCATTGTACACGCGAAGAACACGTAAAAGAAAATAAACGAGACGCGAATGAAAGGATGAATAAATGAATCGACGTCTCATTGAAACGTTTGACAAAGCGAAATATAAAGATAAATATCTTTAACCTCAAATTTATTATTATTATTACTATCATCATCATCATCATCTATCATCGTCTTTCTGTTAACAAAATTGTATGTTTTTATCGAAGAATTTATTCAAGGAGTATCAACAACTTTCCTCCAATTTTCTATTTTCCTCTAATTTTCAGTCTAGGTAGTTTCAATCATTTCAATTAAACCTTTCGCATCTTTTAAATTTCAAAAACAAACGTGGAAAATAGAATTTGTTAAAATTTCATTTCCTATTAACATACATGTATCATCTTTGTCGAATGTTCTAGTTCCACATTACGCATTTGTAATAAGTTCCTCCTAAAAAGAAATTTGTAATCTAACAGTTCCTCGTTGAATTTAGGTTTTTTCTCGATATAGACGGCATGCGTTCCTTCGATCAAGTTACCGTGGTATTAAATCTGCTGTATAACAACAGCGTGCACAGTGGTTGATTAATTCAACCGTCGAGAAACTCTAGAGTAACGAACAATGTGTTCAACAGCCATTCAATTGAATCGTTCATCTAATCCGTTTGCTCGATTGCTCGAATCAACTCGAAAGAACCCAATACGAGCAGCTAAGTAAACCACACTAAAAAGGAAAAGATAAATGAGACGCGACATGATCTCTCTCGATCTCAGATTATAATTGCGCTGTGAACCATATACGCCGCGCAATCTGTCGATGAAGATCCGGTTCTCGATCGTCGTCGAGCAGAGGACAGGTTCTAGTTTTTTTACGAACACTCACGTATACTGCATTCTCATTTAGGATCAAGTTCTGCTGAAACTGCAGATATCAGCTTCGTTCCATCGTGAAATCAGGAAGGGTTCGCCTCTCTCCTCCTCCTCCTCCTCCTCCTCTCTCGCGTGAAAATGGCCACCCATAAATTTGTCCAGCATTCAAACAGCGTTCTCGCTGTTTCAATAAAATTGAAGGTGAGAGAAAGAGAGACTCTCCCGTCATTTTTCTTCAACATCGATCAACTTTTCCGTCTACGTTCTCCGGGAAACGGGGTGATCTCCCTTTTCTCTTCGCTCGTCAGTGTCCCAAAACTGATTCAGTATGCCGACCGACTATACTACACCTGGTGGCTCATTTATTTAATGCACAATTTATCGATCCTCGATAACACGTTATAAACTCCGCGATAGGGATAATCTCGTGTGACGTAACAAGGGATCGTATCCAACGGTATAAAGAATAGCCGTGCGATTGCTGAGAACGCGACTAATACACGTTGATACCTTGTGGAATCCGATGAAAACGTGCTTGAATGGTGTCCCTTAAATAATTCTTTCAATTGTAAAGTATCTCGGATAGAACAAATTAAACGTTTGTTTCTGTAGTGAACACACAAAAGGTTTTGTCTGGCCGGTCTCTTGCAATTAAATTGAACGCATCATAAATATTGATGCCAATCGTATGAACACACATTACGTTCGCTTGCGATGGATAAGCTTACAGTTGCGTTGGAGCGTGTGTACACGTGGCAGGAATTTTTTCTGTACGCAAATCGCATTCCTTGGGATCGCGAAAGAAATGAAGACGGACAAGTATATTCGTTGAAAAAGGTTACTTTTCAAACGTTAGCACGAAACATCGGAAACTTCTCTCTGTTTACGTTGACGATCGTAGAAAGAGCAAAGAGGTGGTTTGCATCTCGGTCAAAGCTGAAAGTCCACCAATCTCGGGGCTGTGTTTGCAGACGCCTCTCAAGTACAACGATAGTTTTTGGTTCCAAGCCACAGGAAGGTTCAATTAACACTCCGCCAGCAATTAAAGTGACCGACATTCCCCGATGTACGAGTCATGGACAAAGTGTTCAGAAGAGGATCGTGTTAGAGGGAAACAGTAAATAATGAGGCCGCGGTGCGCGCACGATATAAACAAAAATTTATCAAGCATGCGGAGAGAGTATGCGGAGATACAAACTTATGTATGTTGGAACATTATCGTCATCGGTAATCGATATACAAATTAATTAACATTTTATGCTATGTAAATAAAGTAAATTTATTGAAAAAGTTTATTATGAAAAATTTGTTCATGACAAAAAGTTCCGCAGCTAGAAAATTACTCGCGGTCAAAGGAGAGTACATTCCTGTGCATACGCAACTCTGGCATAACGATATGTTTCTACGAGATGCACCACTGCTATTGCAGTTACCCGCTACGATTACAACACGAAATTAACTTTCCACTTGGGACGTTGATCGTTAAAGTAATTAGGAACACTAAACAGGGATTGTAGTTATTTCGAGGCGCAATACATAAATACTGCAATTCTATTGTAAAAACGCGAACAGAGTTCGTTCATCCTTCCTTTTTACTTATGCTACACGTTTTCATATTTCACTCGATTGAAACTGTTCTGAAACGAAAAATTCGAAAGAAAAAGGAAATATCCCTTAGCAATAGAAATATTCTGCCGCTTCATCTTTCTTCGATCTTTTCCACGAACGATTCGATGCATCAGAGTCATCGTCGAGCGACCATTTTGAAATCGCAGCACTACAGATGCTGAGAATATGTCTATGAACAGTAAAAACAATGCTTTTAACGTTATTAACTCCAACTATTGCTGTTCAATAGTACGAAATGCGTTTCCTCATGCAATTTTTCATCGACGAACGAACGAACGAAAGTTCACTGGAACCATGGACGATGCATGGCACACTGACGATCGCGTTTCTGTGACACTGTCGGAGTTACAATGTGTGTTACCGGTGCACTGACACGCATACATCTTCTTTTCCCGTTGCCCGCTCTTTCCCCCTTGGTTCTTCCCGTTTTATCCATCTCTTGCTCGTGTTGCACTGTACGAGCATGCTGCTTCTCCTCTCTCTTTCATCTCTCTCATTATGACTCTTTTGTGTTGGAGAGAATGCAACCGTGCACTGGCGCTTCCACGACAATGGAACGGGCCACTCAGAACGTCATAAATATTGAAATCGAAAGGAATCGAAGAGAGGTTTTGTTGATCGCCCCGCGATTAACTGGACTAATCTTCCGATCTGTTCTCGTTTTAACGCCAATATTCGTTTAATATTCATCGCGACATTACGCTAATCAAGTATAAGTTTCTTTTATTCCTTGGTTTACTATTCAGTTTCTACAGAGTAGCATAAAGATAATGCACTTTCGTATGTTTCAACTTACAACTTCATTGTAATCGTTATTACCAGTTCCCATTATTACTATTCGAAGTATCAGAACGTTGAGTCTCGCGAAACAAAATTGTTCCGATTCAAATGCTTACATATCTACAAACGTTACCGTGTAATCACGCGAGCATGAAAATTGGGGAAAAATAGGATAGCGAAATTAACCACGTAGCTAGGTAGCAGAAGTGCGAGAGTGTGTTCGATGCGGTTGCCATTTTCCCGGCGTATACGATCAATCTTTTTCAAAAGTCCTGAAATTTCCAACATTTGCTTGCTTATCTGCTCACTCTACCCCCTTCTCGTACGTTGAATTTTTATTTCTGCAACAATGTTACAGCTTTTTAATACACGACCGCGTGCGCGTGCCCCAGTCAAGATCGTTAATGTCTCAAGAGTGTGCCGTTACGATCCAGCAGAAGCCCGCTATACGGACCACTCTCTGATTCATCCGTACCCTCGCAGGTGATCTCATCCGTCTGTTCTCGCTTCACGTCTTCTCAGTTGCTATTTCTTCGATCTCACTTTTTCCCTCCGGTTCTCTTACAAACTCTGTCTAGGTGTTATGGTAGACGCTGTTTCCGGTAGAGCAACGCCCACAAACGCGTTTTATCCCAAAGTGTAGGGATACAGAGAGAGAGAGAGAGAGAGAAGAAAACACTAGACAGTAATACTCTGGTTGATGTTTTACGGAGACCTCGATGACTTTCATTCTGTCTCATGTGGACTTTCTGGTCTCGTTTCAGTGACATAGCGGACCGGCGATAAGAATCGTTGCGCAGGTGAACAAATTCAAACTTATTTTTCAATTCATTTTGTGTCAGACAATCGAGTTTGATACCAATATTGCTGAGATTTTTAGATACTCGGTGGAACATTACATAAATTATGTATATGAAAAATCTGATATTTAACCAGTCCGATGAGAAGCGAGGGACAGTAAAGAAATAAACGACATTTTCCTTTACGACACCGACTTTTAATACATTTCTTTCGCTTAACACACATCAATTGACGAAGTATTCTCAGTAAAAGCTGTTCGGAAATCAACCAAAATTAGTCCCGTTATTTCTCATTATTTCATCTTCCTTTCGAGTATCTGTTTTACATCATTCAAAGTAATTAACTACCTGTACCTATCATCCTCCGCAGAAACATCTACGTAGACAAAAAGAAATACTATACGTGGCTATTATTCTTTCTTGTGAACTACGAAGAACGGGATATTCTTATCTTGGTATTCCGATGAAAATAAAAACCACCAACAATTTTGGCTGATATTGTTGAATGTTACTTACACGTTTATGCAGTCATTATGTGGATTGTTTCATGTATCTTAATGCATTCATCGATACATGGGGAAGTCCGTAGAGCATTGTGCAAGCATGAGAACCGCGTGGGAAGCGTTAATGACTTTCTAAGCGTTTACATATTCCTAGCCGAAGGACAAAGCTGGATGGCCGCGATTATCGGAATGGCCTCGCGGTGATTTTACCTCGTTCCACCAAGAGCAAGCCGCATTTCCACAACACCTCCTTATAAACCTTTCCATTTATAACCAAAATTAAATATCGTAATATTATTCATCGTTAGCTGCTTAACCGCTACCTAATCGTTATCCTTGATCTTCTATCCTTTTCTGAAATACCCTGAATAAGTACTCTAGGAACGCGGAACCTGATTTACGAATTATACTCGTACAAAAGAAAATATTGGTTAAAGTGTGTGTATAGAAACTTTTAATGAAACATTTTAAATTAGGTAGCGAGATAGTGTCTCGTTATCGTATGAAAGCAGCATAAAAGAATGCACGTACATACATGTACGGTAGATCAGAGATAGCATTAGACAATACCGGACTCGGATTTATCGTGTTACAGTGTTATGCAATACTTGTAGCACTTCCCTTCGAGCTTTACGGGCTTCCTTGATATACAACTACGTACCTACTTATACACCCTCTTTTTTTCACGTATCGCGCTTCTCCGACGATGTAACAGAAAACCACCGTCACCTTTGTTTCACTTGTCTTCACGCTCCTATAACTCATCGTTCCTTTTTAAATCCAACTATCAGTTGTTTCGATTCGGTCTGTTTGCAATAAATTATCAAATTTCGCTTTTTACATTGCTTTCCCCTTCCTTCGTTTCTGTATGAAAACTCAGCCAAGCTTGTAATAATCGTTCAAACATGCCTCCACGTTTTAAATTCGTTTTTCCTTTTCTGACAATGCGCCGGAAGTCTTGGTCAAGTCACTGTCCTCTAGGTATCGTGTTATCCTCACCTTAGACCTTGTCGCGCATTCAGCAACCGAAACGAGTTTGTTTCAACGATTGAAACGTTCTTTAAATTCTTTCTACTTTTGTTAGTCGACGACACAGACCATTTCATCAAATTCTCTGGCGATCGATCAGAAGATTAATTTCATCGTAATACGAATCGATACAAATGTAATTTATCTCATTCGAACGTTGACACAACTAATTGTTTCTTTTCGTATACGGCAATACGCAAAGGTGGCTAACGTCAAGGAGGAAAAGAAAAGAGGGTGAAAGCTGCGTGGCAAGACCACAACTACTTATGTATAATAGAAGAGGAAGTGTGTCTGGATTTTTAGTTAGGGTGGAAAACACAAGAAGCACTTTGTTCTCGAAAGTAATGAAATGCGTGTCAAGCGGATCATGAAAGAACGAACCAAAGAGAAAAGAGAACCAAACAAACTGAATTCCCCTCTCGGATATACCTTCCCATATATTTTCTATAATCTTCAACACGTTTGTTTTTCTTATGCTGTAATCACATTTTAATTTCTTATACCTCCTAACGGTGACTGTTTTTGTTCGAAGAAAGAGAAGTTGCATTTCTTGTTACACGTTTTTAAGAAACTATTAACTTGATAATGCCGCGTGTCAACGAAATTCATTCAAAGCATTTGATATGTCGATTCTTGTCCCGTAGAATGGATTTCTTCGTTACGATAACAGCAATGACCTCGGTCGGAATTATAAGGTGAAAGGTTTGGATAATAACATAGAAAGCGACACGGTAGAACGGATTTAATACCGCTTTTCCATCTCATCGCTTTCCGATGTCCCTTTTATCGACTACTTAAACCAGTCGTAACTCTTACTCTATCGAATGTATATTGAAACAAATATTCTTCTCTCGAATTGTTAACAATTTACTTATTAATAATTGATTTAATCGCTTATTAATAATTGATTTAATAGCTCTTCGAAAAATATCAGACAGCCTATATACTGTCTATTCCACATTATTATTAAAATTGCATGTGTTTCAGTATTTTTCTTTGAAAAAATGATTACGAGCTAAGATAAAGTTCTTAAGAGATAAGTAAAACATAGAACAACGTTCAATTATCAATTGACGATAGAATAAAGAATGCGAAAACCCGTGGTCAAACACATTCGTGTTGAACGTTTTAATCGCATCACGTTGCAAATCGTTTAAGTGTTCGAGCGTTACGTCAGGAAGATCATCTTCCGCCAACGTTGCTTTTAATCTTCGTACATCGTTACGAACCGGAAATCGACCGAGCACGGAGGTCGAGGTTTTCTCGTGTTACAAAGCCATGGTTACGCTGCACCGTGTGGTCATCGCGTAATGCACAAAGTCAGGTGCGCGTGAGAATAAAAGAATAACAAAAGTTTTCCACCACGAGCTTACTCGAACAGTTTTTAACTAGATGTAGCAGCTTATCGTCGAGAACCGTAAAGAACGCGGATGAAGGGAAATATGGGTTTAAAAAAATGCAGTCCTTCGAATGATTAAAGAAAGGCATCGCAGCAGGTGTGAGCGCTTGTTGCACCGATGCAACGGTTTCGATCGATTTACCCCAGTCATTCACCTCTACCACAATTATGCTAATACCTTGTACATTGCGGGTTTTCATTTTTCTCTTTTATAGCGACACCCGTGCCTGTGCCTGGTTTTAACATTTCTTTCTTTTCTCTGTTCTCGTGCTACTTTCAGAGACATCGTTGTAATTTGTCAAAAATAGCCGCGGCAAAACATTTTCATCTTGTCGATAAGAGAATAGCCTTCCAACTACGTATTCCCTCGGTTTCCATTAATGGCACATAGGAAAGCTTCTACGGAATTTTTAGGTCGGAAACATCACTTTGAACGGAAATTTCTGCAAAATACATGCGATAGGCTCTCTGCATACTCTACAGGCTCTCTCTCCCCCCCCCCTCCCGCTTCAAATACGCATGTAAAAGCGTCAACGATGATCTTTTTGCTCTCCATTATCACTGACTATCGTTAACTAGCTGTGTCCCTCGGTTCGTAGAACTTGATTGATGCTGGCCTCCGTCTTGATTGGCCCGTCCGTATAACTCAGTCTCGTTTTCATCGAACGGGGGATCATCCTGAATAATTAAATTTTCTATTCAAACTCGCAATATGCGAATCGAAATTATCTGGTCGCAGAAGAAGAAGAGAGGTATGTTGCATATATAGAAACCGTGCCAGTCCTGAAAAAAATGGAAAACTATTCTGCGCGCATTTATAATTTCTCTAAAGGAACAGAAAAACGATAGATCTTTTTGAGAGAGAGAACAATCGCGTTGATAGCTTACTGCGTATCCTCTAAGAAGAGTGGTGGATGGTGCATCAGAAAATCAATGCAGCGGTCCAGTGGTCTTAATCCAACTCGACCGGTCATCGACGTTTGATCCATTTTCCCTAGAAGCAACCGGGAAATAAATTTTCCTCGTCTGCCCTCGTTATGTCCACCCTTCGACCTGGCGACCCTTTCTTTTCACCTACGCCCTACGTCCGCCCGTGTCCTCGTTTCGCCGTTGTACTTGTCCCAAAAAGTGGAATCGAGGTCGTGGATGGAAAATATGCTCTTCGGTGCTCATCGTCGACCTTCTGCTCCTTTCTTCCTTTTCTTTTTCCTACGATCCTCTCTGACTTACCATCCATTACCGTGCCTTGTAATTCAGCATAAGTAGTAGAGCAGAATGTTCAAGCGAATGTAATATGATTCTGTTAAAAAAGAATTATTACAAAAATAATAAACGAATAATAAAAAGGAAAGAAAGAAATTGTATTAACAATTCTACGTTCTATTACAGGAATGTTCGCTGTTCAACAAGGAGTACCAGTGTTTCAGTACACGTTATCTGATTGGAAGATCATTGTAACGCATTACGGTGGATTAGCTGGACTAGCCTTAGTTGGTCTTCTTCTGGCAGCGATTTTACCCTGTGTGGGCTTGTTTTTTTGTTGCTGTAGATGTGCTGGCCATTGCGGCGCCAGAAGTCAACCCTTCGATAAGAAACACGACCACTGTAGAAAAGTGATGCTCAGTATGGTATTGATAGCCGTTGCTACTATTATACTGTAAGTATTTCATCGCATCTTAAAATAATATTCATCACTGAATATCCACTGAATTGAAATACCCGAAGAAGCTTAAAAATTTATTTCTAAAGAATGAAACAGAGACAAGGTTACCTCCGATTTTCCATCTTATCGTCGACCCGAATACTTACTCCTTCAAACGATATTTTCCCTCGTTCATCTCTGTATGATGCGCTTCGACAAGCATTGCCATTTTAAAGAAAACATTCAATCGAATATTTATGCCAATAAATAATGTATCAACGTCGAGCGATATATGGGGCAATGAAAATAAACAAAGTACAGGATCAAATCGTATCTAGAGCTTTCCAATTTAATTGTTTTCACGACAGAAATCAGAGAGAGAAAGGATAGGCACATTCCGATGTGTGACTTGCAGGTTCGGTGTGGTCTGCGCGTTTGTGACGAACGAGTACATGCAGGACGGGATCAAAGAACTCCCAAACAACGTCAAGATCAGCCTGAAAGATGTAAAGCTGTATCTAAGTACGACAAAAGAGGAGATCAATAGCATTCTCAAGACTAATTTCGACGAACTGGAAATTAATTTGAACAACATACTCCAAGCCAGCGGCAGAATCGTCACAGAACAGCTTGCTGAATACTCCCACGCGGTCTCGTTGACCAATTTAAGCGACATTGTGGCTGGCTTGGAGTCCATCAAGGAGGATCTCAAAATCATGCACACGATTACGAGAGATCTAAGGACTAATGCTAGCCAGTTGGACATTGGTATGCACCTGTTTGATACCGTACTTTTCGAACAACATAGTGCTTTAATTTTCGAAAAACGATGCTTCTTCTTCTTCTTCTTTTTCTACCTTTAGAATTCTAATTTTTAAGATAAGCACAGTGTACAACGGTTTAATTATAATTTATCTGCATTTTGTTCCAGTTGTACGAGGCGTTAAAAACAATCTGCTGCATACACTTGCTGCTTGCAAGACTCAAAATTGTAAGCAGGTGCTACACGATTATAAAGTGAATCAAATGTCTGTTCAGGTAGACTTCGATAAGGTACTTAGCGCTTCCCTTCTCTCTGCTCGTCATCGGCATTTCGATCATTCATCTAATCTTCTTTTTCCTTTACATGCATACAGTACATGGATCGATACTTCCCAAAGGTATGGTTTTTATTATTTACTTAAAATATACTTCTTCGGTTTCTCTCGTCGATTCATGATACAAATTACGTATCGATTACGCATCAATTCTCGATAGAAGACACTATTTTCTTTCGTTATTTTGCTCTCTTACTTTATTTCTTATTATTCTGTAACTTTTTGAGGAAAAAGAAGATAAATCTCATTTAAATCCATTTGCTATTTATTTGCTTGTGTTTAAGTTCTAATCGCAAGTAGTAGACCAATGGAAATTAATATGCGTTATCTGTCGAGTGGACATCAAAACATGGCAGTAACTGTCAATAGCATGCGCATTTATTTTCTTCGTGTTTATGTATACGTAGCCATTGGTTTACGAATAGAGTTATCGTGTAAACTTATCTGATTCCATGCTTTCCATTAAATAGCTTCAATCTGTAAGTTACGAGCTTGAAGCATGTAAATTTCTTCATTTTCTATACCGTCCGATATTTGTGTTGTTAATTGAAAATCTCGGTTAAATGTAGCATTTAAAATAATTCAAACGATTGCTACCCTTTCTTCTTTAACGCGTGGGTCAACAAAACGAGGAGAGTTTCATTCTATTTTGAAGCAATTCACGGCACGCGCGCACCTTTATTTTATTCCATTTCAGAATATTGAAACTTGCCGATATATCACATCTTAACTATATTATGTTTCCAGCCGAGCACTCTACTTGCATTGTGTATCTGTTTGCGACGAGAAACATTCAAAGAATTTTATATACTATCATGCACTTTTCATTACATGCAGTTCCATTTTCTCTTGCCCATTAATATGTGCAAATAATGGCCATCTATGAAAGTACAAGCATGACAGTGTTTTATGTTACTGACGTTCAATGTGTCACCAAAGGCATAGTTGTTACACCTTTCGTTTTCAACAAACACAGATCATTTCAACAGTCCTGTAATGTAACTTCTAATGAACGATTTCACATGCTTTTGCATTTCAGTTGCCAAATGTCACATCCGCCTTGAACAATATTACCATGCTGATGAAAAGCAATATCGTGTCGGAAGTCAGCCAGGGCAAAGAATCATTTCTAAAGATTCAAAAGGACATCCAACATGCCGTGAATGAAACTATCCCTGTGGTCAGCGCAAGCATCAGAAATTTTGGCGATGGCCCTGACGCTATCCGGAGAAATCTAACGATGCTTCTTGATAGAATAAACGTTGACATAGACAAGGTTTACATGAAGTATCTGGATGTTGCTCAAACGAATATCGATCAGTATTCGCCGTACAGGTAGACCGAGAGAAATGCAATTTTAACAATTTCGCACGTTCCTATTCATCTTCTTTAGCAAATCTGTTTTGTCTGCAGGTACTACCTGGGACTTGGGATATCGGGGATCCTACTGACAGTATTAATGTGTCTCACTTTTGGTCTCTTCTGTGGCATCTGTGGGAAACGTCCCGACGGTTACGGAGACGACTGCTGTAATAAAGGATCTGGCGCGCGATTCCTTATGATGTAAGCTTTCAATGATTGTAACAGTTAGCAGAGGCAGTTTCACACACCAGAAACTTCTACTGTGCGCGATGTTTGTCCAGGGCTGTTTGGATAATCTTCCTTTTAACGAGTGTACTAATGGTGATCATTGTTGTGCACATGGTCACGGGTGTTCTTGTTCAAAGAGCGATCTGCGAGCCACTGAAGAACCCGCAAGGCAACAGAATGTTCACTCTGGCTGATGAAATTGTGCAGATTAAAAGGATATTGTACCCTATGAATCCCGATGCTGACGTGAACATGAGCTACATAATTACGTAAGTACACTACCTACACGATTAAACATTCTAATTGTTTATCTGTTTCTTGCTTCACGGTTCAACGATTCATATTAATTAAACCTATTGAAATGTCAGACGATTATATTATAAACGTCTCGCAGAATTATCGTTTCATTTGAAACTTGAAACGTTTTTGTCTTAAAAAACTACATTTCGGTTATCATTACGTTTTAATCTGAAACATTTGAACAATATCCTTTGTTCACACTTGAAACACACTAAACACTCTATTCTAAATAGTTTGTACTCATGCGTTAGAAGCGTAACGCGTCCATCCATAACAGGCACGTATACGCGATACCTATGTACATTGCATCTTGTAAGATACACGACATTATACGTTATCGAATAGGTGATAACGTCAGTGATTTGATCGTTCTGTTTGTGACCTCAGAAAATGCAATCAAGACGAGACATTGTACAAGATCCTAAAACT
Source organism: Tetrapedia diversipes (assembly GCA_033822845.1). Classification (NCBI taxonomy): domain Eukaryota; kingdom Metazoa; phylum Arthropoda; class Insecta; order Hymenoptera; family Apidae; genus Tetrapedia; species Tetrapedia diversipes. Next base: position 157,593 of record JAOPTO010001096.1, on the reverse strand, counting down.
TGAAAAACTATTCGACGTGCATACATTGCGCGAATATGCTGGTCGTTACGATATCAACAACACTATCCAACAACTACGGCGCAAGATCAGTCTGTCGCCGGGTGTGGTCATTCTTACAGACAGTGCAAAATCAAAGTTGTACAATCTTGCGCAAAGTGGCCTCAGCGACATCAAATTTTATCAGTACATGGAGCTTCTCGCAAATAATATCACGAACATTAATCTGAAGCATCTGGCGAAGCAATTGTGGGATGTGTCTGCAGAGTTACCCAAGGGACAGGAAGACATTCGAATCAGTCTGGAGAAAAATGCTGTGGATCTAAGATATTATCACGAGCAATTAGTGAAGCCTATGGCGATGCTCAGCGAAGAGTTGGTTACGAAGGCTGTGACTCTCGAGGAAAAGATAAAGTTCAATCACAGCTCGATGGCGGAAGCCATTCATGGCCTCGTCGACGAAGTGACGAAAGCGCAACAGTTTTTGAACAAGGACGGGCCGGAATACGTGCAACATGTAAGTTCATTTTATCATTTAATGTTTAACTTTCTGTTATCAAACCTATGTAACCGTAGCCATGGTGTCACGCATACAATACGTAAATTGAAATTACCAACTAGTCTAGGTCAGAGGCGGATTTCAGTTTTTATCGTTCGTAGGTTATCATACATTTACCACCCTGCGATAATGAGCAACGGTGTGTGCGTGGGGGTGTTAAATTCTTTAAGTACTAGACTCGATAGTAATTTCTGTCCAAATTCATTAATTATTTCCGTAAACATTTCTGAACATTTATGTAAACCTTTTACCGCCCACACGATAAAAGCCATCGCTATCTGTTGTTTTGACGACCGGGAACTGTCGCTCGCTAATAAGAACACAAAACGACGAAGGAGGTCTCCTTACAATTAGTGCACCGCGTAACATCACAAACAAGAACCATGAATATTGTGGGAGATGGACGGAGATATTATTGCCGTGAATCAGTGAAACTTAGCTAATTACTCAGTTTTTACGACTAATTTCACTTTTCACATCCCATACCACTTTCTCATATACATTCTAATACATTCCAGACGATTAATTATTCACAGTTATCCGATTCAGTCTTTGAAGGATGTAATCGACGTCTGCGCGTTTATCATTGATTACATAAATCATTGATTATCAGTGAAATTCGCACACCCCTTGCGAAAACACTCTGTCATGTTTATTACAGTCCTTTTTGCATTCGCCAAATTATTTAATATCTTTTAGGTACATCCGTTTTATGTTCTTATCAATCTCATAAGTATTTGCTCAGTTTATAATGATCGGTTGTAAAATTATTATATAATTAAGATCGTGCGATTCCTTTATCGTGTACGGAAGAAATTTTCTTCGAAACTGCCGCTTCTTAAAACCTGTCGCCCCAGGGTATAGCCTGCTTAGCCTATACCTAAATCCGGCTGTGGTCTAAGCCGGTAAAAGATCAACCGTTTTAGAGGAACAAATATAAAGAAAGAAGAAGGCGCGCCAGATACTTATTTGACGCGAAACAAAATCATGATATTAGTAAGCGATGTCTGATTACAGCTAGCAACTAGATTTGGAAATGCTTTTCTTCGTCAAGTCGACAATTTCCTCGAGCGAGTTATCGATCATGCATTATTTCACGTTGGCAAATGCACCCCTGTTTCAAACGCATACAATGCAACGCTAGTCGCAGGATGCAACAAAGTTTTAGATCCATTTGTAAGTATGATTATTAACAAGGTAGCTTTTATAAACGGCAACGTTACGACATTTTATTTCTGGTTTGGATGATTTACAGAATGGTTTCTGGGCAAGCGTCGGTTGGTGCTTAATCCTGTTCATCCCAACCATAGTGTTATGCGTGAAGCTGAGCGCGCTCTATCAAAAATCAGATCCTTACCCAGGACCTCTAGTCGAAGCGTAAGTTTCTCTAATATTCTTATCGTGTTTAAACTGTAATCGATACCACCAAACGCTGTCATATGTTCCCAAGGCATAATTAGATACTCGCATATACATATCCAGTGCATGTTAAATCAAAGATATACCAGCGATGTGTATTTTGCTGTGAAATTAGGATCGCTCAATGTCGTCGATTCGATTTAAAAAGGGAAAGAGAGGAGGAAAGAAACAAGTATATTTTTCAATTCCTTGATTTGGAGTTTAGCATTATATTTAAAAATAAAGAATTGACGTAATTACATCTAGAGGAGGCTTTAAGAAGTCTACGAACAAAGATATTCTGTCCGATTACTCGTTATATGCATTCGCTCGGAAGCGATCGCTTTTACGATTTCTTCGCCAATTCTGGCTAACAAATTTTTAGTATTCTCTATGTAGAAAGTATTGTTAAGATTCTTTGTCTAAATCTGGTAGTTAATCGAGCATCCATTATTATCTTTAGCATGCACCCCGTTCGCGCTTGCAAGATCTTTTCTTTTTTTAGTCGGCATGAATCATCCTGTTGTTTCATTTAACAAGTCTGAAGATTGCATCGGCAATTCTCTGAATGAATTTCGTGCAAGTTAATAAACGTGTCAACCTTCATAAACGAAACTTGCTGCCAATTATCTCTGTTTTCGTTTCTTCGGTGTATCTGTGTACTATTAACTAATCGTTTGATCGTGTCAATTCAAACATCGGCCTCTTTTCCCAAGAACGTATCGCAGAAAATAGAGAGGAGAAAAGATAATGTTTGCCACGAAAAATATTCGTTCGGAAGGGGAATACGATTGTTTGATACGTTTATATATCAATAAATTTCCGAACTTTTCTTCTTCTACATACATTCTTCTATTGTGTAAAATTCTAATTTAAATTACACACGCGTGCACTTATTGTTAGCTCCACAAGTTAAATTGAAATTATAAATGATCAGGCTGTCGAATTCCCTTTAACTTCCAATGCAGTAGTTTATATTATGTTAGAAGTAGCTGTCTAATGTGTGGAATGGTTGTTGGAATCTAACTGCTAACACGCTCCGTTCCAGTGAATATTTGTATGACGCGTACGCAGACAGGGATAACATACCCCTTACTCAGTAAGTATACTATGACAACAGTCAAGTTTGCTCGCATGTCGAACTATATTGAATCGCGCCGCATGTCTGTAAATCCAGCCATAACATTGTGAACATTGCGTAATTGTTCGCTCCACAATACGATACTCTGTCCGTGGCCTGACACCAAATACATACACGTGTATATTTCTTCATAGATTGTAGTCTTTACGTATAACGCGTTGAAAAAAGAATCATGTAGAATGATGATTTTGTTCGTTAGAGTGATCGTTCCTTTTGTCATTCCGCATGAAACGTACTATACCATCCCTCGGCAGGCCTAACACAACAAGCACCCTAGATGAGATATTGTGAAATCCAAAGTATGAAATCCTCTCGAAAGTGATGATCGAAACAAATGACACAGTGAAACAATGAAATTCTATCACACGATCCTGCAGTATTCAGCTTTCGTTGTCACAAGTAAAAACATCTAAAATTTATAAATAAATCTTCTGCTATTTTATCCTCGTCTTTAACACCTTCTCGAGCAAGTTAGTCTAAACTAAAGAGCAATTTTTAGCGTAGACGGTGTTAAATTTGTTTAGCAGCCCCGACGCTTTTAACTAGCAGTTAGAGATACATTCTTTATTTCCTTTCTTACACAGATACGCAAACAGTCACGAAATACATAATCTTAGTGGTATGAAGATTAGTCTTTCTCGCATATCAAGCTACTGTTTAGTATATTAATAACACGTAAAAACACGCGAAAACAGCTTAGCAAGCGGTACACCGATTTCTCTAACTCGCATGACGAGTGGCAGTCGGCCTGCGATTTATTCAGCTGAAATATTCTTTTTGTTTACAGTGTTCACGATAAAAAATACGTGTCACACAGCAGAGATCCTTATGCAAAGTATGAAAGCTACGAGGGTCCAGCAGGTGGTGGATACGGCGAGCGGGAAAGAGTCCCGGAAGCGCATCAGAGCACGTCCCATTATCACCATTATTCCAGATACTCCGATGTGGCACCTAAGTGAGTGTTCGGTTAAACGAATGGACAAATTTCTAACTGATCATTTCTTAAAGCGACAGTTCTACCGATTACACTAAATAACGTAAATTTTATTAACGTATTTGTCTCCGAAAGGAACAGTGTTCCTCAACTGTCGTAAAATTATACTGTCGCTCTAAGAATTCCTTTTCTTTCCCCTTATTTCACTTGGATCGTCATTTCGCATTTCTTGAAGAAGAACGAAAAATGAAGAATCCTTTCTTGATCCAGCGAAACGTAGAATACGTTCTTGGGGGTTGTAGAAATCTCAGAGCCGTTTCTCACGAATATCGTGAGCAATTGCGCTCTTGAACCGAATTCTGGGTTCAATAGGTTTCTCTAAAATCGACGATTTTCCTTTCATTTTCTCCGGTTCACTAGTTCATCTCTTGTTTATTTTGCAGTTCCACCCCCACGTGGCGAAGCCACGAACCTACCGCCCCCTCCAAAACAGAACCTCACAATAAAGTCTTTAGCATATCGATAGAAACGCAGTAAGTCTAGCAATATCCTTTCGGAGAACAAATTTCAACTCAGCTTTTTGTGACACGTTATGCAATCCTTCCTGTTTTACCATCAACTCGTTTATCCGGTGTACATAGTAGTATACCTGTATCTCGATGCCAAATCTTCCACCATCACCGATCTTTCATTCTATCCGTTTTTTTAATCTCTCTGTCTTTCTCTCTCTCTCTCTCTCTCTCTCTCTCTCTCTCTCTCTTTCTTTCTTTCTTTCTTTCTTTCTATTCCGTTCATCGGTGAGCAGGGTTCCCACTCATCGCGCGACATTCTTTTTTCTGCCTTTTATTTCTCCGATTTGTTTTGAACGCTCGACTTAATGAAGGATGGGATCAAGTTCTGAATAATAACTTGCACGATACTTGATAAAACGAAGACTACATTTGAAAGTTGAAGAACTCTAATAAACGCTTGTAAGTATTCTTAACAAATCTAATGATCATGGAACCTCCTGTAATTGAAAAGTATGCATTTTTCATCTACAGTTAGTAATAGTGAAAAAGATTTTTTTAATTTGTTAACGTTTCAATTTTGTACGCTCTAAAATAAGTAAATCATACATAGATAACAGTACTGCATTTTCCCCTGTATCATATTATGCTACCAGCAGCCACAAAAGAATTACAAATTGCATGATCCTCCCTATATATCGTTGAAAATACCTCCCTGTGAAATATATGATTGAATTTTTCTAGTGTTTCGAAAGGGTCAAATGGATCTACGAGTATTTAAACGATTTTTTATGCATTTTATTCTGTTTATTAATTTCATTTGTATCTCCTTCGATATTCAAGTACATTCATGTTAGAGTGTTTATAAAAGTTTCAAGCACATCTCATCAGATTTCAATTCGATCAATGAGTAACGTTACCAAGTAGTCCAGAATATACTTAAGAAAAAAAGAAATGAGGAAACGAAAGAAAGGAAAAGACAGAGAGATAGGAAAATGAAAGACACCGTTGAAGTATCGTTGTAAAGGTGCAAATTATTGTTGTCACCATGCAAGCTATTCTTGATCCCATTCGCACATCTCATGCAACCCCGTTGGTCACGCTTTTTTTCCCGGTTATTTCCAGGTGAGTGGGAACCTTGCGGGGGGGCAACTTCTCGCGTCTCTCGATACGCCTCTGCACGTAAGTCGCAAGACAGATTGTTATCAATTGTGTCTCCGTACTTCGTTTTCCTTAGTTCGTTCTTTTGTTTGACTCGTTTGCGTCGCAAGCAACCAAACAAGCAAGCAAGCAAGCAAGCAAAACAAACAAGCAAGAAAGCAAGCAAGCAAGCAAACAAACAAACAAACAAACAATCAAACAATGGCCTCGCTAGAGCTTTCATGGAAAAAAAATCCTAGGTCTTGTTGTGACTGTATGTAATAGAAGAAAAAAAAAAGGGAAAAAAGAAAACGAAAAAGAAAGAAAAGAAAGTATATAGTTGGGTGGTATCAACGTTAGTCTGTATGCCACCGCAATAATAAACAAAATACGCAGAATGTTATTAAGAGCATGCTCGAGTCTGAAATTCGAATTACCTGTTATGCAGGATATTTACTGTGTAAAATTTACTTTGATTTCGCTTCGGCAGCTTCGTCATTCGTTCATTCGCTAAAGCCTATATACGTATGCTTTGGCAAACAATAACTAAGTTACTTAGTTCAGTGCTCGAGAAATTATACTATCTGTTTTCTGTTTTCTTCTTCTTTCTTTTTTTTTTCTTTTCTTTTTTCTTTATTTTTTGTACTCATTATTTCACACGTCTGACGAAGAATAGAGAATACGTTCTGTAAGTGAAACGTATATTTTCACTTTTCACGATTGAATCGTAATTCAAACGATGTTATTACAGAAACTGTGACTTCCCTAATGGTGGTCCTCCTGGTTACCAACCAGCTGCTGCAGCTCCTCCTCCCCTAAGCACGGAATACGAGCGACCACCTCCCTATTACTACTATCCTGGGCCAGGGTGAGTTTGAAAAATTAAAACGTTTCGCATACTCATAAAACAGTATTTATCGCTTGATTATAAAAAGAAAAAAGGATACGGTTAGCCGCAATAGTAATAATTAAGTTTTCAGCAGTGAATATTTTAACCGACTCGCAATGGTAGAGAGTAATAAGTAGCTATTTTCACGATACTTTTCAGGGACACAAATTAGGAAACAAGTGCCGTGGCATGCGCAAAGGTAGCGCTGAGTAACGTGGCTACCCATAGTCTCACCCGTAGTTACAAAAGGACGCTGAAAAAGAAAAAGAAATCTGGATGCAAGCGGGACTACGTTTAATTGTAGCTTTCCTGTTTGAGCGTGCCACGGACGATCAATCGATTAAAGACCAAGTTTGATACAGACTGAGGTAGGCTAAAATAAATTGCTCGGCGAGCGCGAGTAGTGTGATCAATGTGTGCGATTTGTTTCGTTTAGTATTATTTTTAGACATCGTACGTATCGCGAAAACAAAATGTACGTTGCACCGAATATTATTTTTACGCGATCGACAGCTTTTCCTTCTTCCCTTTTCTTCCTTTTAATCACGCTTTAGTATTTTCGTTTTGTTTCCCCTCATTTCATTATCTGCCTTTTCCTGTTTCAATCATAAGACAAACTGTAATGAAGCGATGATTTTCATCATTTGTGTTCGAACGTTCGTGTGACAGAATGTATATTGTGTGACTGATGTATATTACATCATTTTCGTTCGATATTTCATGTTTCTTATACCAAATGCCATCGTTACCAAAACTTTTCTTTTCCATTATTGTTGTTCGACCCGTTCTCGTCTTCGAGATTCACGGGTATCTATTACTCGCTCAAAATAAAAGTTTCAAAGTTTCGCAAGGAAATTTGTCTATAAAACCCTTCTGGTTCTTCTCTAGCATTTAGTTCTTAGTATAACATCGCGCAAGATTTAAATCATCGTTTACATTAACCGGTATTGATAAAAGTTTGTTATCGTACCCTCCTTGTTGACCCACTGGCGTACGCTTCTCTTTCATGAAACAGAAAAACCGATCTCTGTTCAAAAGTTATGCGTGTATATAACATGTATTCTCTGCCGCTTGTGTCTTATGAATTTTCATTGTTCTTTACGTGAACTCTGCCTACCAAGAAACGCAATACACGAATACACAGAATGATAGTGACTAATTACGCCAAGACGTCAATAAGCCGTCGTTACGAAGAACTCGTGCAATCGATTCCAGTTTACACGTTTATTCCTTTAGCGTTAGTGAAAAAAAAAAAACGTCGAACCCTTGTGTAGACCGTTAGAGTAGTTTTTTCTGCGTTTACATGATAAAGAAAGTATGATACATAAAAATTCTGTTCGATACAATAATAAAATGTCTCGCTCCAAGTATTGTTATGATTACAATTATAATGATAACGATAATGATTTTGGTAGCGACGGTTGCGATTCTGATGATTACGACGACGACGGCGGCGGCGACGGCTATTATTACTATCATTATCATTATTATTATTATTATTATTATTATTATGTTCAAGAATTTCCATATTGTGTTCGATCGTCTATAACAACGGATTAATATCACAAACATTACGATGTTTTATTATATGTTCAGCTTAAACAGTTTATTGTTTAAAGGTTCGTTCATGAAATTTTGTTCCTTTTAAATGACACTGCCATCTTGAACGAGTCGCATTTAGTAATATATGCACATAAAGCATCGAGTTTTTCAACTCGTATCGATCGCAAAGGCTTCCGTGAAATAAACGAGAAATTCATGAAAATCGTTGGCGTGACCACGAAACTCGATCAATGATTCTTGGCGATCTCAAGCACTGAATAACGCCATATTTATATGCCAAACGACGTTCTTTAACGTGGACCGTGAAGCTCGAACGTACGCGGTACTGATTCGAACTTGACGATCCACTTACCTCGATCTTTTTGGATCGTTCGTAGACGTAAGAAAATCCTGAGACGAATTTCCACCTTCGCATCCAATGGTGCCGATATAATTTTTTCACGGTGGAAATTCGTCTCGCCGTAACATCGTCGCTACAAAATACCCATCCTATGTATGTATATGATTTTCTTCGATTAGACGTTTTCCTTACCCGTAATTTTACCATGTAATTGCTACCATTCTGAGCTAAAGAAAGTAAACAGACGTTTGCACATCGCATATGGATCGTACAGGTTTAAACCGTACCTATGCGGCGCAGGAATATCTTAATAAGCAGACGCGACATCCGTACAGTACTTCGATGTAAAATATAAAAGGATGACGAATCAATCCTTTTGAAGCGACGAGGAAGAGCTTTCGTTTTAGATAGAAGACTGGTTCTTTGTAAATTACAGAGGCTGTTTGAAGGGTTGATGAAATGAAAGCTTTGAAATGTGTGTAGTGCATTAAGAAAGTAAATAAATACATGGATAACTGTTCGCAGTCGAGCGCAACTTTATTTCGTCGAGGAATACAAATAAAATCGATGTAGATTGTAAACGGGTTAACAAACAAAGAAAGTTTTCATTTTAGATACTGTAGGAGTCGAAGTAATGATTCGTGTAAGTTTGTAAAGAATGATGCAACCGGTAAAATGAACTTTTATCCCGTTCCAAGTTCAGCGATATTTTTAAGTATTCTGATCGGTATTTAGATCCAGTGAAACCCTGTATCGCATACAAAAGCATCAGGTTGTGTTGCACTTTTTGTAGAGAACCTGAATAATACACATAGTCGTTGCCATTTCGAGCAACATATTTTAAGGTTAACATTATACGTATGTTAGGTAGATCATGCCGCCCATGCTATGGTCCCTCTATGGTTCGACTGACGGCAAATTGTTAAAGAAAGGAACAAGATAAGGATTACTTTCCTTATACACTGCGCGAAGGACATGCGAAGAAGTGGGAGCGCAAACTTATAAGAATCTTTTTAAAGGATAACGGTAAAGAGAGGAGGGGGGGGGTGGTGTGTGAGAGTCGTGTGACAGGAGAACCGTATATTTCACTGGCTGTAAACGCGAAGAAAAAGGAAGGAAAGAGACGAAGGAAGCTGGTGATGCTTGGCGATGCTGAGAGAGAGAGAGAGAGAGAGAGAGAGAGAGAGCACGGTTTTCCGCTTTACCATTATTGTATTCACACACACACACACATTTAGCATAGTGGAAAGTAACCGATGTTTTTAGCGTAATATCGACGGAAACACAAATATCAATCGTTGTCGTTATCATCGTCGAAGAAGTAGAAAAAAAAAAGAACAGAAATGAAACGTTAAAGGAATGTAATAATCGAATTACTATATGGACTCGTAAAACTATTTTATCCGGTGGACTATATATTAGCCATGTCTCGTAAGGAAAATGCATGAAAACGAGCCGGAGAACGAGTGCCGTGTAGAAATTCGTGTGTGAATCGCACGAATGACGAAAAATTACAACTGTCGCGTGCCATTGGAAGGCACCGCAAAAAAGAAAAAAGGAAAAAAAAATAATAAGAAGAAGAAGCCGTTTATCTGGTGCTATTTTTATATAAAAAAACGTAGCGACGATTTGATGCCAGGCACTCCTTCTCTATATTCATAGATACCATACGTTGAATAAATATAAGACACGGAGACTTTGAATGATTGAAAAGAAGGGGCACTCCATTCACCGCCTTCTAAGGTGAAGCCACAGAACAGATAAGTTATTAAGACTTGTCTAAGACTCCCGCGAATAATTCACCTTTCGATAGTGTGCCATAGTCTTTTCGATTATGCAACGTATCAATAATTATAGAACACAAATTTCGTATCTAGAGATGCTTTTAATCCACATGTTGCAAAAGACACAATTTCAACAATTTTGCATTTTGCAATTGTGCATTTAAAAATAAAATTCTTCAAGGTATTACTTTATAATTAATTCACTACAAAACGAAAGAGAAGTATTCGAAGTTCAATTTATACTTGAAAGAATTGACTATCGATAGGTGACGCTTGAGTTTTCAGATGATTTTAATTCTCACGAGGTATTTATACTTTGAAAGGGTAATCGATCGAGAGTTTCTTTGCATTCTCTTTTTCTGCTCAATTCTTACAACATTCGTAACGTTCGAGGCGAATGTTGGTTCGTTTCTTTCGCTGAACTTCAGCAGCCATTCCAGCGAGATTGTTTTTTGAAAAATCCCGGGATGAATAAGAACAATATACTCGGTTGAACCTCGTGATTTTTCAAAAATTAATTTCGTTTCAAAGAATGTTAAGTCTTTGATTGCACATATACAAATGTGGAAATGTAGCGTATGCCATCGATTCTGGTGTTTTTACAATTCACCGATTGTGTTTGTTACAATTAATTATTATTGCTATTACGATGATTATTAATATTATAAAATTATTATTATTATTATTATTATTATTATTATTATTATTATATTATAAAATGAGTGTATCACAGTTTAAATATATCTATTTTATATTAAATCATGAATGCTGTGGGTTAATAATTATTTGCAGCGATGTTCCATGATTTACAAACATTTCTATTGCAACAACTCATGTACGTAATTCACACGTAATACACACGATGCACGTTAACATCACTGTAGCGATTTCAAAACCAATTTTGAAGATGAAATGACCGAATTTTATCATCAGCAATTAATCCTATTATCCTTACACCATTTACGCATCACCCGAATAATCTGTTCCACTTGCGAGTTAGAAGTATTTTTTAGAAGTTGTATGATCTCGGGTAACAATTCCCTAAAAATAATCGTATTTAAAATACCTGTTGCGAATTGATAATAAGAAAAGCTTACTTTGGTTGCCTTTCGGCTACAATATATTGAAACGTGCCGCAACAAGCACCGCGTTTGCCTTCCCAATTTTCCGGACTTGGATCCATTCGTTCCAACATGTCAAATGCTTTTGCCGCGTACCAAAATTGTCCAACTTTGTAACAATCATTTGCGATTAGTTGAAGTAAATTAAACGATTCCGTTGTTGTGTCCATCTTTAAATACAACTCCCAGCCTAGTTGAGGTTTCTTGTTCATTATGTCTAAACGAGGAAAAACGTGAGAACGTGTATGTTTTAAAAAGATTGATGCATTAATTAAAGTTAAATATTATTTCATCACCGCAACGTACAACAGTGCGCTAAAAGGCTTATGTAAATGTAATCGTTCTTATATTTTTCGTTTCGTATATTTAGAAACGCTTCTTCCGCCTCTTTAAAATAACCCGCTGCAACTTGTGCTTGAGCGTAATTAAAGTTAAAGTTGTCTTCGTTGGAAAAGTAAGTTTTAATCGAGTTCAAGTAAACCAGAACTTCCTCGAATTGACGATAAAGAAAAAAACAGGAAGCCATACATTGTCTGCCGGGTATGGTGTCACATTCTGACGCAGAAGAACCCACTAATTGAAAATATTGTTGTGCTGTCTTTATGTTATCGCGCTGAAAATAATCATGTTAATTACTGTATTCGCCAATTCGTCGATTTACCTACGACCTACCGAACTCGTTTCCTGTCCTATTACCGCATTAACTATTCCCTTCAAAATGTATTCCTGCGGAACAGCTGGTTCAAGATCTTTGATTAATTCAAATGCCTCCCGTGTGTTGTCTTGTTTCAAATAATATATCACTAAATTGAGCCTGGCCTCTGGTATAACGTCCACCAAATTCGGTAAAATTTGTAACGCGCCCTCTCCATCTTTAAACACCTAAAGGAGAAAAGGAAAATGAATCGTTGCTCCACGAACAAAATGTAATTAAACAGTTGTGTAGTAACGTTGAATAATCGATAAACGTTACGTTACATTACATACAACTGTGTTATGGCGTATAAGATCGTGACTGCAACCGAAAGAACTAGACATTTTCTCTGTCAATTGTTTCATTTCGTTTTGCGCAGCACCGCCGTTGTATAAACGAAAATGATTGCATGCTTTCAAATTGATAGCAATCGCACTGTCAGGATATTTTTGTAAATAAACTTGGAGAACTTCTTGAGCCACATCGTAGTAGTCCAATTTATAATAACACAAGGCAACGTACACGTTTAAGGCGAAATACTCTCTGTGAACAAGAAACGATAAATCAATCTGAAAAATGAATCTTGCAGAATGCGAAGGTATTTTCTGTTTATTCGGGATCGGAAAATATAACAGGACAAAGAAGGAGGAGGAGATAAGAGGAACGGGTACCTGGAACTTCTTAATTCTTTGATCAAATGTACAACCGAGTTTTTATCGTTTAGATTTCCGTCAATGCTACTCGACCCGTCGCCACTGTCGCTATCGTACTCTCTAAATAGCATTTCAATTGAAAATATTACATTTCATATATGCCCTTTGAGAACATGAGACCGGAAACAAGTTTGATAACAACCTGTTCTCTAACAGAATCTTCTTATAAACATCGATAGCTTCTTGATAATGAGCTTTCAGATAATGAATTGATGCCAAACTAAGCTGATCTTCTATCACATCCTCCAGCGTATGATGGTATTCCATTAACCTTGCTTCATTGCCCATTTTATGGGCTAAGTGAAATAATAGCCTGTTCTTCAGTTTACTGTGCGGAGCATCTTCGAGGATTTTTTGTGATTCAGGATACATTCCGAGATAAAAGTAGCAACACGCTAAATTTGTTGTCAAATCTGCAGGCGTTTCTTCCCTTTCCCTTAACTTTTCGTAAATGCTGGCCGCACGTTTGTAATCCCCCAAGTGGAAAGCACAGTATCCCATCCATAGCTCAGAGTTTAACGTACTTTCTGTCGCGCTATTAAACTCTAAAAGCGTTAAAGCGCCTGTATAATCGCGCTTTTCTACGAACTCCTCTAATTTGGGAATCCTTTTGTCCGATACGGTTCTTCTCACTCCTTCCGATGAAGCTGGCTTAGCCCTTGATAGTATCTGTTATAAATGATTTTTGTATTACAGATACCGTAATGATGTAGAAAATTTAAACAATTCAAATGAATAGAAAGTGCAAACAACGCGGAAGATTGAATGTGTGAGAAAGTGATTATTAGAGCATTGGTAAATTATATATACTGAAAGAAAATTAAAATACGATGCACAATGCAATGTTTACCATTCTTGATCACCGTTGCTAATAGTTACGCATGAACGCATTGATTAAGCTGATTACGCTGTGATCCAATTGTAACGAATTACCATAATGCTCTGCATTATCCGTTTCACTTGTACACCAACCCTGTAAATATATCTAAATTAGCAAGCAAAGCTTTTTAACTCGATATGTACTTCAATCGTGAATTTTACAAATTTCCAATTTGATCTTTTAAACGTCACTTACAGATGTCACCCCAATGGCGGTAAAATCGAAGCATCTTTTCTTCAAAGGTTAAACGTATATACATATGTATATTATCTTTTTTCCTCATTTTCAGCCCCTCCGAAGCAGTTTATCTTCTAGATTATATAATGTAGTCGTTGTATTGTCGTTAAGTTCATTTAAATAAAGATTTGCCAAAAATGATTATTTTATATGGAAAATAGTTTAATAAATCATACGTTGGTTTGCATAAATTTGACAACAATTTCAATTAAACGAATATATAGGTGAAAAATTGCATGCAACATCTGATTTCAATTAAATTGATATAAAATAGTATATTCAGAACGCAACCGACCGTCGCGGAGGTTACATCGCCGGTGGTTTACGCATCTTTTTCCGTAATGTTGGAAAGTGTTAAACATGTTTTATTAGTGCTTTCTGGAAAAGGTGGTGTTGGAAAATCTACAATCAGCACGCAACTAGCACTTGCACTCAAGGAGTCGGGTTTCCGAGTAAGTTGCAAAATTTCCAATAATTTTAGGTTAGATTGCTTACATGTCAAAAATATTGTAGGTTGGCTTATTAGATGTTGATCTCTGTGGACCTAGCGTGCCTTATCTATTAAATTTGGAAGGCAAAGATGTTCATCAGTCTTCTGACGGGTATTTTCAACAATTTCTATGCATTTTCCTTAGCGTTCTATATAATATACTACATAATGTAAAAGTTATTTGCTTATATTATCATTATTTTATTATCTAGATGGGTACCAGTGTTTGCAGATAAGGAACAAAAACTGGCTGTTATGTCAATAGGATTTTTATTAAAAAATCAAGACGACAGTATTGTCTGGAGAGGTCCAAAAAAAACAGGAATGGTTAAACAATTTTTGACTGATGTTGTTTGGCAGGATATTGATTATTTAATTATCGACACACCACCAGGAACTTCGGATGAACATATTACTGTAATGGAAAACTTGAGGTAGGATTATAGTTTTATTTTGTTTACGTATACGCACGAACGCACGCATGTACACACGTACACACGCTTATGAGAATTTTTTAAACTAAATGCAAAAAGAAGCTGGAATAAACACCTGACAAATCTGTGATGTTACTAATATCACATGCTTTGCTCCCATGTGACCATGATTAACAATTGTATGACATCCAAATTATGTATACTTCTAATTAGATAAGTAGTTAGTCATACGATTGATAAGCTCACACATTTTATTTTAATGTGTACTAAGAGATACCCTATTATGGTACATAATGCTATACCGAAATTAACAATTTTCTACTTTTTTCGCTTTCCCTTTCAGAAACGTTAAATGCGATGGTGCACTTATAGTAACCACTCCACAAGCAGTTGCAGTGGATGATGTTTTAAGAGAAGTAACATTTTGTAAAAAAACTGGTATTCACATATTTGGTATCATTGAAAATATGAGTGGCTTTGTTTGCCCATCATGTTCGGTAGGTAACATTTATTTAATTAATATTTGACAATCTAGGAAAGAAATTGTTTTATTGTTATTAATAAAAAGAAAATGTAATAACTACAGGAATGTACAAATATATTTTCGGCGGGCGGAGGAATAGCTCTTTCGAGAATGGTAAATGTACCATTCTTGGCTAAGGTGCCTATAGATCCACAAGTTGGTAAAGTAGCACAAACTGGACAAAGTGTTCTGGCAACATTACCCGACAGCCAGGTAGCACAAGTATTTCGAAAATTGGTCGAGGAACTTACTCAAAGCAAGGAAGCCTAAGAGTGATTGGTGTTACCTGTGATCTTAAAATTCACTTTATCCATTTTACAGAGAAGCGCATATTCTGCCGTTTTGCAACGAAATTAAATAAAGTAGGTTAATATGAACAAAGACAGGTTTTTATTAAAAACAAATATATATGTAATTCATGACATCATAATAGACATATAACATTGTAAAATATTTGCATTGTACACAAATAATATGTAAAATTGTAAAGGGTTCATCCATCCAATTACATTCTATGAATATACAATCGATATAAAAGGAAGTAGAGTGTGTTTGTATAAATATAACAATAATTTTTATGTGATATCGTTCGCAAAAGATACAAAAAGTTGACGTTTTTATACGCATCGCGAAAAATATATTATTACACATGTGTATACATGATATCCTGTTTCAGCGTTGATAAGAACATATGAATGCAGTTCAAAGGTTTTGTACAAAATTGTGCATAAGATAGTATACCACTGTATAATGTATATACATTGAAATCTTTGCAAATCTTTTCAAACTCGATGTTACCCGATTATTTACATTTTTAATTGCTGTACGCATATTTCGAAAATAAAATGATGTATTTTCCTCTTACATTAACCTTTATCAATTACAGAATAATGAAAAGCACTAATTAATTCGATAATCGTTTCAAATAAGCTGTCCAAAGTTCCATTTTGTACTCCAACGTAGCAGCCAGTTTATCTTGTGCTTCAAGAATACCTCTACCAACTACAGCTAAATCAGCTCCAGAATTTACAACATATTCTGGGTTATTGTATTGCTGCCCCAAGTTATCAGAACCTTTTGATAGCTTTACTCCTGGTGTTAACTGAATAAGTTCCAAATTTGAAAAAATATTTGACTGACAAACAATACCCGCCACCATATCAGAATTCTGTGCCATAGATACAGCACTCTGCACGTATTCATCAGTAGTCAAAGCTCCTTTAGAAGACATTTCTGCTACTATAAAAAATCCACGGGGCTCGCTTATATTCTTTAATCCGGTCTTTAAGCCGTCTATGATGCTTTGACCAGCAACTGCGTGCACTGTAACAAGATCAGCCCACTCTGATATTTTATAAATGCCTTTTTGATATTGTAAGGCTACCGTCTTGCCGATATCGGCAAATTTTCTATCTTCCATCAATAAAAAGTCGTGTTTCTTAGCCAACTCCTTCAATTGTTTTATAAACTCATCATTAAAATCTTCCACTATATCTATATGCATTTTAAGCATTACAATATACGGTCCTATTAAATCGGCCAACTTTAAAATAGCATCAGCTTCAGTTAAGTCTGCTGCTAAACATATAGTAGATTGTTTTGCTTCCATTAAACTAAATATTTTAGAAGTAATTACACTTTTAGTCCTGCTAGCACGAATGTGGAATGGTGTTTTCAAACGTTCCTCTAAAACTTTTCAGTTCAAAATTGAAATTTAATATCGTACAATGAATAGTTAGTTTATCAGCAAAAGTTATATTACCTTGAACAGAAATAATAGGTGCCTGATATTTCAGTAAATAATCAGTCACCTTTTTTACAATTTGTGGAGTCATTCTATTAGCTTCTAAGAGATATGCCATCAGCATGGTGACTGTATACAAACTCCTCATTCTAATTCCATGATTTTCTATATTCTTTTTGCCACCCTGCTCCCTATCGATCACTACAAAAGTTTCTGTTACTTTTAAGCCTTCCTTTCTAAGAGCATCAACTGTTTCCAGGATGCTGCTACCACTTGTGACTACATCTTCAATAATTATACAGTGATCTCCTTGCTTAAAATTGCCTTCTATCATTTTCTTTGTGCCATATGCTTTTGCTTCCTTTCTTTTAATCAACATAGGTACATCAGAGTCAACAGAAATCAAAGTTGCTAATGGCAAAGCTGTATAAGGAACACCACAGATGAGTGTTATATTTGAAGATTCTTCTGCAAACTTCCATAAAGCTCTAGCTAAGCGAACCTATTAGACATTTAAAAACTGCTAATTGAAAATTCACACAAGCAACTGTTGATAAGTAGTTATAATTATTGTAATAATGATGAAGCTTACCATAACTTTTGGATGCGAAATTACTACTCTTAAGTCGAAATATACTGGAGATTTCAGGCCAACCTTGGTCACAAATTCTCCAAACTTCAACGCATTTATTTCGTAAAGTGCGATAGCCAATTCCTTTAATTCGGCATCCATAGCATTTGAATTTCTGAACATTATTTCACTTTATTCTAAAACCACTATACGCCGCTCATAAGATATACCTAGACGGAATGTGGGTCCAATTGGCTGTAACGTAGAAAGTCCAACTTACCCGATGCGATCATAGCATCTACTTATACACATTTCTGCTATTGGTCGAAAGAGTCGCATCACTAATAGAAGCTTGCAGAACGTGTCAGAATTGAATAGGACAGAGCAATAACGAGCGGTGACCTACTACGCATTGACGTAGGCATATATGTAGGCTTGATGCGGACAAGCAATTTTTTGACACACAATCGTATATCTTCCTTCCTTTTTCTAAATGAAAATAACGAAGATGAGCCAAAAGGTGACAACTATTAAGCACGATAATATTATACATTAACTATTAATTTTTACCTCGCTGTCAGACACTTAAATCTGGCTGTCATGTGTCCGGTATTTTCTTCACTAAACCTTGTAAAATTTAACCTTAACAAACACTGGCATAACATTTGTATATTAGATAGCAGCACAAATTATACTTAAATTAAAAAGTTTAATAAAATTAGAAATTTATTTAAACATTTTTACTTTTCAAAAAACCTGGCTTATAAGGCGATATACATATACATATAAATGAATATGTCGATTTCTGTACGATAACCGAAAATAATCGCAGTTTGCTGGTATAGTAGGATTTTTGTAGTCCTATCAAATATCGAAATCCTACTATCATGTCAACATGTGTCGCATTTAGGAAGGGAGGAGGCTACGATAGTCACAAAGGTGAGAACAGGCGAAGCGAGCTACTTACCCCTCTTACCCCTCTACCGTCCCAGGTCCCGACGTTCCACCACGGCGTATAATATATACATGTGTGAAGTAGCAAATAAAGCATTCAATGTAACAATTTGGTTGAAATGCAAACTTTTCTCTTAATACTACCACCAGCGAATTCAGCCTTGCGGTCAACTTCATCGTGTAGAGCATAAGTACTTTAATCTTTGTTTAAAGAAACAAAATATCAAAAATTCTTGAATCATTCAATTTAATAAATAACGTTCAGATAAAACAGTAGTTTTTAAATAATAAATAAAATTTCGAAAATCAAATAATTTATTCTAAGAGGCATAAAGTTAAATGTAAACAAAAGGTAGAACACATTAATAATATACTCTTTATTTCTTTTATTCAA
Source organism: Tetrapedia diversipes (assembly GCA_033822845.1). Lineage (NCBI taxonomy): Eukaryota > Metazoa > Arthropoda > Insecta > Hymenoptera > Apidae > Tetrapedia > Tetrapedia diversipes. Next base: position 138,584 of record JAOPTO010001096.1, on the reverse strand, counting down.
TATTGCTGTTGTTATAAGTGAAAACTCGATTCTCTTCGATGCAACTGAATACCGTAAAAATATATTATTGAACTTCGTACTGCGTACGATAATATCCAAATCCTTTCGATTAGTTTTATTATTTATTTATTTCCCCAACCCCAAAGACCTTTCACAAATCCTGTGAGACCAGCTTGACCGCCTTTTTTAGCTTGGTCACCGAGTTTTTCACTCAAATCTGGAAATTCTACCATATTAAAGGCCAAATCAAAGAAGAGTGGCTTGCAAGGAATAGGCTGCATAGGTGGTGGCAATTTGTAAACATTTGGTTGTTTCGTAAGGAGCGCACTGTCTTCTCTGTATTCGTATAAACGTTCATACAAAGGCTTCTTCGTTCTCGTATATTTATTCATGCTAGATTCCTCTTCCTGTTCATCTTCTAAGACACTGTGCGCGTGTGCTGCGTATTTTGCACCCTCTATAGAAGTCTTCAACTTCTGGAGAGCGTCCCTTAATGATTCTGGAAGCAGTTGACCATACTGTAGCGCGTTTTTCACATGCTGTGCAGATCTCTGATACAAAGCCATGGCTTCTCGCCATCGATGTAGATTTGCCAACGATTGCGCCATATAATAACATCTGAAGGCTCTGTAGGTTTTTGTCTTAGCTTCTTGTTCGCGTACAAATTCCTCGTCCTCTTGCAGTTGCGATATTTCAACGAGATTATGAAGAGCTGCCTCGTATAATCGCACGATATCCTGTGGCTTTGCTTTTGCTGATTCTTCCGCCGTTTTAATCAATGCCAAGTTCCTTTCCAAAGTACGAGATAATCTGATATATTGCAAATACGTGATTAAATGCTGTGGCGGAGATAATTTGTCATTGTCCTTATTTTTTAACTCGTTCTTAAAGAAATCTCGTACGGCTGAGATCGCGTCCTTACAGTCTAACAGGTGCGCTTCCAGCAGATCAATCTTAGCCTGATTAGTGGTTGCTTTCTCCAATGTCTGGTTTAATCCAGAGTCAGCAATTAAAAGACCTGCTGCTCTCGAAGGCACTACGCCACATGATTTTCCACGCCAAGTCACTTCTTCGGCGTTTGCTTGTTTTTCTCGTGTTTGAGCTATTAAAGAGTCCAAACCAGCCAATAATTCACCACTTAGTTGTCCTCTCATTTGCATCAAATCATCTATAGCAGTGGTATCTCCAATGTTATAAGCACAGTATCTAAGGCTTGGAGCGAGTTCCTCGACGCGAGCATTGTACATTATTTGCTCTGACTCCGGTAGCGCAGAAGCTAACTTTCCATACACCATCTGAGCTTTCTTCAAATTCTCCATTGCATTTTTCCATAATTGTAATTCAAAATATAAGGATCCATGTATCCATGCAACATATGCTTGAGCTTCTAACTTTGTTCTTGCATTGCAATTAACTCTCTGGAAAAGGTAGTTACATTGAAAAGACATTATCCTTTTAACACAAAAAAGCACAGCTTACCTCTATTAATTCTTGTAACTGTAAAGCATATGTAGCAGCTTTTCTCAACCTAGATATCAAATGAAATTTCTTCCTTGGCTCTGTATTGGATTCCTGACGCAATTGCATGGCATAACTCCAAGCCCGTTCTGCCATCATTAGGGGAACTTGTAAAAACTTGTCATCTGTAACCATCACTGGTGTTATGTCCCTCCTCTTAAAGTGACGCTTGTCACCCTGTGGAACTTTCAGAACCTTCCTAAGGCGTCTGAGCCTTCTTGAACAATAACCTCTATACCGTTGGTAATCACCATGTCTCAACCCATGTTGCTGCTGTACTTCTTTTATTATTTTTAAAACTGTTTAAGTATTAAGTGTTCATGTAGCTATGTGACTATTGAAAATTCAAAAAGAAATGAAGGATAATGACCAAATGCATTCAATTGTGCTTCATTGGTATGACAAAGAATATCAATAATAGCATAAACATAAATAGAAACATAATTGTAGATGCTGGAAGATAATTTCTAGTATATTCTTCTTACTTTTAGATTTACGCAGATGAGTTTGGAAACAATTTTATTCAATGACGAGTGTCAATAATTAACAAAAGTAAGAGGAATAAGAAACGTAGGTTAGAAAATGACATATGGCACTGGCAAAGATTCATATTAGGGTGTGTATGTAATTTTTGAAAAAGGATACTTTCCAACGAGTACGTCTTCTGTTCCAACGGTGTGGTTTCATCGTTTGCTTGATTTTCTTTCAACGATTCATTAACTTTTCCTTCAATAATTACCATCGCACTGTTTCCACGTATCTGCTTCTCACGAAGTTTTTTAACTACGAATGCTTGTAATGCCAGACTGAGGACGGGAGTTCTCGAAGCCAACCCTGTGATGCCAGGTTGAGGACGGGAGTTCTCGAGAACACCCCCTTCCACTACGCATACTAATGCACGAGCCACGCATACGTGGGCTCAGCATTTCGGACGACTTTAGGAAATCGAGAGAGAAAACAAATGAAAGTCTTTCTCTCTCGCTCTTGAACCGTAGAAATTCAACCAATGTGGAAAGCAAGCTTGCGACATGAGCCGCGCGAAATCTTGACTGCCTATTATTCTTATTTTTCGATATACATAGCATATGCATAATTCTATTTGCATTTTTTTAAATAGTTAAACGGTAGATACAACTTCGAATTGTAAAAATAACAGCTATAAAAGTTCTTAAATTAATTTACGAATGTTATATCTTACCATTTTATTCCTTTTTTTTAATTAATGCTTTACTTTTTTTACACGTTGCAGTTCAATAAATGTATGCCTACATACACATACGGTTAAGCATTAGCAACTTATAGTGGCATACAATAATTATATAATTTATTTTCTTGTAATATATAAAATCATTTTTAAATTTCCCGCATATCCTAACCATTTTAAAAACGTTAATGATGCCATCTCTCCAAAAAGTGTCCAAACTGGTAACAAACATTTATCGACAAGTAAGTAAAAGTGGTAACTGACTTTGATGCGGCCTGCCATCTATCAAAGGAACTTGCAAGCAACTCGCATATTTTCACCAACAATAAAAAGAGACAGAGAAAGAACAACATAGCTGCCCCATCTACACGGTAAACAATCGAACTACTTTGTTAAAAGTTTCAATCATTCTTCAATAGATGGAGCCACAAACTAAAGTTACTAAATTTATGCGCGAAAATTTAAAATCACTTTCTTCGTTTATCTCTTTATTTAATTTTTATTTCTCCAAAGTCTTACTTTCAACAATAGTTCTCAATTTCAACAAATAGCACAAAGAAATATAATTAAAAATTATGTATTTGTTGGCCATGTAAAGAACATAAAATTCTGCTGTTTTGTTAACCAATAAATTGTTAGATTAAAATATGCATGCGCGACGACGATTAAAAATTCCATTTTTATTATCCGAAACAGATAATATTGAATACATAAATAAATATCGTTACAGAACACGTCTGGACCTAAAAATGAACAACGGGACAACTCGCAGCATCGGAAATTTCCAGAAGAAATTACACACATATTGCAAAATTAGATTATTTATTGTAAAATTATATTATACAATGTATGTTACAAAAATCATAATAAATTAGATTAATTTAACGGTATTATAATGCTTTATCATTTATTCCCTCTCTAAGATAATAATAAATAATGTCCAGCAAAATTTTAAAATAAAATTCGAAAAAACTAGTAGAAAACGCGAAAAAATAAAAAAAGTAACGAAATCTGTTGAAAGATTCCGAGAAATCACGAAATTCCAAGAAAAATATTCCGTGCCACCTCCTCGGTTGTTATGTTCTCCTGATACAAAATCGAGATTTTCGGAGCAAAGTTCGGTTCCGATTCGAAAGTTCCGCGCTCGTGAAATTCTGAGAAATGACGTCACATTCCGAGAAAAATATTCCATGCCAACTCCTCGGTTGTTATGTTCTCCTGATACAAAATCGAGATTTTCGGAGCAAAGTTCGGTTCCGATTCGAAAGTTCCGCGCTCGTGAAATTCTGAGAAATGACGTCACATTCCTGAGAAATGACGTCACATTCCAAGAAAAATATTCCGTGCCACCTCCTCGGTTGTTATGTTCTCCTGATACAAAATCGAGATTTTCGGAGCAAAGTTCGGTTCCGATTCGAAAGTTCCGCGCTCGTGAAATTCTGAGAAATGACGTCACATTCCGAGAAACCGAAAAATTCCAAGAAATGACGTCACATTCCGAGAAATCGCGAAATTCTGAGAAATGACGTCACATTCCGAGAAACCGAGAAATTCCAAGAAATGACGTCACATTCCGAGAAAAATATTCCGTGCCACCTCCTCGGTTGTTATGTTCTCCTGATACAAAATCGAGATTTTCGGAGCAAAGTTCGGTTCCGATTCGAAAGTTCCGCGCTCGTGAAATTCTGAGAAATGACGTCACATTCCAAGAAAAATATTCCGTGCCACCTCCTCAGTTGTTATGTTCTCCTGATACAAAATTTCAAATTCGTTTCAAATTTTGCTCCGAAATTCTCGATTTTTTATCAGGAGAACATAATAACTGAGGAGGTGGCACGAAATATTTTTCTCGGAATGTGACGTCATTTCTCAGAATTTCACGAGCGCGGAACTTTCGAATCGGAACCGAACTTTGCTCCGAAAATCTCGATTTTGTATCAGGAGAACATAACAACCGAGGAGGTGGCACGGAATATTTTTCTTGGAATTTCGTGATTTCTCGGAATCTTTCAACAGATTTCGTTACTTTTTTTATTTTTTCGCGTTTTCTACTAGTTTTTTCGAATTTTATTTTAAAATTTTGCTGGACATTATTTATTATTATCTTAGAGAGGGAATAAATGATAAAGCATTATAATACCGTTAAATTAATCTAATTTATTATGATTTTTGTAACATACATTGTATAATATAATTTTACAATAAATAATCTAATTTTGCAATATGTGTGTAATTTCTTCTGGAAATTTCCGATGCTGCGAGTTGTCCCGTTGTTCATTTTTAGGTCCAGACGTGTTCTGTAACGATATTTATTTATGTATTCAATATTATCTGTTTCGGATAATAAAAATGGAATTTTTAATCGTCGTCGCGCATGCATATTTTAATCTAACAATTTATTGGTTAACAAAACAGCAGAATTTTATGTTCTTTACATGGCCAACAAATACATAATTTTTAATTATATTTCTTTGTGCTATTTGTTGAAATTGAGAACTATTGTTGAAAGTAAGACTTTGGAGAAATAAAAATTAAATAAAGAGATAAACGAAGAAAGTGATTTTAAATTTTCGCGCATAAATTTAGTAACTTTAGTTTGTGGCTCCATCTATTGAAGAATGATTGAAACTTTTAACAAAGTAGTTCGATTGTTTACCGTGTAGATGGGGCAGCTATGTTGTTCTTTCTCTGTCTCTTTTTATTGTTGGTGAAAATATGCGAGTTGCTTGCAAGTTCCTTTGATAGATGGCAGGCCGCATCAAAGTCAGTTACCACTTTTACTTACTTGTCGATAAATGTTTGTTACCAGTTTGGACACTTTTTGGAGAGATGGCATCATTAACGTTTTTAAAATGGTTAGGATATGCGGGAAATTTAAAAATGATTTTATATATTACAAGAAAATAAATTATATAATTATTGTATGCCACTATAAGTTGCTAATGCTTAACCGTATGTGTATGTAGGCATACATTTATTGAACTGCAACGTGTAAAAAAAGTAAAGCATTAATTAAAAAAAAGGAATAAAATGGTAAGATATAACATTCGTAAATTAATTTAAGAACTTTTATAGCTGTTATTTTTACAATTCGAAGTTGTATCTACCGTTTAACTATTTAAAAAAATGCAAATAGAATTATGCATATGCTATGTATATCGAAAAATAAGAATAATAGGCAGTCAAGATTTCGCGCGGCTCATGTCGCAAGCTTGCTTTCCACATTGGTTAAATTTCTACGGTTCAAGAGCGAGAGAGAAAGACTTTCATTTGTTTTCTCTCTCGATTTCCTGAAGTCGTCCGAAACGCTGAGCCCACGTATGCGTGGCTCGTGCATTAGTATGCGTAGTGGAAGGGGGTGTTCTCGAGAACTCCCGTTCTCTATCTGGCATTACAGACGAATGCAGAATCACAAAATAACTATAGCTACATAGCAGGTACCACTCATATTTTATCAAATTGGCACAAAGTTACATACATATTGAACATAAAGTTTAAAAGTTTATGAATAAATGCGATGAAAATGTGTTCGTTCTTTTTTTTTATAAATATATTTAAGGTCTCTTTCTAGCCGATAAGCTGTTTCAATTTAATATAATAACTACATACACACATGGATAACGTAATAAACTTTCTTCTCCTTAGAATACTTAATAATAGCATCAATAGTATACGAATTGATTCGGATTTCGTAGGAAATGTAATAATTCCACTTTTTATATATAAAATCACAATATATTTTTATATAAATATAAATTTATAAATTAATTGCTTAAATTCATTTCTTTCTTGTTGTATAGTTACGGTGTGCTATGTATGTACATAACTGAGAATAAAGAATTAAATTTCAAGGAAGTTAATAGTTCTAAAGTTATATAAGCATATTGTAGTTTATTAGACAGAATTTAATAAGAATTTATAAATAATTTTATAATCACTTTTTCAGCTTTTTCTTTAAGAAAGCTTTTCGTTTCTTTTCCAAAGCTTCCATCTGCATGTCCTCTAAATCTTCCATAATACCTAAAAATATTATTTTATTTCATTAACTTTAAGGATAAATATGAGCATGAAAAAAAAATGTAAAACGTTACAAGAATTTATTAGCACTACCTATTTTAGTAGATACATATTCTTCTTTAAGCTGTTGTGCAAAGCTGCTTTCCATAGCCACATCATCATCTTCATTGTCCAGATGTTTATATTTGTTTTTATCATAGCCAAATATTTCACTGATGTATTTACTATAATCTTCATGTCCTTCTTCTACCTCGTCATCAATGAAATCTTCAAGCTCGGAATCATATTCATCTTCTTCGTCAGCATTGCTTCTTATGCGACCTGCTTATTTAAAAATAAGTTTACTAAAATATACATAATTTACAGTCTTAGATTTCTTCAATGCATACTTTTGTTTTGTTTTGTTTTTTGTTTTTTTTTTTTAAATATTACGTACAAGCATACAATATTTTGAGGCACAAAGATTTTTACAATAAAATTAGAATTAAATTTGAAAAACTGCTACTTACGTTTTTGATTAACAAGAGACTTCTTCTGTTCCTTTAAAGGTAGAATAGATTTAGATTTAACTGACTTTAGATCTGTTGGTGGAAATTGTTTGACTTTATCACTCGTCGCTTGTGGTGTACGATATTTCATTACGCTAGTTGCTGGTAACCCTTTTTGTGCGTTTTTTAATAATTCTGGTTTTTCTACCATTTTTACTTTTGATACTACCTTTACAGGTCTCATATTTTTCATATCCTCAATCTGATTCTTGCTTATTTTCAATTTCTTTTTTTCTTCTTCGATAGCTTGACGCATTTCTTCCAATTTTTTTCTCTCAGTTTCTAACTTTTTCCTTTCTTCTAAGAGTACATCCTTCTCAGATGTTTTTGAAACATTGCACTTATTTACAATAGACTTATTCTGATTAGTTCTTTCAGTACTTTTTTTAGATGCTAAGCACTGCGATCCGATTACTTTCGAAGGAGCTTTACTCGAAACTGAAGGTACTGCAGTCTTCTCGGGTACTTTCGTCATTTTGTTAATACAATTCATATTATTACGAGAATCTTGTATTTTATTTGATTTATTAGGTACTATAAGGTTTCCCTCTTTATTGTTCATATTACCAAGTTTATTTCGTTGTTCCTTTCGTTCTCGCCATTCTTTCTCTTTTGCATACTCTTTCATCTGCTTCTTTGTTAATAATCTTTCTGGTTCATCATTTTTTGGTCTCACATCAATAATGATCGGTTCGTGTTGCTTTTTTTCAGCAATTTTTAATAATTCAGTGAAATCCATTGGTGGTGGCATAGATCTTTTCTTAGCTTTCGGCTTTTCCTCTTTCTCCTTTTTATCATCTTTAACGTCCTTCTCAGCTTTTTCTTCCACTTCTGCTTCTGCCTCCTTTATAGATAGTTTTCTCTTCCGACGATGTCCTAAAGCTTCCTCCACTTCTTGTTGTTTTAAAGCTTGTTTTACTCTGTCCTAAAACCGCAATTATATAATTCAAGTACATAGTAACAATAAAGCAACAATAATAAATAAACTAAAGTTATTCTGGCAATTACTATAATCATAAAACCTTAATGTCAATTTTATAACATTATTTCATTTCTTAAGGAATCATCCCCAACTGTTACCCACTAATTCTGACAGGAACGTCTCTAAGGTATTATTTTTGAAAAAATATTAGTCACATATTTTGCTTAATGACCATCGTTATATTGGAAGAATGAACACAATCTAAACTTAACCACCGATATCTATTTGCTCTCCAATATCTTGAAAACGGAGAGATAATGGAAATACAAAAATTGTTTACCTTTTAACGACGAATGCATCCTAACAATCAACTTTTAGAAAGCATGACGTGGTTGATGGTGTGGGTAGGATATTTCTTTAGCATTTATCTACATCTGTATTCCGAAAAATCTTTTTTGTGAATGTGTGTGAATGAAATAAATGTTACATATCTTGTTATATCTTGTTGGATTTTGATTAATAGTTTCCTAACTGCATTAAAGCCTAGACAACAAGTAAGTTACAACTTATCCTTGATGTGGGTTCGGCGATAGATGCTTACGCAATGTATGAAAAATATCTCGACCTTTTTGTATTTGAATATTTATTTTACATCTTATTTACTTGAAACCAATATTTAAGTACGGAAATTAAAATAGAAACGTTAAGGAACATAAAAACAGTTGATTAATAAAGAAATCTGTTTAAAACAAAGCATAAAAGAATATTTTATTCTTATAATGGAACAAAATTCGTCTGATTAAAAAAATTTTGCAGTAAAAGTTACATTTTAAACGATATTTAAATATTGTTTGTTATGACAAAAGTTTGTTTACTTCAAATGTTTAATCTAGCATTTAAACTTCCGATGATCTAATTTAATGTTATATTTCAGAAATAAATTTTATTTCATTTCTATTTAGTGCTTTTGTTCCCGGATTTGGTGATATCTTTTTTGAACACTGCAAATATTTCCGCTTTTCTTGGAACCGCGAGGAACAAAAGATCGCGTATAAATTGTATTAAAATAATGTAAAATGTATAAAAGTATACATTGCCAAAAAGCTTGAATTTTTTGTGATGCTTTGTCGTAAGACACATTCCGATATCTTGTTCCGGTCAAATGTTATAGCTGCCACTTATGAACTAATATTTATGTACAAAATTTGAAAAGAAAAACTGTCTCGAATAATTTCATACATATCTTGAATAGCATCCTGTACTATATGTATGTATATAGTAAATATATATGTATGAATATAAGAATAAAAAAGGAAAGAAAAATGTATAAATAAAATAAGTTGACCACAGGTTCATTAATCCGCATTTTAACTGAATTATCATTCACGAATCTGTTAGTTAATAATACATGTATATGTATATGTATATAATATACGCATACACATATCCATACTTTTGTTGATGCAATATCCTTTATCGTTTTCTTCCGGCAGTCGTTGAAAGTTGTGTTTTGCGCAGGTGTATTGTTATATTTACTCATTAGCTGATTATAAAACGCAGATGCTTCCTGCGATACATATCCATAGTCGTCTTCGTCAGGCTGAGAAGGACCTAAAAATAAACAGAGCTACCTAAATATTCCATGTCAACTACACAATGATGTTTTTGTACATTTCATTTTTAATGTATCCATTCAATTTTTTTCTGCTTAATTAATCTATAATAATCAATAGAATCAGCATCATCAAATACATAACATGACCTATTGCACATATCCAAGATTCCGATGAAAACAGTTTCCTAAACTGTTAATGATACCAATTAAGTGTTCAGATCAAAGATAAACGGTTTCAAAGAAGAAATAATTTGACTTTAATTTTTGTATAGCTGTACAATGTGTCAAAGCAATCCGAACAAATCAACTGACATATGTAAGTATGAAGTACTTACATACTACTGTACACCAATTAGTTATTTAAAATGCGATACGACTATCAATTATTTGTATAATATAATGTTACATTAACATACTTTTCACCAGGTTTTGTAATTTTCATCTGTTACATCGAATCAGAGCCACAATATTCTGTATTAAAAAACAATGAAACGATATATACTTATATTATTTTTCAAATGTGTGTAAAATATTCCTGTAAAAAGATTTTTGAAAATAGAAAAAATGAACAGAATTATGAACTGTTGAGCAGACGATATGAAAAGTTCTGGTCTAGACAGCTAAAAAATGAGTACTTTTTGTAAACTTTTGTTGGAGAATTCGAAAAAATATCTACAATACATTCAACTTTTTCAGATACATTTGCTAACATTTACAGCAATCAATCGTAGTTTTAATTATGCAAAGAACTGTAATTCATTCACCGTACACTAAATGAACGAATGTAACTTTAAAGCCTGTCAAACTTGTTGAAGGGTGGTGATATCCTGAATTCACTGCAAAAACCCGAAAGTTACAATTCGTTGCCAACGACAATCACAAGTAATCTAACCGAAATTTAAATAATAAAAAGGAAAAAAAATAATAAAAAGAGTTTATGCTGTCTAATGAGAAACGGTCAAACGGTATAATTAAACGGGAAGCGCGCGTCTCGCCGATATACACTTATTTTCGTAGGTGCTGTGTAAAATACAAAGAGGATTTTATTTCCAGTAATAATGGATAGTAAGAGCATTTGATTAAAAGGAAAAAGAAAGTGTAATACGTAACTGAAAGATAACTAAACTAGAGGGTTTTGGAAAATATCAAAACAAATCATTGATTTATTGAAACGTAATAGAAATATAAAATTTATGAACTTACAATATTCTTCTGTCTCTGATACTTTTCAAGATATTAAGATAATAAATGCTCATTACACCACCCCCAGGCGATTCTGACTTGATCAAGTTGCCAATTAAAAAGAAATGTGTATGTGTGTGTGTGTGTGTGAGTGTGTGTGTGCGTGCGTGCATGCGCGCGCGTGTGTGAAATATTCTTTTAGAAAATACCTTATACCAAAGTTTCATAAAAATCGATGTCACTTCGGGACGGTTCCTTGTAAGAAATGATGGAGATCGAAGTACTCCGGCATCATTCCACTGAAACACTATTGTACAAAGATTTCTGTGGTATACTTCAGAAAATAAACGTCTACATTTTTTTACAATTCTACATAAATCTAGATATTGAATGATTTAATGTACAGCAAATATAAACACCGTTATTTCATAATCAATACAGATTCCTAAAAACTTAAACAATATAAAAGATATTTGCAATTTATTTAAATTTCAAGGAGAAGTTGCAAAATGTCTATCTAGTCCAAGAATTTGTTTTATCTATATTTCCACATTGTACCGTTTCTCTTTACAACTAAAGCTTATTTTCTCAACTCAGCACCTTTCTCCCCTTTTCACATAAAAGTTGAAGGATGTATCAAAGGAATAAAATAAGCAACTATATGACAACATTTTTTCCACAGTGTACAGGGTTGTTACGAAAGGTAACAACAAGTTCTCATTTTCCAATAGTCTAGACCAGAATCTCTTCTCAATGGCACAGAGAAGGAATTTTGAACCTCTTCCGTCCCTTCGATTCAATGTTACTTCATTTGTCGTAAAACCACCTTAAGATACATCTTAATAACAGAATTACAGGAATCTATTATTTTTTTGCCATGGAACTTACATTAAAGCCTACATCCATCTCCAATGCATTTATTTATGATTATATTTATGAAGTTAATATATTTTAATACTACTAATATTTTACAGTGAAATTATAATGAGAAGAAATGAAACATTGAAAACAGATTCTTACACGCAACAAATAAATAAGTAAATTTATGTATATTTATTTATTTATATGTTTTGTATACATATATACACATGTGAAAAATGTTTATCTGCAAAAAAACACCAACTACTACAATTATAATTAAAATAATACTTGTAATATTACATTAAAGGCAACATATGATAATTCAAAATGATAAATTATTATAACGGAAAACAATATTTTTCAATTGTGCCTCAATGATTAAATAATATATCAAACTTTCGTACTATCTTTAAAACTGTATAAATATTTAAAATAGGTATAGATAAGGTCAAAAGCCTAAACAAATTATAAACTCCTTTTAATGACTATTTCAGTAATATCTTCAAGAACAAAATTTTTATTTAGTATTAACACATTTATCTTTTTTAATGTAATTCTAAGAACATTTACTTTTAAAAATATTATTTTACTTATGTAACAATGTACAGTGTTTCATACCTGCCATTGTAACAGCTGTATTCTCATTGTCAATTGCATCTGCCAACACAGATTTGTTTGCAGCCTTACACACTTTTAAATGTTTATTTATCCTACTTTGGGCTTTATGATCTCGTAATGCTAACAGATTCTAAACATAAAACGATAATTATAAAAAAGATATTACATGCTTATGCACAAAATGAAATTTAAAAGAATTAACTGTAATTAAATGAGTCACCTCTCTTTTTTTCTTTTCTTCTAATGCCCTCTGTTTTTCTTCCTCTTCCTTACGAGCTAAAAACTTCTTTATATTTTCAGAGAGTGATTTGCTTTGTTTAGTTGGTTTCTTAGGTGGAGCAAATTTTGTTTGATAACAAGCAATCGGCTGTAAAAGACAAAACATAATTTCATAAAAATTTTAAATTCTTAAAAATAAAGAAATACTTAAACGGAAGAAAAAGCTAACCTGCTTGCTATTTTCATTTTTTTGTGCCACACTCAATAAGGTACCGAAATCCATTCTGACGATTAAGTAAAAAATATATTAAATTGTAAATATCATGTTTTTTAAATTCGCATGTTATGATTGCATTTCACTGTACAACCGCCTTATCGAGCCACTGAAAGAAGGTGCATAAACGGTGGGGGTAAAGAAACTGATGGAGGCACCCCTGCCCCAGAGTTCTGGTCTATTCCACACTTGCGCAAAAGTTAGGCGCACACAGACACATTGAACTACACATTGAAATTCCAAGTGTTTCCCTTCGTCATAATAGATGTCCCAATGTGCAATATCACGCTGCTTTACCGATTTTACCGATGCGTTTATTATCATTAACACATAGTTTCTTGATTTCTGATATGTCATTTGTTAAATACACATGCTTTTTAAATAAGAAGCGATGAAATAGTATGATGATCCAAATCCAGCAATAAATTATAGCATCTTCAACACGTTAGACAATCTTATTTTCCACACGTTAGACAATCTTATTTTTCCATTGAAAGTAGAATTAAAAATTTAACGTTTATGAACATGGAAGCACAATAGCCACTTAGCGATGAAAAGTAGTACTATTCACCAGTATACCTGTCACACAGAGAAATATAGTTTCAAGTTTTTCAGCTTATAGGAAATACTTTCGAACTTCCCACATCTTGAATTAAAGACGAGTCCTTCACAATTCACCTGTATTCAATTCTGCTCCAATTCTTAGCCTCATATGCTTATTAAAAACGTTTATTACGAATTGCGGCATCTAGTAACGGTCAGGAGCACTAACTACACTAACTACATTGTTATTCCTATTATTATAGCGAAAATTGTAACTAATTGATATGAGATGGTAGTGTAGGCTCTAAGAAAAACGAAACATTAATAAATGTCCAGGAGTTTTTACTGTAAATGTGTCCTTTTATTATTTGAAAATTCCATCAGTATATGGGCATTGTAACGCATGGGCATCCCAATAGGAGCGCCACCTCAGTAAGGATAAAGCATCGCAAACTCTCATCTATGGTAGCGATGTAACCATAGAACAACGCGGAACACGCGTCTCTAGTACGCTTGAAAAGTTCATTAATATCTGCTATTCGTTTTGTTAGTAACTAGTAAATTTATCTGTTAGCAAGTTTCTGTCGATATATTTCCTTCCAATTACTTGTTCACGGGCTTAATAGTTTGTTGACAAGAATACCTCCACAATATCAAAACACTATCGGAGCCACCTGTCGGTGAAAATGTGGTACTAAATGCCCGTATATCTGTTTTAAAGAAAAATAGATTTCTAAATTTCTCGACATTTAAGTCAAACTTCTGAATTATTCGTGTCTTAAACTAAAGAGCCAGTGCCTCAAATTATTCTTTATTAAGATGATTGGTACCATATTTTCACCGCTAGGTGACTATAATGTTTCATCGTCCATAAACTAACCAAACTTTCAATTAGTAAAAAAATGATTTTACGGCAAAAGCTTTTGAACCTTTTTGCGTGTTTCGTATTTGTTAGAGCCTATACTACCAATTAGGTTCAATTTTGTTACGATATTCATTATAATAAAAGAAATAACAATGCAATTAGTACTCCCGATCATCAATAGATGGCACTGCGATGTCCAAAACAACACTAATTGATAAACGAGTTTAATTAGCAAACGAGCCGGAAAATAAAAACAAAATTGAATAGAGATTATGTTTTTACACACAAATAATTGTGTAATTTTTATTTAATAAAACACTATGGTAATCAATTAAACGCAGCAATTTAATTTTAGGTCTCTCCGTTTGTAACCCATAACACGTTAAAACAACAAAATACATATTAAAAGATACAAATTTATTTTGAAGTCTTTAAATTTTGTTAGTATTCAATATTTTCACAGCTATTATGATATAATATATAATAAACAACCTATGTAATTAATTTGTACATGTAAGATAAATTCAATAAAAACAGAATCAGAAAATTCTTATCTGAAGCATACAAAAACTATTTATTTAGGGTGTTGTAATAACAATGCATTCTTTAAAATTATACTTCTATCAGAATGTTGACTACCAATACATATTTTGAAAAATTTTGAAATATTAGATATGTTATCAGCATTACCATATAATGTAAGTATAAAAATATAGCGCCATATTAAAGGTTCTAGGTCAGTAGAAAAATGAAGTAATAACAAAACTAGATTTTTAACTTTACTCCAATTTCTTTGACCGACATGCGATTTTAATTCAGAAAGAATTCTATGCTTCGAGAAACTCTTAGGATACTGCCTCTCACTTCTTTTATAACATTGCATAATTTTACACTGAGCATAAATGTTCTGGGATTTTTCTACTCTTTCCATTTTTGGCTTCTTTCTCTGTCCATTTTTTCTGTTTAACCAAAGTACTTCGATAGCTTGATTCTGAAAACAGGTAAATTCTTAACACTGACATTATCAGTTTCAAAAATAAGATACTATCATTACATACCACTTTTGTCCTTTTGATCTTTTGCATCTTATTTTATTCTTTAATGTCATCCGTGAGAGTATATTATACAATTTTACAAATTTTACGAACGAATGTACAACACGTGTGCAGTTACACTGTTTGTATGTGAATACATAAATTTGTATTCCCTTCTATTCATAAATCACATACTTATTTTATATCATAAGGTTTATACAAGGCTTTAAAAAAACGTAAACCGAATACTGTTATCAGTTGTAATCAAATATAGAGATAAACATACGAAATCTACAATATGAATTCTAGAAAATATGGTTTAATACCGGCTTAGGTAGTTGTGTTAATGATATCTATCCTATACTACTCTATTGGACAAATTATTGTTAAAATGATATTCAGTCACTGATAACGATTGTTCATATTATTATTTAATGAAATCTAATTTGCATAGAAGATAAAATTTATAGTATATGTACATTTAACACACAGTCTCCAACCTGTCACCTGTCGTTCAATCTCATGCAATCTGTCCAAACACTGATACAAAATACGACCACTGACAAAGTATATATACTTAGTCAATGGTATAACGATGGTGCCGGGTTAAATGATTTTATCTACAAAAGAAGGTAGCAATTCTATCTAAAATTGTTCAATGCGCAAGGGACATGCGCGAATATGCTGAGTAATGTTTTGAATCTATAATATAGTGCATATAAATCATACAATTTAGTTAAATAGCTGCACGATTTTTATCAATATGTGTACTTTGGTGAAAACTTCAAGAATTCAGGTAAATGAATAAATATCTGTACATACAACATAATGTCTAAAATATTTCCGAAATTTGAATGTTTGTTACATATATATATAGTTATTAAATATATATCTGTATGTATAACATTTCCTTATAAATTTAAAAGTAAGTTTTAATCGTATTATGAATGAAACTGATTTAAAAAACATATGTTTCAGGAATGTAACAAATGCCAAACAGTGTTTGAAATATCAACAAGAGTTTTAAAGTATTTCTTCAAATGTTTGATCATTCAATTTCATGTAATTTTTGATTTTTTAGTAGATTTATTTTTTGGCTTATATTATAATCATAATGTACAAAAAGTACCACCAATTAAGAATAACCTATTGTTAATCAGTGCATCGGAATTAGCTGAAAAAATAAGGTATTAATTCAATTTTGTAATCTACCACTTTTTTCATATTTTTTAAGTTTTAGCAAAGTCAAAGATATCTTTACATTTTATATTTTCATTTAAAAATATTTTATTTCTTTGTGATTAGATACCTGTAATATTGTCTATTAATTAAGTATCAGTTTAAAGTTAGGTATATGTTTATGTATATGTAGAAATTAAAATTTTAACAGTATGAGATAAAGATACATAAACACTTTTGTAGATACAAAAAAGTATCATGTTTGGAGGTAGTGACGGTGTTTATAGAACGAGCAAAAGAAGTAAATGAAGTAATAAATGCTATAGTTGAAGATAGATATTCTGATGCTTTAGAGGAAGCTAAACAAGTGGATGATTTTTTACAACAATTGGAGAATGTTGATGTAATAAAAGAAAAGAAACCCTTTTTAGGTGTTCCTTTTACAACAAAAGAAAGTATTGAAGTGAAAGGTACTGTTTTCTTTATACTACTATATTGAGTAAGTCTTATAACTTGATCATCAAAAATAACTTTGGAGTTATTTGTTATAGAAAAAGATGCTTTGAATAAAAGTTGCATGGTATGTTATAATATTACAGTACCATATGTTTCTTTTGATAACATGCAACTTTTATTTGAAGTATTTTCTTTTTATAGCAAACAATTCACAAGTTATTTGGAGCGATCTAGCTGTAAGACTTAGACTATTCCTTTCTGCTTAATAGTTTTCAAGATTATTTTCCCCTCCATATTTCTTATGATTGTAGATGAAAAAGTATGTGTAAAACATTTCTCAAATAACTATACTTCCTTAAACTTTTATTACAATTAATGATTTTCACTTAAATGATGTTCATTACAAGAAAGTCTAATTTGATATATGTAATTCACTAATTATATTTTGCTCCTCTGTAAATTTTAGAAAACAAAATTATCTTAAATAATTAATTCAGACTTTTAATTAGGATCAGACAATCCTGTTTCTACATTTAATTAATGTAGTTTTAGTATATCTTCATACTTATTATGCTATAATTAAATTGTATTCTATATTATATTAATTAAAATGAATGTACAGGTATGCTTCATACAATGGGTTTAATAAGTAGACGTAATTTACGCTCCCAAGAAGATGCTACAGTAATACATTTTTTAAAAAACGTTGGTGGAATTCTAATAGCAAAAACAAATATCCCTGAGCTAAATCTGTGGACTGAGTCAAGAAACAATTTGTATGGACAAACATGTAATCCTTATGATACTGCTAGAAATGTTGGTGGAAGTAGTGGTGGGGAAGGGGCAATTATTGCTGCCTGTGGTGCTGCATTTTCCATTGCCAGTGATATTGGTGGTTCTACCAGAATGCCTGCTTTCTTTAATGGAGTTTTTGGATTTAAACCAACTGCAGGTTTTCATTAAATAATTTACAAATGAGAATATTAATATCTTATTCGTTTTAACAAGAAATTCTTGGTATTAAGTGACAGGATTTTTCAGCTTTATTTAATTTGCATAATAAATAACTGTAATTAAGTAGCATTAAACATATTTTTAGGTTTAACACCACTGAAAGGTGTTGGACTTAGACAAGAGGAGTATCCTACTTCAATGGCAGAGGCAGGTCCAATTTGTAAGAAAGCAGAAGATTTAATACCTATTTTAAAGTTTTTAATTGGAGAAAAAATATCCTTACTTAAGCTAGATGAAACAGTGGATTTAAAGTCTCTTAATATTTTTTATCAAGAAAGTTCGGGTGATATAAGAGCAAGTAAAGTAAATTATGAAATCCGAGTTGCACTTTCAAAAGTTGTACAATACTTTAAAGAAATCACTGGATCTGCAACAAAAGTAAATTTGGTGACCCAGAAATTCTTTATGTAACTTTATTTTAAAAATATTCTAATTTTAATGTATCCGCGTTATAGATAAAGATACCCGGCTCTGAATATAGTTATCGATTATGGAGGTTTTGGATGTCCCAAGAAGATTTCGATTTCAAATTAAGTATAACAAATGGAAAGGTATACATCAGATACTTTCTTTCTACATAACTGCCATATATAGTTAGTTATAACATGTAATAATTAATTAATTCATAATTATATTCAGAAATTTAATCATTCCATAAAAGAAGCAGAAAGCTGAAAATGAACTGAAAATTATAATTCTGCAATTTATATATCAACAGGGTATTAGTTTATGTAAAACGATTTCTTTTAGTACCGTGCGGATAGTCTTACGGAAGTTTCAAAGCTATTAACTGGAAAATCAGAATTAACATTAGCTGCAATTATAAAATTAATTGATGAAGATTTACTGCCTAAAGAAAATACTGAGTGGGCAACAAACATAACTACAAATATGAGAAAGTACTTAATGGTAAGTGTTGGTATAATAGAATTTATAATTGTTTAAATATTCAATTCAATTTTTTTTTGTTTTGTTTTAAATACATTTCAAAATCGCTTCATTTCTGCTCAGTAACTCTGAATATTTAATTCCTATTAATCCTTTTGGTTTTTCTAATCGACTTCGGTATATTTTAAATGTAATTTTTACGCTATTGTAATACAAAATATAAAATATTTTAATATTCCACCAAATATGTACATGAACTTTCTAATTTTATTTTTTTTTTTCAAATTAAGAACTGTTTATTTTACAATTTACTAGCTTCGATCAAAAAATATATCTTTATTTTCAGGATAAATTAGAACCCAATGGAATATTATTTTATCCATCTTCACCTTTTCCAGCTGGTTATCATTATACGGCTTATTTAAGACCTTTCAACTTTGGTTATTGGTGTCTTTTCAATGTATTGAAATTTCCAGTTTGTCAAGTACCTCTTGGTGTAGACAAAAGTGGATTACCAATCGGAATACAGGTGAGAAAATTGTTATTAAATTATTAAATTAGGTTTTATAGCAGCTATTAACACTGAATCTCATGTTGTACAGACTGTTCTACTAAAATTGTTACATATATTGTAGTACTGTATATAACATGACTTATTTTAATCTATCAGTTTTGTTATTCTTAATTTCCATCATATTTTATTATATCTTACATATGATCATAATTACATTCAATCACATTTTAGGAGTGATTCTTCTATACTTTCAATTTCATTTGCTTACTTTTCTTTTAATTCTCAGTGTACCTAAGTAAATTAAAATACTTAAAAGTTCAAAATATGAATCCAAAATAAAAGTTTTAAAATATATTTTATTTATTAACTAATTTACCAATCATAGATTTGTTTTGTTTAAGGTTGTTGCAGCTCCTCTTAATGATCATTTATGTTTGGCTGTAGCAAGAGAATTAGAGAAGGCATTTGGGGGTTGGGTTCCACCGGCTTAATTTCCTTTAAAATCCATATTAATTCTGTTCAACTATAATTTACAATAACAGTTGATATTGGTAAGTAGGATAGTAGAAATGTAATATTCCTTTACTATATTTGTTAAGATATTATGAATAAGACAATTATAGGTTGGTGGCAGATTTTTTAACCATCAAGAGAAAGTAATTTAGTATGGTTTTTATATAACAGTATTTATAGTTCTATTTATATTTATTATTTTTAAATTTCTTCTCTATCTCACTATTACCTAAGTGTTAAAGTGCTCAAGGTTAGCTGTGTATAATAGAAGTAAAGGATACACCTAATCTATATTCCCATTAGATCCATACGCACGCGTGCGCGTGTGTGTACGTTTGCATTCCTATCTGCTATTACTATTTTCGATATTTATTGTCATTTATATCTTTTGTAGCTAAAACTACAACCTTAATTTTATTCGTGTTTTGATTTTATCCAAAATTATTTTTAGTGTTTATTTTTAATAATTAGTCATTTGCTTCATAATAATAATAAATATATAGTTCCGAGATCGTGATTTTAACCTATCTTTTTTCTAATAAATCTAAACCTAAAACACGTGGACCCACAACTGTATATTTTTACTAATTCGAGTTGTTTATAAGTGTATTTGACGTTAAATTTTTAGTAACTTTGCAATATCTTGATGTATCTAATTGCTTAACATAAAAATTATGATCAGATATAATCAGGTGTTTAGCATTGTAGTTTTATAAAATGTTAATCTATTTGAATAAAATGTAGTAGTGTCTATTTTTTATCTTTTTCTTTATAGCATTAAACTTAGAAAACGTTGGAAACGATAGGCCATGTAATATATGTGTATAATATTTATGAAAAATGAAAACAAATTTCTCTAAGTCCCATTTTCATTATCTACTTTGTATAAAATTCGTAATCTAATAATGATGCGGATGATGACGATGATGATAATTATAAATAATTGGACAGAAAATATTTCATAAATGGAATAGAAATATATCGCTGAAACCTTAAAAATAATCATTTGAATTTTTAATAAATTTTTACATTATAATTCAACTCATGTACATTATGTATAAAGATAATTTAACTTAATTATTTTAACATTTACATACATACATACATACATGTATACGTATATATACATAGGCGCGCAAGCATTTTCATATATGCAATATAAATATTATAGCTTGCTATACCTTACTTTTTGTTTGTCTTGATGACCATGATATTCATTAATAACAAGCTTACAAAGAAACAAATGAAATACAATTATGAGAAAGCATATACTGATCCAAAAAAGTGTTGGTAATCCTCCTAATTGATGCCCATGTTTATGTAAAGCCATTACAAGGTGATCATGTGCTGGAGCTGTAAGAAAAACCACATCAAAGAAATAAAAAAGACCAATTTGTAATAATGAGATATAAAATATATAACAACCATCATCTATAGCATGTACATGTAAGGCGTTTTGTAAATCTTGCATATGTTGGTAATCAGATGTTATATATAGTATAGCTGTTAATGGTTTTGTCAATTTCACTGGAATGCTTGTATATGATTGACTCAATGAAACAGGTGCACCCAGACAACCTGCATCACAGCCAAAATAGACACTATCACTTTTGTCCAAAGCCACTCTTAAGACAGCACGATTATCTTCTCCAACTGTTACCGATATATTTAAATGTGTTACATTACCGTAACTTATTCTCCTAAAAACAAAAAAAGAAATATCATATGTTTCATTTAAAATCATAATTATGTCAATTTGTGTAATGATTACATTATAGATAACTATATTTATTACAGCTTTTATGAAAGTATTTTAATATAATACCTAAATAAATAATCTCGATGAAGATATTGTGGATCAATATTAAATTCAAGATGTTGATTACTAAAACGCAAGCTTCCAAGACTCAAAACAATAGCTTGTTGCACCGCTGCTGGATCACCAATCGTTAAATGGTGACACCCTTGCTTTTCTAATGTTATTAACCATGCTTCAACCACATTATTTACAGCATCTATTGAAAATGTATCCTTCCATAATCGTGGAGCATCTCTACAACAGAAAAAAAAAAAATAAATTCTATTAAAAAGCATTGATAGAATTTTGTGTTACTTACAAAGTATGGTGTCCGCGGTAACAACCCTCATTCATAGCTACATTTTTTTCTACGTTTGGAACACCCTTTGAAATTTGAGACAGTGTATAGTATATGGTAGAATTTATTTTGTGACCATTAATTGCTCCATTAGCTTTGGAATCACTTATTTTAAGACCTGTATACCAATAACTCTGCCAGAGGTTAATATGATCATCCTTTAAACTTTGATACTGGATACTGAGTGCCTTTCTTAAGGCCTACAATAAATTGTGTAAAACTGAAGTAATAAGATATTTCAATGTACTGTGGTTTTATATGTACATACCTCTATAGCTTTTTTTTTTGTTGATTCATAATGAAAATGGTATTCTTCCATAAGCGTGGGTTCGCTATACTGTACACTTGTTAAGAATCTTAGTTTTATAGAGGTTCTTGCTTTAATTTGTAACAATCTTGGTGGCACTTTATAGAGTATTGATACAGCCACAATTTTATTTAAATTAGACAACGTAACATAACCCGAAATGAGGTTATACTCATCCACAAAATCGTCTACTTGAATTCTGAATATAAACAGAATCATGTATAAATATATATTTATATATGGCTGTATTAGCTCTTGCGCAAAATGGTTTGTTTATCTCTTTTGCGTAAAATATTTCAGCCGACTTTGGGAGTAGAATAAATAATTATTCTGATTAGAATTATTCAGTTCAGAAAGATGCACAATCAATAAGGTCAGTTTTTTGAAAATTCAAGGTTGCCGTCGTCATCATCATTTACTTATAAAGCATATGATAAATTCAGTAATTTTCTTAAAGTATAAAGTATATTGTTATCTGAGAGCTGAAATATATTTTTTATTATGTAAAACATACTTGTTTGTTATGTTACTTATTATTCCAGTAGATTCACTCTACTCCAAAAAGTAGCAGAGATATTTTAGTTGCAAGGAATAAATGGATTCTTACACATGCACGAGTGATCATGATTATGTATGGAATATTTTATGTACGAATAATATTTGGTATATTATAAAACTAAATAAATACTTGATTGTTTCTATTCGGGAATTACTCCAGTGTGTAGACTTCTGTGGTTGCAGTAGTATATTTTGAGAAAGTGAAAGAGGATTAGTTATTTTTATATCTTGTATCAATATTGCATTAACTATTCTATGAGCATAATATTGAAATTCTATATAATATCCTTCTCTGAGACACTGATAATGATAAACAATTCCATTTGTAAAATGAGTAACTGTAGCTTCTTGATAAAAATTGCTTTTAGATAAGGAATGAGAAATTAATGGTTGCCATTGTATAGGTAATGACAGTGCACGTCCACGCTTTATATATATTAAAGCATCTGGTAATATAGGAATTCCAAATATTCCATTGCCAATATATGGTAAATAATGGTGTTCCTTTTCTAATGGTGGGTTATGAAGAACATTAACATTATATTCATCGATATCTAATTGAAAAGCAGCCAGCCTTTCATTCATACAATGATCTTCGAATGCTATAAAAACAGATAAAATTTTATTACATAAAATTATATAAAACTTGATAGGTATTAACTGTTCTAGGTCATTGATAAGAGTTGCTACTACATAGTTAGACAATTTTAATTATATTTTTCTTAATTTAGATCTATCTCCATAATTAACAGTAGGAATTACAATGTATTTTTTTTTTTTCATTTCAATTTATTCAATTCTGTATGAGGTACTATTGAATGATAGTCATATTTTGATGTTATAAACTTAAAGAAGGAAATATAGTATTCATTACCTTGTATTGATTCTCCAGTCGAGGAAAAAAGCCACTGCACAAAAAGTGGACCAAAATACAGAAATAAACCACCACAGATAATGAGTAATATAAGTATTTTACGACACGAGTAGTTTCCATCGATTATGCGTCGTATTCGCTTTCCAATTTCACGGCCGTCGAACATCGTTCCAAGTCTTATCATACTTATTCAATTTATGCATTACAATCTTTACACATGTTTCTGAGTACTGTTTTATTTTCATAAGACTGTAAGGCAACATAACCTTTGTTGCTTTTATTGTAATATTAATCTTATAAAAAGTAATTTTGCACTGTTATATTTTGTTGAAATATGTTAATAACGATTTTAAACATTTTCTTCAGTTTTGTAACTTATAACAATTATAATTAAAGTATGAACATTATTAAAGTTTGTATTTTTAGTTTCTCTCTTAACCTTAATAAATTTAGACTGACTACAAATGTAATACTGCAATATCCATCACAGTCAGTGTTTGTAAATGTTTAGTAAAAATATACTACCAAAAGTAGAGATGAAATTTTTAAGTATTTAATGTAAATATTGGTTCAAGCTTCTTCTTCACGGGGGTTCCCTTGTTTTACTTACTTATTGTAGAGCAAAATATTACCGACTTGTAGAGTTCGTTCAGCTATAAGCTACAAGATCTACTTGCATACGTATATGCCTATTCGGATATGGTAAGTGAGATACATATAGTGCAGGCATAAGTACTTATACATAAGTTTCTTATTTTATCGTACTTAATTTATAAACTTTTACACGTGTACATTAGTTCTTATAATAGCGTATATATCTTGGTTTATGGTTATATCAACTAACAAATGCACATACATATATTAGAAAGAAGGAAATGTATAATGTAAACATAATTCGATATTTGCAACACTTAACCCTAAAAAAACTTGTATAGTTACTAATAAAGCGAAAGAATATATTTGTGTCGATACTGGCAAATAATGTATGGTATGAAAAATTTAACAACTTCATTTTCTATATTTTATAAGATCTTAAAGTATAAAATTTTTAAAATTAACAAGCAGAAGTTACATTTGAGAGTAATCAAAACGCTATTTAGAATCGTACCCATGAAACGTAATCAATGTAAAGCATAAATTATTCAAAGCATACAGTTGTATATGAATTTTTCCAGGATTAAACTTTGAACGAATTCTAAACTCGACGTACAAATAAAATTACGAAGTGAAATAAGTATACTTTTCCATTTTAATAATCGCATTGCGCGTCGCGTTACATTGTACCACAAAGAAGAAAGACTAATGAGACAGTTTCAATTTCTATAACATCTTTTATTCATCTGACAGCTTGGATCGACGACTAACATTTTACCAACGTTAAACAGTTTTTTATTAATATTTTATGCGTACCTTTGTAAGTAGTAAACTTTATTCACAGTTTCGTCATTCTTATCCACAGGAATTATATTGTATCAATTGTTGAAAACAATTAATCATCCATTTCTAATTATTAATGTTTCAATGAAATTAGCTTTTGAATGAAAATAGGCAAAAAAAATTGTTACATGTAGATGTAACAGTATGGATGAAAACTGAATTGATAATTAGTAATGTAAAAGAACAGTTAACAGTACTTCATTACGTGGACGGATGTATTCGGAAATTCTGCGAAGAAACAAAATATCGTTTCAGTTCCTTACTGTTAACGTTTATCGAGTAAGTGTTCAATGCGAAAAAAGGATAAATGATGCGTAACGAGTAGGCAGTTCATTAAAAAGTGCCGATATAACCACTACCGCGTAATTCATCGTCTGTATACAATAAATTGAATGTTATATGTATGTTATCAAAGTTAATAAATGAAAATATGAAAAATACTTAGGTTTCTACAAGTTTGTTCGTTAATTAAAAATAAACAGACACGCGAAACTTAATAGGTGAAGGTAAGCAGTAAGCAGAAATTGATTGTAAAAAGATATACTAGAGATAATTGGCTTTATCCCTTCGAAAGAAGAAAGTATAAAAGGTAAAATGGAGGATTATCCGAATGAACAGTTATAATACTCATTGTCAATAAACAATTGAAGTTTAAAGAAGCTTAACGAACTACCTTATACAATGCAGTTTCTTTCTTTCAAGGTTGGAAACTGAAAAATTCATTTATCCGATATGTTCATCTTGTTGGTATGCTTTATACAATTTTCACTCGTTGTCAATCTTGGAGCAGAATCATCGAGCACGGTAATGTTAAACCACCGTTAAAACAGCATCACATAAAAACCCATCCGCCGAAAACTTTCTACCTTCTTCTCTTATAGGTTCAACCTTTTCTCCGGAAACCATGTCAACCCGCTGTCAATCTTTCTCTGTCTTACTGTTCCAACTGAACCACTATTTAAAAATGTCACCGTTCCGGCGCAGTTTTATTGGAATGAGAATAAAATTGAGAATTGTCTGGAACGAGAATCGATGGAAAATAAGGTTCGTGGCAAACGTGACGGAAACGTAAATCGCATTACAAGCCACATAATCGGCCTCTAGGCAGACACAGCGAGGGTGCCAGTTGCTTCGCAACCAGTTGCTCGTATTCCAAGGGTGGCGGCCACCCAAGGCTACGTAGCATCGTAGGCTTCGAAAAGGATCAGCCTTACCCCTGACTCCCACCCTTTGTTCCTCTTCTAGCAGATGGCCCGTAAACTAGGAAGATCAACGTTGTCCGGATATCGCAGAACGAGCGTGGAACCTCGAGTCGAAGTCTTATCTGTGGTCTGACCCTCTGCAAAGGGATCCTCGTGGGGGCGAGATCGCCACGCCTCCCGCGTCTATATAAGCTACCTGGCCGACGTTGAAACCTCACTTGCACCCTGGCCGCAGTCAGGAAAGGGTACGCAACATTCACGGGGACGAATCCTGTCCGACTCTGCTATCCAAGAACGCACATCAATCGATCCTTGATAATTTTGCTCGAGAGTAAGAAATAAGGAAAGGATGAAGATTCATTTATTGTGGTTGGTTTGTTTATTGCTCATCCTTGCCGACAGGACTCTCGGTAGTCCTTACATTGACGATGGTGAGTAGTGTTGATGGAATCAATTTTTCTTGATTTTGCGCTGTGCATGCATGCGTGTACGCGTTCTTCCTTGAAACGATTTCTGCATGCCGTGGACAATCCGTGGAGTTGTTCACCGGTGATTACCAATAAATTTGTGTGGATCGTTGATCGAAGGTATCCGAGTGAATCTCCCTATAAGTAAAAGATCTCAGGGCTCGAACGTTACTTATCGAAAAACGTAGACAGCATCTTTTTCCTTCGCTGGCCGCGTCGACTTTCGAAATGGACAGCGAGCGAAAAGAAAGAGAGAAGACGAGCCGGTCCAGGCAGCCGGCAGAGATTAAAGACGTATCGGCCAATTGAATTGTAAAACTTTTTTACTATTAATTATATTTTAATGAAACTTTTAATATCATCTTTATGGCTTATCCCTGAATAAAATGAGACCGAACACGGTGTATCGGTGTGTGATTCTGAATATTTATATGCTTAATTAATGAGAAAAAGGAAGAAAGTTTTACTATCGTATTAGTAGATATGTTTATCGGTACGTACCTAAACCGACTTCATTCATCTCTGGTGCCTGCTTGAGGTTTGTTTATGGTTACTTATAGAATGTACTTACAATCGTTTTCTGACCTCTACCGAGGCTTAGAGGATACAAGCTTTATTACTCCACCTTGCCTTCTCTTCAAGGTAACATTGACGCGCGTTCACAATGATACGTATGTGATGCATGGCGGTTCGGTCCCGCCAAGTGGCGTGCATCATAAATGATGGTGTTCGGTTCGGCTACGTTCTGTGTACTACTATCGATACATAACAATTCTATTGAATAACTTTTATTTGAAAGTTATTTATGGTTTATTTGAGAAGATAGCTTCGTCATATTCATTATAAGTACATATATAATTTAGACAGCTTTCTACGAGAAAATTCTGCTAAATAGAAATTCTGATTTTAATATATAGGTGAAAATGATGAAAGTTCAGGTAAAACTATACATATACAATCATAATTAACTAACTCATTTTTGTAATTAATTAATTTAATAATATACTTTGTTATTATTCATTGTATAACTAAATCTCGTACGAATCATGTAGCATTTGGTTTTCTTTTAATCAGGAAAATATATGGAATTTGTTAAAAATATTGCATTACAAAATAGATAAAAATTAAGACATTTTTGTTATTGCATTAGTATTGTGTTTGATATTCTGACACAGATGATATTCATTTGCGGATAAGATTACACTACACAGGTACGCTCGACGGCCGAGCCGAGTTTCAGGGATGCATCCTCGCAGTGGTGGGGGATAAAAAATTTGACTTCAAGGGTAGAGATCTTTTTCACATATCGTAGATATTCGAGCTTTCGTTCATATTTAAAAGGTCTCATGCCATGACCGGTGAATGCGTATTAACTGCGTGTTTTTCAAGTTAAATCAATAATTATTTGTCCAGATAATCATGTACGTATATGTATGTAATCCTTAGGCGTGGAACTAGCGATAATCAATAATTAAAGTAAATGAAAATATGAAAGATAAATGGATAAATGCCATTTGATTGTTCTGAACATTTTATTTTAATTTCAAAAGAAAAAAGAAAAAATCAGGAAGGAAATCGAATTTTGTGTGCCCTGTGTGCCCTTTATCTTGCTTCTTTTATGAGCTATACATCCACGTATTTCCATATTTCGATATTTTACATGATGTTTTAACAGAAAAATCAATAATTCATGATAAAATCGTTGGACCGATTTGTTGCGATATGGTCATCACGGCCAGCTACGAATTACGGCTAGTAGTATAAACCTGTTTACGATCAGACGTTTGGTAATCGAGTCTGTTGCATCGCGTTGCATCGCGCCGGTACAGGCTCGCAAAAGTATATCGACTGTTTCTGCTAACAGTGTTAAATCTTAAGAATCGGTGTGTTATCACTGTACATTGGTAACAAGCTTCTAGTTTGAATTTCATCCGATCGAACAAACGTAGCAGTCAAAATTTGGCGTACGTATACGTTGAACATTCACAGGCGTACAATTTTATTAAGCTTTGTTACAGTCTGCTTTCGTTCGTTTTAAAACATCTCCTACTTCCGTAGTTTATGCCTTTTTTATTGTCTGCATTACTTATTACATTTATGTATTACCTTTTTCAACACCTTTGAGAAAAAGAGGAGAACGCGATTAGAATGAATCGGATAATATTTTTAATCAGGATTCGTGAATATAAATAATTTGCGACCAAGGTAGTAACGTCATTAATTATTAAGCAATTAACTGATAGAAATAGAACTGTAACCGATAGAGAAGCGTGTTACGCAAGGATTGTCGATTGAAAAGGAAATGAAATCAACGTCGATCTGACTGTCGACCTTGGCCATAAGCTTTAATTTGAATCTGCGTTTAATTAGTTTCGATGGCTTCGCCCAGACGTACCAGACGGAGGATTCTTAGCGTGAATACGATCTCTGCGATACATGTATGCATAGCGTCTGTGTAATATTTAGTCTAGATGACTGTCAGCTGTGTGTGGCCCATTCGTCGTTAGAGTTTTACGTAAATTTAAATGAGGCTTTATCGAAGTACAAAAATATACTTTGCCAATATCGAAGAATTATTTTGCTAATATACTAAATTTTGAAATTTATTAGAGAATCTTGTAAAATGAACACATTTTCACAGCTGAACACAACAAGGGGTATATACTACATACGATATTTCAGAATAATAAGCGAGACACTCGTGTGAAAACTGTTCTGAAGAGAAATTTCTTTGGAAAAGCTTGAACGATCGGTCAACTTTGCCGACAACAAATTAACTACCTGTCGTATACGTCCATTTCAACGGACTTCGTTATTACCTTTCCATTAAGTTAATCCACTTCGATTCCATATCACAACCGATGAAATAACCAACATATCTGTGAACTGTGAACATCGATTCTAACACAATTTAATGCCAATATTGTCACTGCCGTGTATAGTGAATTGACAAAATATTTATAAGTAAAAAATATATATAATAGCGATGGCTAGAGTTCGTGATCATAAATGTTCATATCCTCCATTAACAGTTACATAGTATATACATACGTACGTATAATGCATGCATGTATATCTTAGTTAATTCGATGCTGTTCCTTTCTCGACAAACTAAATGAAAATACTAAAATATAATGATTATACAAGATACGACTCGTCTGCTCCTCGTGTTCCAACAAATCCGGGACATTAGTAGTTCTCTTCACAGTCTCGTGAAGTACGAGTTAGTAATTTCAAGCTGCAGATCATTGTACTTATGGAACAGTAAAGCAACCATCATTTTCCAAGGAAATGAGCCGTAGAATTTGCACGAAACATCAACGTAGTTGATACAACATGACTAACCTTTGACTACTAAGTATGTACAAGTCGGAAGGGTTCGCTCGGGAAATTCTTCTCTTTTTATCTTTCCCTTTCCACGACACCCTAATCTGTCCTTTCTTGAACTCCGTGCATCGTTCGGTACTTACTGAAACCAATCACGATTTCTTATACGCATTTCCTGATTTCATGGAAACATCGTTCTTACTTCTTTATATTATCATATAAATATTTCTTTGCTAATTTCCAGTGCAATTTACTGTGTTACAGAGGAGGAAGACTCGGGGCAGATCTCAGATTCTGATTATACAGATAACGTATTGGAGAACTTGATGCGCGCATCACAACAAAAGTGAGTATCTATTACATCGCTGTATGTACTGATTTTGCACCCTTCTTTCTCATCCTATCCGTCATATTAAAATATTACGTTCAAGTATATAGATACGTATTGCAGAATTGCATGTTCCTGGTTCATTTGATAATCTCTTTTGTGATCCAGTTTTGAAATCATAAGAACATGCAAACGAGGATTGTTGACGCGGTACATGAAACGTTAAATTTGATCATGGTGATTCAAATTTTCATTCAAATTTTGAGAGAAAAAAAGAATTTGTCTTGAAACAAAAATGGATCGCAAAAGGTTAATTTTAGTAGATGAGCCATATTATCAAGCAAACACTATATGTTTGTTATTCTAAAAATAACAAAGAAAAAGAAGAAAGCAGAAAGATCTGACATATTGTAAAACATACCTAATTAGTAGGTATGAACTGTAGCCACTGTTCATTTTCTCTTTTTCTTTTATGTAATTTATTGAATTAAATAAAACGTTTGGTTACATATTTTCCTTTCCCTTTTCCCTTCGATGTTTCGATGTCACATGCAAGACATTGTTCCGATACCCCTAATCTCGAGTAGACGTACCTCGTTGATCTACCTGTTTAGGCGAGCCTGTATAAAACGGGGTGGAAATTGCGATCACCGGTGGAAAGACTGCTGCTATAGCTCCAGTTGCAGATGCAATTTATGGGGTTCAAATTGTCAGTGTCAACGAATGGGTCTCTTCCAAAAATGGGGCTAAATCTTCTGACTCATCAGTCTACTTTTTTTTCGGCGGAAACGGTTCTCTTTTTAGCACGCAATCCGATTATATCTACACACTTTGTACAATTTTCAAATATTTCATTTCATTTCTTTAATCTCGTTTTCTTTCATTCTTCCATCATCTTAAGATGCTTGAATCATTAAGCGTGGTTTTTGTTTAGTTAACGTTGCTACCCCCTAGCGTTTGCAGTCTAAACAAGATTATACACGATTAATTTTGATCGAGCTTAGATACGATTTCATTTGCGGTACATGTGTGCGCGCGTGTGCGTGATAAAAAGAAATAGAAATTGTAATTTTTGTTTGGAAGAAAATATGTTGATGGATTGCTAGTTCGCGCCTTTCGCTGCTTTCTTTCATCGATTCTTTGAATTATTATTATTATTATTATTATTACTATTATTAATATAATGAACATAACTATACTTGTCTTTTCTTTTCTTTCTTTTCTACTTTTCCCATTTTTTCTATTTTTTCTATTTTCTTTGCACACGTCTCCGGCACATCTCATATCTACCTTCGTCGTGTATAATAATACTTGAATAATGAACTTCGTTAAGAGGTTGTACATTACTCTCTTCTCATACCTTTATTAAAATTGTATTAACGTTTTCATTTTTTCTCTCCCTTTTTTAATGCAATCACTTACCTTTTTTGTTTCATTTTTTTTGTCCTTCATAAAGTAAAATCTACTTCGAAGACTTGTGTAATCTATCGGTCGATGAATAGATATAAAACCCTGTCGAAGTGTAGGAAAAAGTAAATAGATCAAGTTGAATGAAATATTTGTTCGTATTACTTTTCCCGATGTTATCGTTTTACTTTTTCTAATAAACGAACGAAACTACCGAAAAGCGTGTAAAAAGGGAATACGAAGCAGTCCATGTGCTATAAAGAAACTAATTGTTCCTCTGTAACGATGATAATAAATTCAAAAATAAATTATTGTAACTCACTTAAGAATAAGAAATATTTCATGCAAGGAAATGAGTGTACTAAATTGAAACCTGCCTTTATTCTATATCGGTGTTAAGTTACCTGGTGTTCGATTATAATTTTCAGGCGGAATACTGATTACCAAGGACAATGAAATTAGACAATTTGCATTGCAAACTTACATTCAACACGATTCTTTTCAAACGTTCAATTTTTTGCGAGACATTTATCGTATAATCGAGAATCGTGTCTGTTATCGATTTAACAATAATTAGATATAATCGAAGATGTACAACGCTTTGTTAGGCTTGATTCTCTAGCGTTTCAGACTGCCACGTGTCGTTTCGTTTCGTTCTTCTTACATGTTTGCAATTAGATTAGACGATGACTGGAAATTGTCTGAATTTCAATAAACTCGAATGATGGTAAAATTTTGGTATACATTATACATCTAATCGTAAAGTAATTTTCTCCTCAAACTACTTATTTACCTTTATCAAGTCTTTTTTCCATCGAATCTAGACACCCGCAGCAGTTCTGAACGTAAATACCTAATTATATTAGGTATAGGTATGCGCGAAGACAGTTAAATGTATGTAGATTTAAAGAACTTAATATAATAAAAATGGTTATCGCAAAATTTGAAAATATAATTTTTCATATTTCTCTGACTGCAAGTATATCTACCAAGGAAGAAGAAAATTTCGGTGGAATGTACTTGCAATTAGAAGAATCTCTCTGAACCGAACTGCTGCGAGTAATGTAAGTATATGAAATTACAATACAGTCCCGATGATAAAATAATGATAACAAAGTGATTAAGTTGAGTAAAGCTAACAAAGTTAGTAGAAGATCGTGAGAGAAAGGTGCGATGCAAGGAAACGAGGCAATTCGTAGGAAACGAATGTTAGGCGTGAAAGGGCACAACAAACTAGCAGCTGTCCACCGTCCGGTTGGTCACGAATTGGATCACGAAACACAACGAACGAGAGACGTTCTCTGAAACGTTTGCCACGACCTTCCTGAACGAGCTAACAACGAGGACGGTACCTATATATACGGGATACCGGATCGAGTGAGTCGAGTAACTGGATCGTGACGTACATTTTACTTCTATCACGATTTATTTCTAAGATATCGGCCGTTCAGAATCCACGTCCTCGAAACTTGGGAAGAGGTCGAGGGACGCGCGATCAAACGAAGACGAGTCGTGGATCGGCCAGATCTCGAATCTTCCTCCTTCTGTCTCTTTCTCGAGGTTCAAGAGAAGGAGAGCAGGAGAAGGTTAAACGAGTTAACCGCAAGAAAAAATGGACAGCTACGCTGCACCTATCGTGCATCTATCTGTTGTGCATATCTACTGCAATGTTAAAACTTGTTTATTTGTCCCCGATATCTACTATTATCTATAAAATCTAATAAGGTTAATTAACTTTGAAACGGGATTTAACCTCAGCTACGTAATATCGGTGATGGTTTCTTTTGACGGAGTATGTCACGCTTTACGTCGCGCATGTGTCAACGTTTCATTGGGCTTGGGTCAATTGGTCTTCCAGGTCGTGTCGCACCGTGTAATTGTGCCAGTAATTTAGTTAAGAAAAGTAAACTATCTGGTCTTTAAAGTGGTGAAATCTCAAAGGCCTCTCTATCTATCTCTTACCTACTGCAGAAGAGTCATGGGAGAAGGTAAAATCTGCGAAAGGATTGGATAACTTCTATATTGTTGAACAGCTTGTTTCGTAATATATTCGAGATAAATATGACTAAGATGGTAGGAGGAAAGTAACATTGTTCGGTAGAATCGCAAGGTTACTCAGAATTTTCTGAAACGGGAGTTATGATAATCCATTTGACTTTACCTACTCGATTCCACGGAATTCATCTTCTGCAAATCCGTTCGACTTTCATCAATCCGATCGATCGGTTCTCCCGTTTCTCGAACACGTGCTGGGTTGAACCGTATGACATCGGTATCGGTGGCTGACGGTGGGTGATTCAGTTTTGAACGAGCACCACATTAAGCTTCGATAAATGAACACACTCGAGGAATCCTAAGAAATGGATAGATGGAGCTTGTACATTCTCGTCCACATCCCCGTACAGGGATGTAAGGCGGCATGGGGGAACGGTGATGCGCGGCGCAGCGTGACGACGGCCGCGTTTCGCTCGATCCTCTCCACGTGCTATTGCGTAAGACTACTATACCAGAGAGAAGCGTGTAACCTTGGAGAGCCTCGCGATCGAGCTGCCTACGCCTCGGTAACACACACACACACACACACGCGCGCGCACACACACACACTTCGTCGATTCTTCTGTCGCGAGTACCTAATAAAGCGCTCTGTATTCTGGGCCTGCCTCGCTTCATCTCTTCTCATCGCGCCCCTTCTCTTCTCGCTCAAGGGAAAACATCAAATTGTTTGGGGCAGACGTGGAACGACTTGTTGGAAATGGGATTACACATTTAGTAGGCTTTCGTTTCTTTCGATTTCTTTGGACAGTAGTAGAATATATAATAATGTATGGGAACAGAGACAAGATTCAAAATTCTGCGCATCAGTACCCATACACCTCGAATTGAAACGCGAAGCGTTAAAAACAATCACCAATGATCAATGTTCATTGATCTCGCATTTACACAAAATATGTAATGCATCCAGGTTTTTCAACTTTATTACCCTGAAATATTGTTGTTATCAGAGAAACGATACCACGTTCCATTTCGTTTTCATCGCGTCGTGTTAATTAGTGTACGAGTGATAATGCCTAGAAGGGAATTATGTTACGCGGTTTATTTGTGGGAAGCTATTAACTAGATTATCTATTACACATCCTGTGTTCTACGTTGGAATTGTAACACCACTAACTTGCGTCAGTACCTATATCGTACTTGTAATGTCACGAATCTGCTTTCCTGTAATTTTCTGTATTACACAACTAGTATCTGCCTCCTATATGGTATGGTTTCATTAAAGTTGAGCGTAATCGCCTGGCTAACTTGATCCATGTTTCCTACCAGAAAATTAATAACTCGAGGGATAGGCCTATGCATTCCCATCCCTTGCGCTGTTACCGCGATTTCTAGAAGGATGAAACACATAGGCCTGGCTTTATCCTAATTCGCCTGATGTCGGATCAAGATTCTCAAACGCATCCTAAACTTAACAACTATCAACTTAAGGGTCTTATCGTTGCCCCGAGATTTATTTATGGTCTCATTTATGGAAAAGTAGACATTCTTTCGCCTGGATGACCTAAAACTATCTGAAGCTTTACTACGTCATGGGAAATCTCACTCTCCCAATGGCACGGAACAGTACATAGGATAGACTACACGGACCACTGGTCCTGATATTTGGTAACGAAAATTTGTCGTTTACTTCTTATAACAGTTTGTATCATAATACTCACGTATCGCAGCACGGTTCCCTTTTATTGTGTGTGAAACAAACCGGATATCGTTACACTTCCGTCATTGTCCAGTTCTGCGTCATATCGCCTTTTTACATACATTGTATATTTGTCAGTAATTACCTATGCGATAAAGAGAATGCAATTAAATCAACGATATTCTGTATCCGAAAATGTAAACAATAAAGTACAATAAAGTAAAAGTGTACATTCTTTTATCAACTTCGCACATTTAATTCTGTTCGATTTACTGCAAGTAATACGTTTTTTATCATGAACGATTTTTCAACGTTATCTAAGTCACATTTACAAATGTAATATGATGATGATTAAAAATTTTCTAAATTAAATTATCTAGGTATACACTACATACATGTGTGTATGTATGAATTGAGAAGTAGGTATATAATTTTTTGAATAAAACTTCAAATATTCTAATGCATACGGGTGACAACAGCTCTTTTACGAGTATATTTCGGCTTTCTTATTTCGATCTCGTATGCGTCGTAGAAGACAATGTAAATTTACAACGTCAAGCATTCGTTTATTCTAATATTCCTACATGCATGTCATTTAAATCACTGAACACATATAAATACACATCCGTTAAATAAAATGGAGGACAAAACATGATGTATGTTGTCGAAAAACAAGCATTTCATTCGTCTCACCGCATTAATTTAATAATAATGAAATTTAATCAGCTGTTATATAGTTTCGAATAACAGTTATATACATCACAATCTTTACTACACATGTATACGAAAGCAAATACGCATCAACCTGTTTGTGGACCCATCAACAATCGATCACCGTCAATTAAATTA
Organism: Tetrapedia diversipes; assembly: GCA_033822845.1. Classification (NCBI taxonomy): domain Eukaryota; kingdom Metazoa; phylum Arthropoda; class Insecta; order Hymenoptera; family Apidae; genus Tetrapedia; species Tetrapedia diversipes. The sequence continues at coordinate 101,997 of JAOPTO010001096.1, read as the reverse complement.
ACGTTGACACGTCATTTATCGCATCATCGGAGAATCATGAATTGTCGTTAACAATTTATTCTTTTAACGGAACAGTGAAGTTGGGTGTAAAAAAAAAAACGATCCATTCATTGAGAGCATTTCATTCGAAGAATGCAACTGTAACGGGTATTAAAGGCTGGTAGGTAAGTACTACATCCTACATACATAGTGTAAAAGCATACGAAAGCAATGCAAATTCAACTGTAAAGGGAGGGAGAACGGAAGAAAGAAAGGCAGTGTATGTGTGATAGAGATGGAAAGAAGGGAAAGCGTTGGGTAGTGGGCACGGCTGCTAATGGTGTGAGAGAGAGAAGGAGGGAGAAGCCACGGGAATGAGGAGCTTTCGAGTCAGCTTGACGGTGCCGGTCGCCTCAGTATGCCGCGCAGCGCGCAGGCTCGCGTACGCGTAGTATTTCCTTTTGTTCTTGTCTCCTTTGCTCTCCTCTTTTCCTTCGTGTTCCCTCCCTCTCATGTTTTCTCGCTCTCATTCTCTGTTGTTCTCTCACTCTATCCCGCAGTATTCAACGTATATAGCGCGGCTAGAATACGCAAGTACAAACATCTCGCGACTCACTGTTTTTGCATTTATGTGTCGTCGTTCCGTTAAGCTTTGCTGCCTATACATTGTTGTTGGTCTGCAGCCGTGTCAGGAAAATCTGACATACCACCAAGTTCAACTACATACTTCCATGGATACATAATATATGTACATGGATCGCGCGCAACATTCTTCGAGTAGGTACAGAAGCGACTGTGTGCTGATTGGTGCAAATTTAATCGCGAACCTGTTATGCATCGATGCGTGTGCGTGTACACGTAGTTCGTGTACGCGGTGACACAGTGACACGGTGTGTAAGGTTTGTGGTTAAAGAAAGGTGAAGCGATTCGCGACGAGAAGTATCGCGAAAGAGCGGGAAACTTGGCGAACGACTGATTTTGAAACAATTTTTACACACCGAAGATAGAAACGGCGCGGCATTCCAGCGGACGATTTCAAACCGGAGTACACTCAGCAAGAATAGGTAAAAGTTGTGGCAAAACGAGGAGAGTGTCGGAAAGGTTACGAAACGCGTGGAAGGAGAGGCGGTGGGAAGAAACGAAGCGAGTATATCCCTGTACGATCGATAACTATAGCACCTCGGTAAATATCAAGCGGTTCGTCTCGAACCTAACCTAACAGGGGATTACAAGTGCCTTCGAGAATAATATTATATCTCCGTAAAAATAGGATCGAGATTAATTTCCGGGTTGTTTCGTGGCTGGGTTGAACGAAAGGATGACGCGAACAAAGTAACATTCCACGATCAGGGACAGCGATAATGAGAATCCTCGAGTTATTCCGAAAGTAATCTGTCCCGCTCGCCATCTTGATTTTCCCAGGAATCGCGATGACAGGTGGTGAACGTGATCGTTGATCAACGACCACGGGTGATTCAATCGGTCGTGATCGAACGTTCGGTATTATATATCGAGTTGCGAGTGCGTGTACAACGTAAATGGGTGCCACCCGGAAGATTCCGTTCGCGATAACGTACGAGGAGACAGAAAATTACGAGAAGCGATTGGAGCAGGGAAGGAGAGAGGATACGAAACGCTTTTATTTTTAGCCAACGCCGGTTCGCGCATCGCAAAAACCGGTTTCTGAGTCTCTGCCACGAGGTATAGGGTGCTGCGTATAGGTACCCGAGAGAAGAAGGGTTTCTGAGCTGAAAAGGAAGGAAACAAGTGGGAGAGACACGCGATATTAAAGGTGGAGTATGCTTCTTTCCCTATCGGTCGAAGAAGAAGAAAAGAAAGGAAGGAAGAAAGGAAGAAAGAAGGAAAGAAAGAAAAAGTGACATAATAGAACGTGAAACTCGCCTAAGCCTACACACACCTCTCTTTGGTTCTTTCTCCGATCTCGAACTATCGATTGCGTGCATGCACACACCTATCCATACTCGACGTGCTACGCAACATCGTACACGGTGAGAGTACGAGATTCGATTGCCGAACGACGATCGACGACGAGATGCTTGCCGCCGGTAAATTTTTCACAGTTTCCACCGAACACGATCGTATGTTCAAATGTGCGAAACCGATGTGATCGGAGAGGGAAAAAAGTAAGTGTAATTAAAAAAGAAGATAGAAGAAGAAAACATTAAAAAGAAGGAAGTGTGCGTGTGTCAGATTGTTGCGTGGTATACGAAATCGAAGAAGACACGGAAACGGCATGAAGAATGGCAACCGATTCGAGCAACCGTCAAGGTGTAAGGGCGGTCGCCACGACGACAACCGATCCGCAGCGAAACGAAAAGCGCGCCGTTGCGGCGCGAAGCGCTGCCGGTGCCCTGGCTCTCAGTGTTCTGGCTGTGGTCCTCCAATCGGCAACCACCGCGACCCCCACTTGGGGATACTTCACCAATCCTGACGGTGAGTCATGCGTTTGAAATTGTTTCCATCGAGACGCGCGTATATTTCCTCGATTTACCTCCCAAACATGCTCGCAGTTTATCGCCGATCGATCGCGTATACCCATACGATTTTCTCGCGGTCCGATTACCGGCAACCGCGTTTATGGTTTCGAGTTACATATCGATGATTTATCGGTTTATTTTATTCTCCATGTGTCAATGTATAAGTCGTGTGCATCAGAAAGATGTAGAGAACAATGTCGGATAATGATTTTTCTTCTTCTTCTTCTTCTTCTTCTTCTTTTTCTTTTTTTTCTTCGTTTACAATAAATCATTACAATAATAAATTACATATACATAGCGTAGTGTATGTTTTATTCTCTTCCGCATGAGCAAAGTTCGACCCAATTCGAAGTGCAGTTTCCTGTATATCGAACCGATTAATATCAGCAGCTAATTTTTATAGCTGCCACGCGTCGTATGCGTTTTATTGTCTACCTCTCTTCGAACTGCTTCCTCTTAGATAACAAGTACTGATTGCTCGCCATTGACTGGTTCTTTATCACCGTTTCCAATTTTTTCTCTTCGACAATCAACGTAACGTTCGTTCCAGGATGTCCGTTGATAAAGCAGCAAACATTAAGTAACTCGATACCGTCGAGTTAATTAGGTTGAGCTACTCATGTACTAAAGTAGACATTCTAAATGCTTGTGTAAAATTCAAACATGTAGATACTTACTTACTTTTATTTACTTACATACTTACTAACCGTAAGATAATCGACTTCACGAATATACTATACGTATACGCATGTGTATAGTATTTACATGTTTGAAATGTATCGGTACATCTATGGTAGAGGAGTTAAAAAGAATAAACGTACTTACTTGTGTATACGTGCCTACGCATCGCGTTTGGAAAAATAGTATCGGCAGTAAAAAGTAGTATTGGTCCGTTTGATTAAAAATGAGAAGATGGAAGTAAAAAGTAAAATTATTTACCTTGTACAAGGTTTGATAATAATTAGATAGAAAAAGTAAAATTATTTGCCTTGTACAAGGTTTGATAATTAGATAGAAGCAAGAACAACGCGGCATTAAATATCACCCTTGTACCGTAGGTTTGTTTTTTCGAACAGAACGCTAGCGAAACAGCGTTGATTCTCGTTATCTGTTATTTCGATGCGTTCCATGAAACTTTGACAGGATCGTTCAATGCCAGCATGCGATCGCTTAGACGTTGCGTAATCTTACGCTAACTGCAACTTTCTCATAATTCTTTATTTCGTACCCGTTACGAGTAAAGTTTATCGGACGCACGTAATGGGGTATTAATTCAGGTTTTCGTAATTTAACCGGCAAAGTATGCTGCGAATTAATTCGTTTATCCTTTATCTACTACACCTACTCGAAATAAAAGACATCCCTTTCAACTAAAACACTGTTTTTATTACTACCGTTAGTTTGTTACAAGTAGATATTACTTATATTCAGTTTATTAAAAGGTCTGCATGATGTACAGAGTTCCTGATATTGTGCACTTAGCAAATAAAACAAGATGCAATAGTAAGTTCAGAAGTTCGTTTCTTCAGGTGTTTAATAAAAGGAAAAGAAAAGAAGAAAAGGAAAAGAATAGTTCGGAATGGAGGAAAAAAGATTTGCATATTTATTCGATGAAATAATCAGCGATTAAGATTAAGCCGTTCTTTTATGATATGGAATGTACTGTATCGAGAACGGAACAAGCGTCGATAATCTCGTTCCTTTCTATGTGTTCACCTTTGTTTATTTATCGGCAGAGGTTTGTTGTGTAGATAATTCTGGACGAATGTTAATGACATGTACGATGCAATGTTAAATTTAGAATTACATATATCTGTATAGATTAATTGTACGTACTAGATTGTACCTACTATGTGTGCATGCGTACACGCGTAAAGGTATCGTTGAATGTGCGACAAGAATGGAAACGGAAAGCGTGACCCTAGCAGGTGTAGTTACTACACCATACTCTTACCCATGGTAAATGTCTTGTGTGCGTACGCAAGTTTACGATAGGGCTGTTTGTGTGAACGAGGTGCGTAGCGTCGTTACCTTGATTAAGTCGAATCCATTAAATAGAATTATAAATATTAATGTAATCAAGTAATATCGTGATCGAAAAGAGGTTATTCCGTAGACATACTAATTCCTAACAAGTATAATGATAAATTTCTAACAAGTTTAATTGAAACGATACCTATTTTATTACCTACTGTATCGCACGTGATCAATGAAAAGTATTGTTCGATTGTTCGATTTACGCTGGTTCGGGTTAGAAAAAAAGGAAATGCAAGCGCATAAAACGTATTCCGCATACCGCCATAAAAGGGAGAAGCAAAATTACGCGAGGCTACGTAAGTAGTTTAGGTATGTAGCTTATACGATAGGTGCATACAGCGGCTAGAGGTGGTGCAGGTGTAAGTAGCTGGACTCGGATACTGTTACGCGGATATATGTACATGCGCGAAGTGTTCCGAGTGAGTGTAGTAAAAATGAATAATCAGAAGCTGAGAAACGGGAGCGGAAAGGCTAGCAGAAAGTTCTGCGATGAGGCGATAAGTTTGGCATGAACGTTATCCGTAGCTCGCAATCAACCAAGTCGTGACCGTGATATTTTTATACTTGTAAATGCTCGAAGCACGGCACCCCGCCCCCGTATCTCTGCATTCGATGGCAGAAGCAGAAACATACTTAATTATATTCGGGAATAATATCGTTCGAAGAATAGACTGTCGAAATGAACAAGCGTAACGTATTCGTTGGAAAAAAGTGAGAGTAACAACGAGGATCGACGTTCACACCGTGTCTCCGTTAGTTACTGCAGCGAAAAGATCGAGATTACAGTTGAAGGAGGAGGAGGGTGCTGTCTGATCGTTACGGATAGAAGCCAGAACTGGTGTAAGAACTGGTCGAAGTAGGTTAATGGATTCGATGAAGTATCGCATAGAACGATGGAACCAAACGACAGAAATAAACGATGAAAGAGACCGGTTACAGTAAGGATAAACTGGCATGGCGTCTGTATAAAGCGGTCGTAAACACGGAAAAAGGAACAGGAAGAAACGTGTTCAGAGGTATACAGAGGCACAAGTTGAATGGGCCATCGCTCGATCTGAATCGGCGAGTGTTACGGTTGGCTTAATGGATGGCATCGAGTCATTATAACGCGACCATTCTGCGGACCTTGTTCGATTTAAGACGATTCTTTTGCACGGAGCTTGCTGCAATAGGTAGTGGTTACCTATCTCGTTCATTGGTTACGTTTACGTTGTATTACTTGTTCAGTGATCTTGGTTACACGATCGCAAGGAATATCTCAGAAGCATCGATTTATCGGAAACAACTGAAATTGTTGAACGATCAGTTTTTTCTCTTACAATAATTACTATCGGTGTTAACATCCTAATACGTCGCGTAGCTTCTGTTTACTGACTGTCAGCTGTTATTACGCGGGATTATAAATTATATTATGCCATCCGAATAAAATTGGAAATATATCCATCGTTCGAGTCCTGTATAACTTCTGGGTGTTTTGGTATTTAAAGAAGTCCTATTGCGTGTTTCGTGAGGATGATTTCATTCGGTTAGAGGCAAAACCAACGTAAGTAAGTTGCGTCTCCGCATTCTACTACCAAGTCAGATTGATGTGTCATTGTCGATTCCTGAAGCAACACCATATGTTAACAGCAGCGTAATATGCACGCACGCATGCACGCATCATTATCATTGGGAAAATAAGTATGCCAAGCTATTGTGTATGAGTGTGTTTGAACGCGAGTCCAACACACATACCGCGTACGTGTGAGGAGAGAGATAGATAGATAGATAAATAGAGAGAGAGAGAGAGAGAGAGAGAGGAATGTATAAGTACCGCTATGCAGAGGGCCAGGAAAGTCTGTTGGAGAGGCATGCTGTGAGTGCAACGGCCTTTACCTGGCTCTTGCTCTCCGCTCTCTTCACGGCTATGCCATCTTCTTCTAAAACTTATAGTCAACGCGAATCTCTGTTTTACCACAGTGCGACGAGGCTCGTTCGTAACGGAACAGGATATATATTATTGTAAGCCGGGATGGGATTTCTCCATCGGCGTTGATACTGCCCTCTTTTTTACGAGCAACGGATCACTCGTACAAGCTTCATCGTCGAAGCTGCCGTTTTGTATTCTCTCAGAATAGATTAATGAATGAAATTTGTACGCTATATATTATACAACATAGTTATGAAAAATTGTTTGCTTCGATTATCAAAGGTAACAGAGATGTAGCTTTTAGGTTTTCCTTATAAAATACAAATTCGATTCTCTGAATCGTTGATCCGAGGTGCGTATTAACATAAATCTGTATTCTTCATTAGGCCAACATTCAATACCAAATGTATTTACCTTTCGAAGCAATCCTTTCATACCTACGCGATCATTAAATAAGTCAAACTGATCGATAGATCGGCGCTTGGTACATACCTATTCTGTATGCCGAATTTCATATGCTCGAAAATTACTGTTTTACGATGTACCGTAATTGATTACTCGATCGATTTGCGTAGTTTCTATTTCGCAGGCACTGTCAGGTCACTTTTTATCCACGCAACGAACCAACCATAAATTTCATGGAAATCCATTAAATACTTTTACGCTATATTTTGTCCCGGTTAATTCGGATTTATCGATGCGATGCGACCACGACGATACACTTGCAAACATAATAACGTACCTACTTAGTAACAACTGTAAGCGTTCTTACGCAACAGACTCGTATAAACCGATGTCTACGCGTGGTACATGCATCCGTTTCGTCCATGACATTCTTTTCCGTGTTCACGGGAGTTTTTCTCACGATTGAACCGCAATCGACTGTCGCGTAGGCCGTCGCATCATATTCTCACTGTTACATCGATTAGAGATGCAACAAATTTCCCTATAATGTACCAGTAGACACTGTTGTCGCATGGAAGTAGGCATCGAAAACCTTTTGTTGCGTTTGATGATGTTCGATCATAATATAACCCCGATATTGTGTATTATTAACGGTAAATATTCCCTCCGTATTTATCTGTGTACTACAAAGGGATTGATATTGGTCATCGGTGACTGGTTAACTAATCAATTGTAGGAGGGTAACCTCTAGCCAAGACTTCGATTCGTGGAATCGAGTTATAAAAGTGAACGATTTACGATCTGGTAAGCTTTCATCAGATCTGCTTTGAAAACAGACCCGAAGAGGCTGTTTATAGGCTGTTTAAAGATAAAAAGGTATAATGAGATCGATTACGAATACCCTTTTCTTTATTTTTTTTCCCCGAAATCTGTTCGAGATAGAGATCAACTTTTGTTTCAAAAGAATCGTTATGTATCATTTGATGAATGTTTTCGTTAGAAGGAAGAAAAGAATTTGAAGATGAAAGGGGAGCTGTTAGATATAGAACGAGTACGCGATCCATAGATCTCCGTTGCTTAATTTCCGCTTCCTCCTCACAGTCAGAGAGGTATTGTTCTCGTTTACGTATAAAAAAAGTTCACGATGTGCACGGAACACAGTAAACGAATCTGACTAAACGGATACCTAAATAAAAGTAGAGAAAAATGTTGCATAGATAGAATGTGGTATAACGGTGTGCAACGCTGACTTCGGACGTTCCACCAGTTAAATCGATGATTTATTCGCGGCAGTATACTTCTCTGGGAGCTGAACATCCGGCTCGTGAAAATGAAAACGGAAACGGGAGTGCACCGTCTACTAGCGCGACAAAGAGAAGTCTGTGGTTCCTGTTACGAACATGTATATGTACATACAGTGTAAGCAGGGCGCGCAATTCGCTCGCACGCTTGGCTTTTCCACCAATTACAGATAGTTGTTACTTTGCCAGTAATAACCTTTCAGAGTTAATGGAAGTCGAGGGGACCATGACGGGACGGCGAATAGGACGTCCCACGGGTTTGCAGGCCGTGCTCGCTACAGTTCATGAGAAAATCGCTTACCGCGAGTCGTGCGGCTCGCGGGAAAACACGCGTGGTTTACCACGCGACACATCGGATCGAGTTTTCCCGTGATTCTTTCCATGGTTACCATGCGAGGAAAAGCTTATTACTGTAGGCAATTTGCGGATTAGGGCGGCATTTGCATAAGGAGATCGGCATTTGTATAAGGAGAGCGGCAAAGATTAATAGCAAATGCCGATTGCCATTGATTTCTTTGAGCGGCCCGCGGATCAAAGTTAAGGTGTCGCCGCGTTTTCTTTTCGGCGCCGCTTCAAACACTGCCGCGTTTGAAAGAATAAAGGGTCGCCGCCGTAAATCGGATCAAAGAAGATGCGAACAGCAGATATTCCAAATGCAAAAGCGTCACCGAGGTTTGCACCAAGTGGGGATATCGAAGGCGGGCATTTTTTTGAAGGTCCTGATTGGCGAAGGCAGGAACCGCCTATCAGGTTAGAGGCAAATAAATAGGGAACCTCGCGAGATCTCTCATCTCTCGTTAATCGTTCAGCGTTAATTGTTAATCGTTCGTTGTATCATCTTGTTGTAATAATCACCGTCGTAATAGTTGCCGTTTTAGAGACTATCCTGACAGTAGTCTATGTAGAAAACCCGTTCGGTCAATAAATAATTCCTACATTACATTGAAATATTTCTATTACGGCACGGCGGCACAGTTACAGCGTGTGCCGCGTACCTTCTGTATCGGTAATCGAACCGGTCTTCCCTGTGATTGTATTAAGTCGATTATGCTCCGTGACTATGTTCATATACTAATTCTTTTGTAGGAGAAGAAACCGTAAGAGAGATTCGTTGTATATGTTTTCAGGATACCGACAATAAGATCACGGAATTCGAGTATAAAGAATTTGATCGATATTATTAGTAGTCGATTCCCAAGTTAAAATTGATCTGACAAACTCACCACTTCGCTCTACGGCGGTGCTCTGTTACTTTTATTCCAAAGGCCCGAGATACATCTGTACAGTTGTAGAATAACGCGATCGTTCCGTAACTGTCTCGCAAATAATTTCGAGAATAGCGTTTCGTTGGTAATTAGTGAGAAAATGCGGTATTTTGCATGATATACACCGCGTTATTCGTGGAACGATGGGAATGAACAGCTTGTTCGTGGAAAACAATCAACGAGTAAGCAGCGGGTTTTACGTACTTACGTAGGTAGTTATTCGAAGTGGATTAACATTCAGGAGCTTTCTCTTCGCGAATACGTTGTAGATAGATCTGTGGGATAAATTTTTGTCGGAGAAAAAGCTTTAGACTTACGTGATTCGATTCTAAGGAGATCATGGTAGAAACTCGTCGTTTCCTCCGTTCTCGAATAACAGATACCTTTTTCTCTTCGAAGTAGCGATCGTGGAGAAGGATTCTGTTCTGTCTGTTCTACCTCGTCAATGATAACGATAGACAGATTCGTTTAACAACGTACTTCGTTATGTTGGCGTCGTTCACGGCACTTTTTAGCTTGCTTTTTTTGTTGTCTCGACAATCTTTATGAACCTCTCCTCAAACCTTTGCCGATTGCTTTTGATAAATCGGCGCTGGCAATTCTATTACGCGTGCAACTGGTCTGTCGTTAATTTCAATCACTTTTTCGCGTATCTTTTTCTCGTTTTCTTTTTCTTCTCTTTTTCCACCACTTCAATTGTCCTGAACGATTGCGAAAACGACCACCGACAAGTTCTGTTCCACAAGTTTCGTGCTTCATAAAATTATTCTGTTCGTGCTGACTAGACAAAAGGCTACTACCGACTTGTTTACTCGCTAAGTATCGATCTAATGTAACTCATTGTGTTACCATTGCTTTCACGTTAGATTGCATACCACGAGCAGATCGAATTATTTTTGCATACAGATACTATACAATATTGTTAAAATTTCACGCGACTGCTACCTGTTTCAAGTCCAACATCGACGTCTCCCATAATCTTCGTGTATGTAATACTATAATGAATGAAATAAAACGTATGAAACTGGCCACGGCTCGGATATTGCCGCGGGACAAACAATGGAATTGTCCTTAATTATTATTATTATTTTGTAAGTCATCGGACGGCAGGACAAGCGTCCATTGCGAACGGGTCACGGTTTGCGTGTTCACGACAAACCTCACGCGACATCGCATCGTTCGGATCTGCGGGATGCAATGCCGTATCATAGACTGTGTTTAACGTGGATCGATGTCATTACGATGGTTAATCATTAGAACGATATCGCGAGATGCTGATTGGTAGGTAGGCAGTTTAGTTCCCTCTGGAACTTTGTTTTTACTCCTCGGTTCCAGACGTTCAACACGATGTAAGAAAGTATATCCTCCCCTGTTCTACTCGTGTAAAGAAACACGGGAAACATATAGCCGCGTTTCCTCGAAACGAAGAAACAAACGAACGGCCGTGTAGTTCGTGTACAGTTAGTTAGAAATATAAACAATTATGTAGAACGGCACGTGGTGTAAATCGCAAGCAATAACCGTGCGAATGCCTGCAGTTTCTGCATTAGCTGTAAAAATCCGCGAAATCCTCGAAAAACTATTCAAAGGATGCGTGGGATGCGGTCGGGAAAATAATAAGATAAATCTGAGACGTGTGCGACGTGCTTGATGAGAGCAGAAGGGATACGTGAATCAGATCCGGGAAAGGCGTGTTGCGTTGTAGTGGCTGGAATAATCCCAGGAAGCAGCGCTATCCTCTTTTTGCGCTGGCATAATCTATGTAAGCCTATGGATGAACTCGAGTAAAAGGAAAAAGGGGACGCTTTTGGAAGTCATATCGAATTGGACATCGACCGTTGCTGATACTCTTTTTCTTTTCCCTTTCCTTTTTCTTGTTTCTCCCCATTTCCGCATTTGTTGCCCTCTACTCCTACGAACTTTCCCATCGGGGCTATCGCGCAAACACTTATATTCGAGGGCCTTCTGCCAGTCAGTCACGGGATTTCAATGATGAAATCGAATGAGATCGAAGGAAATCGAAGGAAATCGAAGGAAAAACTCATTGTACGTTTTATTTTTCTTCTTCTTCTTTTCATCTGCTCGCAGTTCATGCCGAATAAACTTTTTCACAGTCGCGTCAACTTGTTTTTCTTCTTAATCTACAAACAGTATTCTTAAACGCTATTCATTCTATTCGTTAATTAATTATAAAAATAAACAGTTCATGCAGATGTATGTAGTTTTGTATATCTATATGTATACATATATGCGGAATCCGAAGAAATTTGAATATGCGAATATTCGTTTTTAAGTCGAGAAATACACCCGAAACGAGAATTAACTGAAATATAAATAAACGATTTTGCTTGTAAACAAGAGTAAAACGTCGAATATGAAGGAAGTGTGCGTTGTAGGGAACAGTTTCAGGAACATAATTATCGTTAGATAGTCACGTAAAAAGGGGTCGAGAATGTCATTAAATCCGAGCATAAAATCGCGCTAGTTTACTGTTAAAATGACCGACTGCATGTCAGGAAACGTTCTGCGGAAGAGACCCGTGGTATTTTTTACGGACGCGACGTGAACGGACAACCGCTTGCTCGGTTACAAGATTGGCCGGTCACCTGATCGCCTCGGAGTATGTAACCCCGGTCTCGAGTCTCTTACGAGACCCTCTCTATTCTTCTTCTCGCGGAGCGCGGCTACTATGTATAATACTTACCTCGCTATTCGTTCTCGCTCGAGCGACTCTCGCGTTCCGGGTGGCGGCCACCGGAAGTCCTTTCGACTTGCTTCGCTCCTCGTTCTCTTTTCACCGTTTTCCTCCCTTTCCTCCCTTTCCTACGTGTAAACAGCGATCCTACTCGATATGTATTCCGTCATATGGTATGCGATACTTTTTCGATACTCTTTCCTCTTCTTTTACACATTCTGTTTTCGTGCTTATATACTATTTTCATCGTTTCCTCGATCATCTTTGACCAAACGAGCATTTATAGCATTTACAGCACCGTGGCGTATTAAAATCTATTCATCGCGTAACATGTGTCTGAACCGCACGTGTCTCAACGATCTCATGAAATTGAAATAGATTCGTCGAACCGATACGTTCTATTTATTTTATTATCTTTCCTATTTCCTCTTCTCTGCTGCTGCATAACAATGTACGCACGGTTATGGATCTATATGCATTTATGGTAACTATTTCTTTCATTTAGTTTATCGTCGAATGGTTCTCTCCACTCGACTCAGCCATACTTGTGGCAACAACATAATAATTTATTTCTTTTACGCCCTACATATATGTTTTCCATTTTATTCGTGACTTTACAGAACGTGGTATTTTTAATTCGCACCGGACAAAATATTTCATATCTATTCTATATGCGATGGAGAAGTGATCGAAAAATAGTTGAGGATTTGTTTATCCGTGTACATATGTATACAGCTGTAGGTATTTAAACGGAACGAGCTACACAAATAAACAAATAATTTTTTACGATCGAATGAAATGAAACGAAATGAAATGAAGTTTTCAAATATATTTTAACAAAATCATTTATTATTCCGATGAAAACTTCAACCTGGCTGCTTATTTATCTATCCACCTACCTACCTATCTACCCATCCATCCATCCATCCATCCATCTATCCATCCATCCGTCTATCTATCTATCTATCTACCTACCTACCTACCTACTGTTTCCGATTTTGGCATGTCGAAGAAAGAACAAGAAAATGTATTTTCTGTTGGTTCGGTGGCTTAACGGTTGTGGTCGATCGAACTCTATCCTTCCTTAGTTTAGACTGAAAACCAGTTTTCTTCGATTGTGAGCGAACACATTAGCCTCTACACAGCTACGAATCGTTTACGAGTAACTTTCATTTTACGATACTACCGATACCTGAATAAAACACCCATTGATGTAGGAAAGTTTGACGCGCGTTAACATGTTTGTTGTCCGATCAAACGATAACATACCGGTGTACTTACTGATAGTGCATGAAAAATCTCCGTTATATCGTATCATATATATCCCCCCTCCAGTCACAGTCTAATTAAAATTTTATTTCAAACATAACGCATCCAATACAAAAGTTCTCCGTTAAATGTTGCAGCTTCACGTCTAAATGTTTTCTATTTACGGAATTTTAATTTTCCCTAAAATTTAATCTATCTGCCATTTAAGTTGAGAAAGAAAAACAGAAGAAAAGGAAAGTAAGGACCCGTCATTTTTTGTATCAGGTTTTATCGTGAAATTTCGTCATACATTTTAATACAGCTATAAATCAAATTAACGCCGTTATGGTGAATCGTGTTCAATGGGGTTACCGTATCGTGGAAAAAGGCGGAAACGTTATTTTCTCACGAACAAAGTGAAGAAGATGGTTGCGTTGCAATAGTCTTCATCCTGTTTGCCTTTAAACGGTCTTTAAAGCGTCGCGGCGTTAGAGAATATCATCGCAAGGCAATGTTTCAGCTTTGTGGAAAATTGAAGCCCAGCAAGTTTATCAACTGTAGGAAAATTTTCATTTCCGGAAAGAGATTAAAGGAAATGAAAATTAAATAAATGAATGAATGAATGAAACGAAACGAAGGAAATAAATTTTTCGCGTACGTCAGAACCGAATGGTGGTCGAGAATAGAAAAATGGCTACTTACGAGCTTCTCATTTTCGACATCTTACTTTTTTTTTCTCACTATTCACCGATTACTTTGCCCGTGAACGAGTTCATCGCTTAGAAAGTGTGATACCGCTTTGCAAATTTTTCTATTCTAAAAACTGTTCTCTTTCATTTTTCCGTTTATTCAGCATTTTGCTGATTCTTAACGTATAACAAACTCAATTTAAAGCTAGATAAATGTTCGCTGAACAATTTATAGAGAATGTACATAAAATTGATCCGATAAGGTTTTTGCAAGCGTTTCAATTTGGGGTACCGGTTGTCCAGTGCGGATGATCGTGTAGTTTAGCGAGAAAATTCGAAATGCGAAATGTAGTTGACAATATTCGAATGATTATCATTTATACGTTTGTAAGCGGTACATTTCCACGAGTAGCGCGTGTAATTGTATGTCGCAATAATGCTTAACGCGCTACCTCGAACTCGACGAACAATATCGAGGGGCGCGCGGATTGCAACATTCGGTTACCTGGAATGTCAACAAACATTAGCACTAACGGTATATAATTATATAATCGATTGTTAAAACGATTAAAACAGTATCAATCGATATGCCCGGAATAGAACATTAAAATCGTTTTTGTTATAGTTTATTAAAATTTCATTGATAAAATGTATAGCTAGGTACATACGTGTACAGCCTATACACGATATCGATGTTACCAGGTAGGTAGGTAGGTAGATAGCTGCAGATGTAATAATGCAGATGTAATATGTAATATTATAATACGTTTACAATACGGACACCACGTTTTTATACTTATCATTAATTAGATATATTTAAAAGAGGAGCTGTAACGAACGGGCAACGACGAGACCTGAATATCGTTCGTTGTTGATTTTTATTAGGTGACCTCGGTAACGGTATTGTGTTAACGGTGAAAGTTGCATTGCTGTAGCCAATTTTTGTCGCGATGATCGTTACTAGGTCAACACCCTTTCATTCCGCGCAAGTGAAGATTGTTAACGGTAACCCTATTTATTATGTTTATTTCGTTTTTTTGTTTCATGATCTTAATGAAAGAAAATGTCACAAAATATAACAGGATAGGAATAATTGGTTACGCAAATAAATAAAGTAGTACAGGAAATGGAAAAAGCGAGAGCGAAGATATTTCATAATTATGGGTATGAATGTAGAAAATGTCGGTGAAAGCAACGCGACCTTAGTCGCGCTCGGTCCGATTCTATCCCATCATTGGCTGGCTCTTCTTGTTAGTTCGCGGTCAACGGCCATCGTCATACCTCGGGTGTTTTACGAAACGAGCGATATCGGAGAAGCGAGGAATCGTTTTTCTTGGTGTGGGATCGATTCGAGGATTCCCAGTAGGCACGGTCCGGTAGCCGTAGCCGATATCGGACACGAATTATCGCATCGCGTCGCGTCGCGTCGCGTCGTGTCGTGTCGCGTCGTGAGAGACCGATTTTCTCATTAATTGAATATCGTATTGCAAATGTTCCTCTTTCTCCTCGCCGATCCTTCTTTCGCGTGCAAATACCGCTTAATCCTTAATATCAGATATTTTACGTTTAAATAGACAGACATAAGTATCTCCTACCTTGGAATAAAATAGAATTAAATTGATTTGTAACCCGAAAATTGGACTGAGACAGAGGTCGAGTTCTTCTGTTTACGCGTTGCCACTTGAGATTCCCTATTAATTGCATCGCTCGTGCAGACTGCGCTTATCGTAAATACGTACAGCATTTAACCATGATACAACAGTACGCTGATTGCATAACGCTAATTCTGTTCTTCAAAATTTGAAACATCTTAAAGCTTGACCAATCGGGAAATAAAAATTACACGTATCGCGTATAAATATCCTGGAGCTTGTACGTATGTATTGTCTGTATTAAAATTGCTGTGTCCACAAAAAGGGTGTTTGATGTTTCAAAGAAATAGGATCAAACACATGCATCGGTGTAGGATGTACGCAAGTAGATGCGTACGTATGTGTACTTATAGCTGTATTGAAAGCACGTCGTGCTACAACATTCGGCTACGGTTAATAAAGCACGTTTATGCGAATAAACGTACACTTTATTTAGCTTTTGCCGTGACGGTAAACATCGTTAATAGTCAGAATGTTAAAAATTAAAATACCTAATCCTTTTATATTCGTTCTAAATAAATTGTCGTGGCGATAAAAATGATCATCGGCAATTCCAATAACAGCCGCAGGAATATAATTGACTGACGAGGAAGATTGAATGCAAATTTCGTATCAATTTCCATGGGATTATAGTCTTTTAAAGTACTAATTATAGATATTGCCGCTAGATAATCATGTAAATCCATTCACTGAAGCTCACCCACGAGCGTGTTATGAAACATTGCGAAGCGACGTGGCATTTCTAATTATTACTACTTTTCAACGTGATCGCTGTTCCATTTATATCGTGAAAGGGTCGCGTGGGCGCGCGTTCGCTTCGTAATCGGTTCATTTAATCGTTGCTCGAACTAGGTTTTACGAACGTTTTACGAACGTCCATGTTTTTCCAATCGTGGTTATTTTTAACCACCAAACGACTAAGCGAATTCAACCCGTGCGCTGTTCCTCTGATAATTTCCATTTTAATTATCATTACACTCTATCGGTCGGTATTGTTTGTACATGAATTGCAGACGAATTTAGCGATACATATTGAAAAGCGATTTCGAGCCCGAGTTTCAACGATAACTGTGGAATCGCAGAGTTTATAAGTACCTACGCGTCGACACAAAAGCAAGTATTCAAGAAGTCGTGAAACAATTACTCGGTGAATCACGGTTACGAGACACGGATGTGGTGAAATTAGGCTGAAGAGAATGTAATGCGGCGTTGATTCCCATAAATGCCACGCTATCCTGCGAATAATTAAGAAAATGCGTTTGTTAGAAATTAGTTTTCGAACAATAATATATAATATGATGGAATACCAAATAAAAGAACAGAGATTGTCTTCTTAATGAAATTAATGGAAGTGTAACTCTCATTGTGCCGATCTTGTGGATTTTTAGAGGGTGAGAGAGGGAGAAAGAGAGAGCTAGAGACAGAGAGTTTGTAATTATGTACTACAACATTCATTTCGTTTCTTAGACAAAACAAAGCTGGCGTTTAATTAATATAGTTAGATTATATTTTAATTGATATCGACTTAGGTATTTTAAAAAATGCACGAGTAAATTTCACAGTTTACAAAGCATGATATCTATGAGTACTAATTACGTGTATTAGAAACTATTAATAATTTCATATAAGGTCACGTATGTTTTCGCTACAACTACTCAGTGTATGTATCTACGATTTCGATCTCGATGGACTTTGCAGCAATTTCCGAGTTGTACAACTAAATACCGACCGCTTTGCTTCCCGCACTTGGGACTACGTATCAATAATTATCGAATTACGAAATTCAGATGGTTCTTCGACAACAAAATTTCACACGTCTACGCGGTCCGTGATAATAACATTTCATTCTGAAACTTATTCCTTCATATTATTTAATAATTGATTCCTTTTTTTATCCTGTTAACAAGGATTAGAGATTAGAAAACCTGGGACTTGCTTGGGGTTACCGACTAACGTAGAACATTTCAATGATCATTAATTTCTATAAAACGTAAATTGCATGCTACGGTTTAAGTAAGATTACTCTTTAGACAGTCGTTCAAATCTTTAAATTACTAAGCTTGCTTAGCAGACAATTATTCAACTCAACTGTCTGACAACATTTTTGGAAATGACAAACTTCGTCATAGATAACGATGAAACACAGTATGGATGTTTACCACATTTCCAGTGGCCGAAGGATCAGATCATTGAGAACGCCAGTTTTTTAATTTTATTCATTCATTTATGAGCGGAAACTGTTTGGTTTACAAAACAAGAAGATTAGTAGACGAGTAAAATAGCGTAAAACAGCGTTTGAGAGAACGAATAGATCGGAAAAAATCGACAGAGCGAAACGTTGGAACGAAAAGATTTGCAATCGTGTTCAACGTTCCTTACCCCAGTTGCTCGATTTTGCATGCGTGTTGTGTGCGAATGGGTGAGCGCGTGCACGATCCATAATGCCGTGACAAATTGCATTTTTGTTAGCGCGCATCGACGAGCTTGCAGTTTTCGAGAGGAATTCAGGCCATGTACATGCAAACAAAACGCTCGATGCTGTGTTCAACGTAAACGTTCTAAAATGATTACACAATTTCGATGACGCATTTTTTCTTCTATTTTACAAAGCACATTACCTAGGATGATGATGGTGGTGGTGGTGGTGGTGGTGGTGATTTTCATCAAATGTTTCACAAACGGGTTTTTCATTCGAAATTCTGTTTCATGGTTATGTTGTTTGATGTGTTGCGATAACGCAAGTTAGATTCCTTGAGAATCTTGATTCAGTTAAAAGGAATCAGAGGAGAGACGGAGATGTATAATTTTACTCGATTTACTCTGTTATTTACTGGAGTGCAACTTTACTTCTTATTGTCAGTTGATTGTTAAATTTTAATTCGTTAACAAGTCAGTAATTGAGATTTATCCGTTAAATTAGTGTTTGAAAGATAAAGTAAAAACTATTTATCAATGTACAATATTTTAAGAACAAAACTTCTATACGTATCAGAGTCAAATGTTTATATACGTATGTATTTTGAGCAATCTATCCTGTAAGGAAAATTAGAATTCGAAACGGGATTATCAGCAAATAAGATGTATAATGCATACGATAAAATATTTGAATAGGAGGGGGGTTTGCGCATGCGGGAGGGGGGGGGGGAAGAGAGAGGAAGAAGGTAAGCGGTGTAAGACAGCAAGGTGCAATCCGAACACGTTTTCCGATCGCTATACATATAACGGGAACTGCATACATCCCTTCCGATCATTTCTCTCGGGTGAAAATGAAATGTAGGATCTATCGGTAGGAGATAATGAAAGAAGAGAATCCGTGCACGGACCGTTGAACAGAATTCATGAAACGCGACGTTGTCCGGCTCCTTGTCAATGTGTTCCGGGGGGAGAAAAGGAAACGGAGAGAATAAAAGAAAAAGACGCGGACACGTTCGATGGAAGTGGGCGATTTTACAGACCGTTTCAAGTGTAAAACGAGCTCGGCGATACTGCGGTTTCCAGATGTCCTCCTATTACTCCTCCTAATTCTCGCCAAGATATCACGTTCTCGTTGCTCGTTATCCGTTATTCTCGTTTTTCTTTTCCTGTGATCGCGGTCGTCAGCGGCTTCGTAGCGCCGTGGCATAGCATCGCGTTGCGTAACAAGCGCACCGGGAACAATTTATCGGGCTTAAAAATTAGTCGTGTTCACGATAACACGTCATAGACACGTTCACCGTTGCGACCTCGTGTAACCATCTAGATTTGTGCATGCTCGTCGAATGTTGTACGGCATTTATCCGTGTTGCCTGGTTGCTCGTTATAATTATTAAACGGGAAGCTGTCGCGATGCGTTTCGAGCGAGTTTCTGAATCTTCTTTCGGAATTCGCTTAAACTCCGAACGACAAACTATAAATTGTTCGGTAACTGATCGTGAGATTTATATAATCCAATGATTGGAATGAAAGCGGGGTGTAGGATTCGAAGAGATCAGCGGCCGATCGACACTCTTCCCTATTTACTTCTCCGATAAAATTTAATTTATCTTTTGACTTTGTAGCTGGTTCAGCAGCCGAGAAGGGATACTTTGGCCCGTGGAGACAATGCAAGCTTCTCCTATACGGTAGAGAGAGATGCGGCCAAGGAGTTTCCAGGTTTCAGCCAGTCTGTAAGTTTCATTCGAATGCCACTATTTGTATGTATGCGTATAGACAAGTATAAACGTTGGTGATTCTTCGAAAAAGTATGTACGTTAACGTTTATCTTAGGAAGTTTGGCCACCAAAGAGGGTGTACCAAAGGAGATCGATCGTGGTGGATGGTAAATCGAGCGAGACATACATTTTTCTTCGTTTCTCTGTGCAGTGGCTGTGTGGGTGGCAGGATTAGCCGCCGCGGCGGCATCTGCCCTTTTAGCGATACTGGTCGGTCTCGCCGTGCTACAACTAGCGATGGCTTCCTCGGCAAAACGAGTGATCATTTCGTACGGTACCGCTCTGATAGGGAAGGTAGCCCTCGCCACACTGGCCAGTGAGTACTATTTCCAACAGCAGGTACACTCGTTCAAGTTAACGAGACGATTGCCTAACCGATAAATCTAACGATATTTTCTCTTCTTCGAAATTGCAAATAGTACGTGTTTGCGTATAACCGTAATCGAGTTGAAATTTTCTCCGTTTATCTTTTTGCTTAGTAATTATTGTAAGTAGTAGCTTACAATCGGGAGACATATTATAGGAAATTGTTCGACGCACGTACAAGTATTTATAAGAAACTGGTTTAGCTGGTCTCGCGTTAAGTTCGAGTTAGTTAAATAATTTGAGACTGGTCATTGGCAGATGATGTTCACTTTGTGTACACCTGCATATCTGTGCATATGTACATACACATGTATACGTGTATAGGTATAACGGTTACCTTAAGCGGGGTGTAGGCCTGTTTGTTTTACAACTCTGCACAACGCAGTAATTGTACATGCTTAAATACGTATAAATAAGAGAGAGAGAGAGAGAGAGAGAGAGAGAGAGAGAGAGAGAGAGAGAGAGTGTGTGTGTGTGAATGAAAGAAGAGCACGGTAGAATAAAATTTGCAGACGAACAGTTCTATCGAAGAAAAAAAGTGAACGATTCTGTAAAAAAATTGGAACAGCCTTGATAGTGGATAATAGCGTGCTGACGTGAGAAAATTGATTTTGTGCAGCGTCGGAAAATTGGAGTACAAACATGAATTCCGGGATTCGAAAAACGTGCATGCAAACAATATTATTATAGGTAGTACCACCATCGCGTATCCCATGTTATAGACATACGTACCTATGTACATTTGTTTGACGCGAATTATATTATTTTTACCACGAAACTACTTATTTTCATTATCAATGTACACATACATGTACATTAATTATTTGCATTGCAAACAAATTGAAATCGGAATAAAATTTAAACTGTTTCTTATGCGTATGTACACTTGAATAAACTGATATTTAGAGTAATTCAATTGCTAATTATTGAACACCATTATAGATTAAGAAGCTGTGAACGAATACGTGAGAAACGTATAATTAGGTCGAGAGTAAGTTGTTTGCAGTTGCAGCTGCAGCAAATATCCGAAAGCGTAGTCTGAGAGTTTTGCAATAGGTCGGGAACCGCGGTAGGGGACCGCTGTATAGTCGCTTGACTACTTACTGGCCTACTTACCCTTAGTCGAGGAATCGAATATCTGCGGTGTCTCCTGTTACCGTCAAGCGATACCTACCCGCTAAACTTATAAATCAGTCGAGACCCCAGATTCAATGAATTATCTGGTAGTTTTGAAAATACTATACACTTTTTGCCTATACTTTTTGTATCTCCCTCTTGATACGTTGCAAAGATAACGAATGAAACATATTTTTTAGCGTCGTTGGCTATCGTAGCAGCGAGCCTGTTCGCCCTTCAGACCGATGACAGAGCCAGTAGCTTCGTTATCACAAGAGGAGAAGCGTTCTACATGCAGGTAAGATTTATTAACGCTACCTTATCTACCGTTATTGTTCACGAACAATCCCTTGCAACAATTTTCTTTTCGATCCGCTGGCTTGCATAAATCGGATCGATCGATCCCCCTTTTCTTCAGGGCCTGTCTCTCTTTATGAATGGTTTTTCAAACCGGCACCCAACGCTTGCTGCTCGCATTACGCTATAGCCTCGAAACCTGTTGCTCCTATCTCACGGAAGAGAAACCGTTGCGCGTTTCGCTCGTCCGCTTTACTATCTGTCCATGAACTAGGCTGTTTCCGTTACCGCGGTAGCCGCATTTATCAGGACAATTTCCTTTCGAAGCCATACTTACCCGCGACCAGATGTTTTTCACAGACATATTCGCTTACGTGGGTAGATTAAGCTTGCTCTCACTCCGTTCTGGCTTTTTCGAGCCGATCTTACCTTACGCTTACCTCTCGCGGTTATACGTAGTAAAGCTAATTTTCTTCCCGATTCTTATACACGTATACTACGTATGTAACAATTGTAGTAAATGTAATAGTTGATAGTTTTATTAACGTGGATACGCATCGATAACGATTCTAATCTACCTTTTACGCGTGCACATCAGTCTAATGTAGTATGAATTTTCTTCGCCAACAGCCGATTTCGTGATCTAGTAGTTAACGTATCGTAAACCGAAGCATCGAGCTTTCTTCTAATCACTGTCGATTTATTAGAACAGAGTAGGTAGCAGTAAACGGAATGAGAAATCGAAAGTGATAGATCGAAAAGTGTGGCACTTCTTTTCGCAATGCATTGTAATATGTATTTCCGGCCGTAATATTATAAGCGGTAATTATTACCCTGATAAAGAACGATATAGATCGTGTAGGAGATATTTGCTACCGAAAATGTCCACGTCGACTTTTTTATCAAGAGAAATTAAATAATGCTACAGGATCGATTTTGATATTTTGTTTGTCACCTATAAAGAGGGCGACTTTTAATTAGTTAGGAACAGAACGAACAGAACGAGTAGATATCTGTTAACAAAAGTTACGTATCGTTCCAGAGATGACGTAATCCCATCAGCACCGCAACAAACAACATAATGCAATTAGACATCCATTACATTATGTCCATTAGGTGAATTTACTTACCGACGAATCGCGGATCGAATCGACTTCTACGCACGGATGTTCCTCTTCCTCTAGACCTACGGTACGTTTTCCTTTCTAGTAACATCCGCGAATTCTAAACGAGGTGTGAAACGTATACCCTAACCGTACGATCGAGGAATTAAATACTTAAAGGCCACCTGATCAGGAATAGCTCGCAGGTGTCTCGTTTAGCCCCCCCCCCGCCAATCCCGGCGGGGCTTAGTTAGTATGTGTCAGAGCACCCACAACTGTTGGACTTGGACAGTTTAAAAACAATGAGACGACATTGGGGGACCGTCAGTGAACGTTATGGCATGGTTCGTTTGTCAGCACCGTGTCTACCTCCGTTTTACCATCGAACTTGGGTTTCCTTATCATGTACAGAGTAGCGGTTCCTCGTTCCTTTTCTTTCCCTAAACGTATCAGAAAGAGAAATTGATCTGTGCTCAGTGGTATTCTAGACAGGATTCTAGACACCCGTAGTGATACTCCTCCGAACGATTGCGGGTCGAGCGTGTGTCGATTTTAAATCGCAGTTTCTTCGAAAAATAAATGCTACCTGTTTCCACATATTACAAAGTAATTCATCGTCGTTGAATAATTATGGATTTAAACGTGCATGGAATAACGACCAGAGACTTTTGAACATTTGACGAAAGACCCTTTATCCGTATTACGTGACAATTGCCACGCGGATATCCGATAATCCGGAATTGGAGATGATGGAAAAGAGGAGACGAAGCCTTCTAAGGGAGGCCAAGGACGAGATGGAGCTGGATAGAATGAGTAAACAAAAACAGAGTAAGGTAACGATGTCCACGGTGCGTAACGATATAATGTTAAAGCGTTACAGTGATTTCGTACTTGCTGAAAATGTGTTTATTATGAAACTGTCACGAAGTAATCGTATCGTCGTATTTCCAATGTTCCACACCATACCATATTTTTATATGGACCATTTCAACATGCTTTCATCGAACAACACTTCTTCGTCGTTCGATCTTCCTTAATGAATCATGACAACGCAACGCAACGGAGGACGGTTCTTGGTTTCTTTCTGTCGTCTTTATCCTTTCTCCGGTTCGGTAGGCTGAAGTGATGGATCAGTACAGTGGACAGAAAAAACAATTATGAATTAATTGTCGTGGCGAAACAATAGTTTCTTAGCATCTTTTCTACCTGTTCCTGTTTTCTTTTTCGGCCTTTACCATGTCCTGTTGTACGACACACACACACACACATTAACATAATTTAATATAATACAATTTAATGTTCATTACAATGTTCGTAAACATGATTTCTCGCAAACAATGAAACCTTACGATTTCAAACGAACAAGAGATCGTTTAGCGTGATTTTGTTTTTAATTGTTGTTTGAAATTTATTATTTATGATATTATATATATATATAAGATACACGTATACTATAAAGTAGCTAAAGGTAAATGTTTAATTTGGAATTTTCATTTCAAAAAACGTTCAAAATTGCTCGTTTCAGTTAGCTGCGATTGCGTTGAACTTCGGTGTGCTGGTCGCCGCGGTGTACGAGGGTATTTATGCTCGACGAGGAGGTGATCCCACGAAGATTAGGGTTGTCAGCGATTCTCGTGCAGCCACCATCAACAATCCAGGTTACCGGGAACATCAACCCACGAACGGTAAGTTCATTGGATACATAATTCTTGTCCAATTGTTCGAATTCCCTGTTAATGAAATTCTTTTTCCGAATTTCCTTTGAACAAACAAATTACAATTCGATATATCGTAATTCGTATTCCAAATATGGAATATTTTTTCCGTTCTTTGTTCGTTCGCATTCCAACGGCACACGCATTTATAACACCTCTGTCGCAATTATTGTGTCGCCGAACAAGGATTTCATGATAAGCCATAATAATAGTATTCCGTAGGTAAGTACAAGGAGCATTACAAAACTCGCGAACAGGCAACTCAGGCATTCGAAAACAAAAATAATATAGTTATTGGCACAATGATGAATAAAACTAGCAAATATTGATGTTACGCGAAGGACGGGGTCATTCATTAAATATGATATATCTTTTCATATATTTCGCTGAACGTAATAAAAATTCAAATTTTCTTTACTACCGTTTCTTCGCACGCTATATCGAGAATCGTTTCTCGATCGCCCCGAGTCGAGATATCGTTTCGATTGGTTCCCCATTCGTACGAAAAGGTTGATGCGCGACTTACAGTCGAAGGAGCTTTGCTCAAACAGTGTGTTAGGATGTGAAACGTGGATGGGTGGGAGTCAAGGCGAAGGAAGCAAACGGAGAGGTTGTATGTGGAAGGATCAGAAAAATATGTAGATATCTAAGTAACGATGGAGAAAGTGAAACCAGCACGGCGAAAGTTTGAAAGAAAGGGAATAAATTCGGGGTAATGAAGGACAACGGTCATTAGAAAATCATTTTGATAGATTTTTGTGGAACAGCAGGAAATGTAGAAGGCTTTTGAGGAAAACGTTGATGTTCTTTCTCTCGAAGTACGTATCGCGAAGTAATAGCTTTTTCTTGTTTTCGATTAAATTTTAGGTGGCAACATCTCGATGACCGATGCTAGCGGCAAACCTTACGTCGGCGTCGGTGGAGCCGGAAACGGCTCGATGGCGTCTGTGGCAACTTCCGGAAGCGTAACCAGCACGGCTTCGCCGCTTCGTAGCTCGTTGAAGAAACCGAAACCACTCGGTATTCACAATCCTGGTTTCTCGGCACACAGTCCAACCCTTTCCAGGAATGGTTCGCAAAAGAAAGTGCGAATTCAAACACACTCAACCGAGGTTTAACCATTTTCATTGTCTCACGAGGACGAAGATCTCCGTTTGTTCAACTGATTTTTCCGATTTTGCGAATCGAACTGAAGTCGATTTTTCAAAGTTATTCTCAATTGCAAACGAAACGAAACAACAAAGTCGACAAATCTTTCTTTTACCTCGAAACTCGACAAATATTCCACAATTTATATCTTGCTTTTTTCTCTTTTCCCTTTTTTTCTTACTTTTTAATTCATATTACCCGTTTCGAACACGTTTTAAAGCGATCGCGATATTTATCGAAGAGGACAACGCATCGTTGGTCACATACAATAACACCGTTGAATTTTTCAGAGTTTCTCCGTATATATCGTATATATAGCTCAATCAGCTATAGCAACTCTGTAGAAACGAGAAACTAGGAAATGAAACTTAAAACGTGTGGCATTATAGGAGATTAATAAATTTGTATAGGTACTTCTGATCGATGAATCTTGTGCTCGTCGAACAAGTAAAAAGTCCAAGCAGCACATTTCTAACAACGAAGTTTTCCAATAATCGGTGAGTTTGTTTGATTATTCGAGAAGTTCCGAGTGGAAAGCATTGTTTCATCGAACAGGATCGAAAGTACTTTGGCATGATAATGTTGGATTAAAAAGTTGTAACCGAAAGACCTGATTAGCCTTATCGTGTGATAGAAGGAGAACTGGGAAGACGTAGGAAATGAGTGTCGTTGAACGCGATCGAGGAATCACAGGGGGGAAATTGCTTCGACTACAATTTCCAATGGAGCTGTTTGCTCAGTTGCGCGTCGTCACCGTACCTTCACGTCTTCGAGAAAGCATTGTAACCTTCGTCTGAACGCGGTCATGGCTGACGTACGATTATGGCCGATGTGACAATACTGATTTAAAGGGGACCGTAAATATTACGATCCACCCCCACAAAATTTCGTTTTTCTTTCTCTTTTCTCCGATTGCGTAATTTGTCGAATATATCTATCGATCGATCGAGAGAGAGAGAGAAAGTATTCTTTTTATTCGAGATTGATTTGATATTAAAGAATGAAACAACATGTTCAAGATGTGTTTGCTTCTTCTAGAAGAAAACAATAATATCGGTCGTATAGCTTTCGATCGATATCGTAGATCGTGTTCGGTGAAATATTACAGTTTAAGTAGTCAGCGGTTCCAGTCGTGAACAAGAAGAAATTAATCGTTTGCGGTCTGCTTGTGCTCGGGAGATACAACAAGTAATGCTTTCTTTTTTAACCTCCTCCACTATACAAACTAGATATTAGACGAAGGTATTACCTTTCTTCTTTTTTCTTTCCATTATGCTCGAAACTGGATATTTATAAATTCGAAATATAAGCGATTGCTGTAATTGCACCGCGTATATAGCAGATAAGATATTCTTGGACCACTGGAATCGTATCGAACGCGTTTCATTTGTTTAACGAAGATTAACGCAGCGGTAAATGACGAGCAAAATGATGGAGAGAAAATTGAACGGCACCCCCGTAATCGATACATCTGGTATTTGCCTAGATGTTTCATTACACGCCACATTTGCACTCGACGAATTTACTATTTAAGTAGACGATCAGAATTGTTTTCTATCGTACGAAACCTGAATATTTCGAAGGCGATAAAAGAAAAACAGTCGAGTATAAATCTTCATTACTATCGTTTTCCGATGATCGATTTAACGTGTCACGGCTGGAGCAGCGTAACACTAAGAGTATTTAAATTATTGTACGATCGAAAAGAGAGGATTAAAGACGACTGTGTTAATGATTATTCGTCAATCGTGAAGTCGCGAGATCGAAGTTTAGCCGAAAATTTAGGAAATAATAGTTGGAAACGCGAAACTAAATTCGCCAACGATAGTATGTTGTCGCTGAAGTGTACCACCTGATTGTTATATTATCAAATTTTTCATTCACAAAATCATCTCTCGTATGGATTTCTTTTATTTCTTTATACGTATGTACGTGTTCCTAGAAAATTGCTACTCGCAAAAGAAACATATTCTTGTACGCGGCGAGTTGGAAGAAAAACAAAAAAAAAAAAAAAAATGAGAAAAAGGAATAAGAAAATAAGCGAGTGGTACGTTTCAGTAATAACATCGCCGTGCGTCATACAAGTCGCAGGATACGTGATACGTTTTTCAGTTTTCTTTCCTTCCTCTTCCCTCCTCTTCCCTCCTTTTCCCTTCTTATTTCTATCCTTAGCCTTCTCTCCCTTTCCAGTTTACCTTTCTTTTCTCTCTGTACACCTCTTATTTGTTTTTCGTATTGTACATTTAGCTCGGCGTTTCCTTGTACAAGGAACGAATGTATTAATAAAATACTTACTGCACCGTATCCGTCCAGCCCTACGTAGGCAGCTAGCCGTCGAATCAACGACAGTTATACATATATGTATACAAATATAAATATATAGATATATTTATATTTTTTAGCGATTGTTTTAATATAATATATATATATATATATATATATATATATAAATGTGAAGAAAATTTATATATAAATATATGTAAGTACATCATGTTGTGCGATACTCGAGAAACTACATAATATGAGATCTGTTTCGCTCGTGTTATTAGTCTTCAACAAAGGAAACTGTTTTACTCGTTGCAAATTATTACTATTATTATTATTATTATCTTTTTTCTTTCTTTCTTCTTTTATTATCGTTACTGTTGGTGTCACAACATTATTTTCCTTTTTCCGTTTTCCTTTTCGTTATTTTCTTCTTTTTTTTCGACGAAAACTTTGTTATGCTTGTTCTTTTTCTTTTTCATCATCTGCATCATCATCATCATCATCATTTTATTCTTCTTCTGCTTTTATCGGTAATTTTCGAGTTATTTACTATTGTTCGTACGGGTATCAAATTTAACATTTGAATTTTCATACTTTTCTTTAGTTCTCTTTCTTTGAAGTTTAAAACCTTTTACATGGATGACTATATTGTTGACGCTTATTTATTTAAATCGAACTTTAACTTTGATTTCAATTAACTTTCTGATTATTTTTGTACGAGCTGTACAATAATTTTGGATAAATTTATTGTTACGAAATGAAATCATGAATAAATTATAAATTTGTACACTTTACGAGTGAATCATATTTCTTGTTTAAATTTCTTTTCGAGTGTAACTCATTTTAGCCGTTAACACAATTTATCGAAACAAATGACTATTATTTCGACATCTAATAATTAAACTTCCTTACTTGAAAATTCTCTTCACGTGTTCAGTATTAGAGGTGTGTAAGGGTATTAGCTAAAAGGTTGTTTAAAAGATAAAACACGCTATTGAAAAAGGTCGACGAAGAATATAAAAAGTGTAGGTGAAATTTATTAAGAGATGGTAACGCAGAATTGAAACGTTTAAAGTAAATATAATCGGAGCTATAAATATTGAAATATCACATTTTGTACCTTTTTGCTACTCGTTCAAATGTTTTTTATCTCGCGGAGCTTACGCGTCCCGATGAATTTTGTAACGAACAGTATGATTGTATGCGAGGAAATCGATAATAAAGGAATTTCTGTAATTCACGATTACCTACAACACACTATTCTCTTATCATCGTGTACGAAAACGACAACGAATTTAAATTTCAGTCGAAACATGAACATTCGATACGATATTTCAAAGAAACCTCATACCTGTTTCTGTTTACTTCGGTATCACAGCTTTTTTAGTTCAATTACAGTAATCGACATACATATAGTATACATATTTAGGTTAAAATAAGAAAAGGAGAATAAAGAAAGTGATGGGTTGGTAAAAAAATTAACTTTCATTTATTAGCTTACAGATTGAAAAATGAAAACTTAAACGACGAACAACAACGTCTTTCGGGCCACGCGTCCCTCACGGCAGCACACCGATTCTTTCAACGTAAATATGCATGTGTCTCTTTCTCGTGTACGAAGAATAATAATTGAAAAGAAAGAAAAAGAGTAGAAGGACGAAGAACAAAGCGAAAGAAAAGAAACGAAGGGGCGAAATTTATTAGTTCAATCGGTTCCGATTCGTTGTCGTTGGATCAGAAATTATCGCATCATTTTCATTGAACGAACCGGCAAACGAACGAACGGTAATATATAAGGGCGGGTGAGGAGGGGGGCTGAGAGGAGTAATCTAGAAAAGAAAGAAGAGAAATAGAATGGGCCGATACGAGTTCGAGGGACTCGAGACTAGTCTTCTTCTTTAGCTATGGCTCGTCAAGGATTCCGTTAGCTCGGATTCCTATAGTAATAAAAATAACTTATAAATCGCTACTAATGCGTCGCTACACTATATTAGAATGTTACCGAATGTCCATACGTACAGATCAATGTTGCGTTTGGCTTTCTTATAAATTAACCGTGTAAGGTAGAAACGTTCTCTCGTTTGATTTGTTCGTCGCACGAGATAATTTCATTGGGAGAGCGCAGAAGGTGGGAAAAGAAGGCGATGGAGGAGGAGGAAGGGGATTGAAAGGAAAGATAGATTATTAGACGGGGTGAGCGAGGGGTTCGTGTGTTTTATCACGGAGATCTTTGCGAGCGCGAGGACGGTAGTCTAGGAACCAATAGACATCCCACGATACGTCGAACACACTGGTTCTCGCTTTTCAAGCAAGAAATGTGTCGAGGAACACTTTTCCAGGCCCCACACGCCTGATCGGCAGTAACTATGTATATTGTTTTTCTTCCCATTTTTCTACTTCGAGGTTAACACATCGACGACCGAATCGTACGTGCCTCGGTCTCCTCGATTTTGTTATCTTCAACCGTTTAAGGCACAATCTTTTCGTTCGAATTTGTTTGACTAATTTTCAAATTCACTAAATAATCGAAAAATAATTATTCCATAACACTAGAGTAATTGTACCAGGCTATATGCTTTTCAGCCAGAATATACATGTTATATGCATACATATACACAGACGAGCGCGCGCGGCAGGGCGTTTCATTATTGAAGTTATGTACAATTTCAACGATTTATTCGATGTCGACGAATAAAATGAAAAATCTGTATAAATGTAAGGCATATGTAATTCGTTTGATCGTACCGGCAACTTTTATACTCAGTCGACGCGTTTCGTTGTAATAGCTTACTTTTCTCGGTTCGATTTGCTTTTATGGAACAATTATCTAAAATTTAACAGACGATACATTCGCCGAATTCCCTGTTCCGAGGTCAGCTCTACCAAGATCATCGACTCACTTTTAACTCGAATCGATAACAGTTCAGAGAAACACATATGCGTATGCGCCAGATGAGGTTTGAATCGAAGGATCGGTCGCGAAATTCTCCGACGTACGATCCGACTGGCTGTAACAGATGTTCAGAAGTATCTCTCCCTGTCCTTGGGCGCACTAGAAATGAGTTCCCGTCGTTTCCAAACTGGCTGTGCTCCAGCCCCAGTCCCAGCTCCAGCTCCAGTCCCAGCCCCAGGCCCAGTTCCAGACCCAGCTCGTTGACTCTGACCACCAACGGTCGAGGGTAACGAGGACATCGTGACGGAGGACAAAGACGAGGATGTGATCGAGAGAGGATTCTTGCCCGTTAAACTATCGGAATCGGGGATATGGCGAGTTTGATGCCTCGAGTCCGTGTAACGTCTTTTCGTATATTTTTTACTCTCGGAAGGGGTTGCGGTGGAGCTGATTTTGTTGGTGGTGATATTGGTGTCCGGTCTAGAAGATATATGCAACATCCTTTCGATGTCAGCTGTTTTCGACCTGGAAAACACGACATTAAACACGATAATATTTTAACAAGCATTTTAACAAGATTGTTGAAAAGGAGGGAGGCAGGGATGTGGAGAAAAAAGGGGAGAAGCGATAGGTATTGATAAGTCGAAAACCGAGTAACGATAACGAATATCGAAGTGGATGCACTACGTTCTATACATGGTATAGATGATGTATCGGAGAATCGAACTAACTGTCCGAAATGTTCCATGCGAATACCAGAACGGTGATCGTAGAGGAAACGAGGATTATCCGGCCAATTCCTATCAGTTGTGTGTGTGTGTGTGTGTGTTGTGTATTGTCTAATAGTACCTACATATGTACGTACGTATTATGTACCTGAACCGAAAGCAGGCAGGAGAATCGGGAGTTTCTCACCTCAAAACCGCACCACCGATACTCGTGATGCTCGGCGTGTACGGGGCACCAGCGGTACTCCTCGAGGTCTCCTGGCTGCTGCTCGATCTGCTCACCACCTGTCGTACCTCGCTCGAGGTGGTGAACGACACCCTCTGAAGGACAGCTTGCTGGTCAGGTATGTAGGAAACAGCGGTGACCGCGCTGTCTGGACTGCCAGGTGGGGAGGATGCCCACGACGGAGGAGAACTCGGCGCTTGGTCACCGGATAGCGTGGCAGAAGAACCCACCGCACTATCGCTTCCTTGTCTTCCACCTGGTGGATGGGTGAGAGCGAACGTTTCACTGATTTCTCAGCAACTTTCTGTTTATATTCGTGTGGGGACGTTAACAGACTTGAAGCCAGGCATACCTTCGCTGCAACCGGAAATCGATCGCTGCCTTTGTCTCCTCGGCGGTGCGCTAGGTTGCTTCGGCGTTTCCTCGATGTAAGGAATGTCCGAATCGTCGAGGTTCAACGTGAACGCTCCGGACATCGGTATGGTGAGGCTGGCTGTGATCACCATGGGCGATGATTTCCTACGTGGATCAGCCGGATCCTCGCTGGAACCACTGTCCACGCTGTTACTCCTCCCCTCCTCTTTTCGTCTACCTCCAGGCCTCTTCGGCCGCCTCGGCCTCGGACCTATGTCTCCTCCCACTCCGGCTGTTTGGTGAAGACACTGTTCCCTGCTCCATACCTTCAACGATCAAGATCGATACGCGATCTACGTTTTACCCGCACATACGTATGAAAGAAAACGGAAAAAGAACGGGGCAACGACGAGTAATATCGGATTAACGATAGAAAATGATGTTTTGAAAAGGGAGGATGAAACGGCCCGTTTCGAAGTAAATAAAGCCATATCCCTTGTTCGATCTCGAAGAAGTTCCAGCTAAAAACGCGAGAACGATGTTCGTGCCGCGAGCGAGTTAGCCGTAAAATAAATACAGTGTTCGGCCTGGATCGGTTACCTTTCTGCTCGACGTCGTCGTCCCGGCCGTGCTCGTTCTCGACGTCCTCAACGTCTCCTCGACCGAGAAGGTTTCGGCTTCGCTGCACGGATCCGCTTCATCTCCGCAATGCCTGCGAAAAACCGCACGAAATCCTATGTCAGCTTCTTCCAACCGGGATATACCTACTCGCGAGTCTGGTCGTCATTCGATCGAGCTTCGAACGAACGGAGAATTGTTCGCGCGGAACGCACGGAGAGTATCAAAACGCGTTCGATAAGTACGGTCAGCTTAGCCGTTCGATTCGTTACAATGCAGAGAAGTGTAGTAGCGGTCCTGGTCTATGTCTATATGTGTATACGTATATATATACATATAGCGGATTGGTTGAAAGCATAAAATCAAGTGGTCAGCGTTTTCCTCAGAGATTCGTTTCTCTAATCACGGATAAGATTCGACAACGGGAAGAATTGCTTGTTTTCTTTTCTTTTTTTTCTTTCTTTTTTTTCTAGGCGCATCGAAGATCAAAGGTATATCGTGAGAAATAGGATGGGTCATTCAAACGACTCACTCTTCAGCGCGTCGAGAGAGGGCAAGATCCAAATCAGCCGGATGCGTATCCATCATATGCAGATACACCTCGTCTAAAAGAGCGGCTGGAACTGTGAATAACGTCGCGGCGTGCTCCAGAAGAGCCCTCACCACGTTTATTACGTCTATCCTTTCTTCTGCCCTCTCAGCGGACATCTCTGACTTTTGTCCAGGCTTTACGCAGTGGAGAATATTCGGAGCGAATACCTTCGGGAACAAAAATGTTGCGGATCAGTAAAAATCGATGGTAAATAAGTTCGGGAAAATGTTTGAAACAGGCCTGGAAAGTTAAAGAGAAACGATCGACCGAGAAAAGGGAGGGAGGAGTAGAGAGAGAGCAAGATGTATGTAGTAGGGGTGTGGTGGTTTTTATAGCTTTTTCACAACGAATAACACCTACAAGTTTCACATGAATTTCAACAAAACTTCAACTCCTCGTTGTGACTATTATGTACTCTGTCAACGACTTGCAATATTATAACAAGATATCATCCTGCCTTTCTAACCGTTCTCTTCATCGATCCACATTCTACATATTTACTTGTCTATACTGTTATACATATATGTACCTGCTACACATACGTATTATACGTATACTATTATATTACATTATACGCATATACCGAGTCGCGTGTCGCGTGTCGCGTGTCGCGTACCGCGAGAGGATCAATCGTAAAAATTCGAAGCGAAACGAAAAGAGAATTGGAAAATGGGCTTTGTATGAATTCACGATCCGAGACACAGGCGGCTGACGCACTCACCGTGGCCAAGTTGGTCGTGTCCATTTTGTTCCCCGGTATCCATTCGCCTGTCTCGCTCTTTTCATCTTCGCTGTTCGCCGCTACCACGCTGAGAAAATTCAAAAGCGCCCAGAGTGTCTCACGGTTCGGCGTGGGCAGCAACTGAATCAGATGCTGAAGAGCCTCTTGTTGAAGTCTCCTGTTCCGGATCTCTGCAGGAAACAGGGCCGCTCTTTCAGTTGCGCATAGACAACGTGGAACGAGCGAACGTCCAGAAAGATTAAGCGTCGACGGACAGGCATTCTTAATTATTCGAATCACTGTTCCATGTTCTCATTTTCTAATCTTAACAATTCCATCTTCGGCAGGATGGAAACATCGTTTGCTCGACGAAAAAGCGGAAGCGGTGGAGACGGTGAGAGGTAGCGGAGGTGACGGAGGTGGCGGAGGGCTAGCCGTGTTTTCGAATATTATTATTTCGTGCGAACAGTTGTTTGGCGGAGTTTAGGGCAGTTGAAATGCAGTTGAAACTTGCAGCCTGTATCCCAACTTAATACGGTTAGGAGATTGAATTTACGTTGAAATAGGACGACATTTATATTGTGCAGTACGATCGAAGAATCGATCGATGAAAATGAAAGAGGGGATATCGTGCGATTAGCTAACAACTAACTTGGGCCGGATGATTTAGTTAGCCTAGCTTTTTGATATACCTGCTCCATCCTTGGCTAGCTCTGTTTAACGGCACCAAACGTATAAACGCTACCTACGTATCAATGGTAGCGGTGCAAGCAAATGAAAAGGAACACTGCCGTGAACTACCGTCTTTTTAAGCTGTTAAGCAGCTTCTATTTGTCCGATGACAATGGTAGTAGGTTTTAGGTTGACCTTACTTTGCGTATGTACGAAAGCTTGGTAGAGATCTCTGCAGAGCAGAGGGTCGGGTAGATCTCGAAGAAACTCCTTTAGAAGAGCTGCTACATCGTGAGGGCATTGGTCGGGTCCGATTTTCGTCTCCCGGCCGCAATCGAAATCTTCTCGT
The DNA here is from genome assembly GCA_033822845.1 of Tetrapedia diversipes. NCBI lineage: Eukaryota > Metazoa > Arthropoda > Insecta > Hymenoptera > Apidae > Tetrapedia > Tetrapedia diversipes. The sequence continues at coordinate 66,962 of JAOPTO010001096.1, read as the reverse complement.
AACTAGAAAAACATCGATAACGCTTGAGAGAAAGAGAAAAATAAAAAGAGGAGAGAATAGGAGAATGAGGAAGCGGTAAGCCATTCTCACCTGTCTTACTCTCTTCTTCGAAGGGGACACTCGGAAGACACCGAGGGTCCGAAGGCCGGTATTTTCCAAATGCCTGATGCATTGTCTCACTATGCCTGGAACAGCGTCCCATTCTCCTGGAGGGCCTCCTCCGCAGCTGTCGCTTAGCTCGAGTACTCCGGAATCGCTTCCGGTCAATGCTCCGCCTTTCGACGACAACGACTCGCACGATCCACCCTGAAACAATTTTCTTTGCCTCGATTGTTGTCGCGTAACTTATTCTTGAATCTTCGTATCGCAAAACTATTCGAACATGTGCGTATAATACCTTAAAATTGCCCTTACGAAATCGATGCACGACTATCACCAGCTTTGTCTACGATTTCAATTCGCAAAACAATAAGTACATGTGTTGCAAAATTTACGAACCTTCATTAATCCTCGGCTAAAATGAACACATATAAACTCGTCCTCTCTCTCTCTCTCTCTCTCTCTCTCTCTCTCTCTCTCTCTCTCTCTTATCCCGGTTCTATTCGCGTCCTCCTCGATTTGTGACGTGATTCTCGGTTTTGAATACACGCGACGTGACGTCACAAGATAGACGCAACGTTACGCCCTGCGTTCCGACGACGGAATCGATCGAGTTATTATATTTGTATTTAAGCGGTAGGAATGTTAATCGAGTCATCGGTCAAATCTTTATCTATCCACCAAAACGAAAACCTTTCCATAATGTAATGTTACGGCGTGACGCGATACGATACGATGTTCGATGTGAAGTTCAAAGGGAAACAAAAAAAAAAACGAATCGACCTATTCGTTTTATTCGTTGGCTGAACTATTATTATATACATATTAGTAAGTTCGTGAATAATTTCTAATTTCTCGATTTAATCATTACCGAAAGCATTGCGAATACAAAACAATGGTCCGTGCCATCTTTCAAACAAAGTGAACTCGAACAGGGTAGATTTAGTTTCTGACTCGTAACAGACGGAATGTCTCTCCACCGTGGAAAAATTCCGCTCACAGTCAGAGTGCGTCACGAACGAGCTCGCAACCTCGTAAGGGACCGTCCAATTATTTACATTCCGACCAACCCCCACTTTCTCGTGCCAATAATTTTCTCGAGGAGGATAAATGATAGCACTTTGTATACGTACATCTACTACGTGTACGTAACAGTTTACCAACGGAGGAGAATAGAATCGGAGATGAGATTAAGATTATTAAGTATCGATGTATTGCCATTGCTACTGATCACAACCCTGTTCATAATGCTCGTTCTACTTGTACGGATTCCTCTTCGAATTTCTTACCGTAAACAGAATGTTTCAATTTTCTACTATTTATATATTTTCTTTCTTTCAATACTCACAGGTACGTATAACGTATTCGCGATATAGTTGATTGATACGATGATTTATCATTTCCACTTCTCCATTAAAATGACATTTCTATTATATGTATATTCGTTATCTAGTTCGAGCTTGTGCCGCGGTTAGAATCAAATCGACGTGTTGCGAAAAGAGAAATGGAATGAAAAGATATTGTAGTGGAAGAAAAATGCGCTTGGTTAAAACAAATTTATGAGCGAGAACAAAAATCATGTTGCGAGCCGCCATAAAGCAAAAAATCAATATGTGGAAAAGTAAACGCTCGGAAATTAGATGAAATCGTGTAAATCAAAACGCTCAGTTTGAATCTTCGATTTTCTTAAAATAACGTATAAACGCCCAAATTCTCGGGCGGGGAACGTAAGAAAGGAAAACGAAGAAAAAGAAGAAGAAGAAGAAGAGGAAAAAGAAAAAGATTCGAGTTCTTCGGCCAGGTGGCGCCGGCGCTACCAAAATCAAAACATTTACTTCCGGTTACGAAGGAGACTGCTTTCTAAAAAATATCATAGATTTGGCAAGGAAAAGAAGAAAAACTTGAATGTCACTGACAAAACGAGGTAGAACATTAATATTTATTTATTTATAAACAACAGGTTGTTCGGTATAAAAAATAAAAGAATCGTGATTCGGTTTCAGGTATTCAAAGATTAGACTGTCTACCAAAACCATATATCGGTAGTTTTTGATTAAAATTAAACGAAGGTTAACCTATAGTATGATATTATCTGGCACTTTAGTAACAAAATAATGTACAATCCTTTATTCCCCTTCGACTTCGAAATGTAATCATCGTCAGTTCCATCACTTTAATCACCAATTGGCATTTAATTACACGAAGCTGATAGTTTAAATCCAGTTACAGGATTTGGCAATAGACGTATTCTCCCTCGTGGCCGTCTCGACAGGTGTATACGCGACGTAATAATATGATATAATCGGCGAGGCTATGACGTATCTGTGAAAAAAATAACCTTAATACGCTCGTACGTCGTAATACGTCGCTCGAACGTATTAAGCGTATCGTTTAACTCGCGAAGCGGGCATCGATAAGCGCGTTGTTCGCGATCCGCGACGCGAATACTCTGACGTGATCGATGACGCCGTTTATGAACGCATTTCTGATCTCTCCTTTGCGACGACGCAACGCGACCTCACCCTCTCCTCCTTCTATCTACTTACGTAGGTACTTACTATGTATCTCTTATATTGCTTCTCTATATCGCCTACTCGTGTTGTTCAAACGCTTTACTACAATCACGGTGGAACGAAAGTAAGTACATGTACACCTAGATATTGCCGTGATTGAATAAATTACGTCACAATCCCTTAACGTAACTATACGATTGTGGGTAACTTGTTTGGTAAAAAAGGAAAGGGGGGGAGGCGGAGAGAGAGAGAGAGAGAGAGAAAGAGAGAAAGGGAGAAGAAAGTTATGTACTTGTGCAATGCGTTTCTTTTCATACTAAATGTGAAAAATAGTTTCTATCGAATAAATGATACCGTAAAGCAGACGACTCTCGCTCAGATTTCCATACGTAATTAGGCTTCGTCTTCCTTCCTGTTCTATCCGTTAATTAATTATCGGGAATGACGGACACTGTTGTCTGACTAGTTATAGAGCTATATCACTTAGCGGGCACGATTCACGGCGAACTTCGTGTTACGTCACAACGAACCATACGTCGCACCGTAAGAAAGGAACTAAATAATAACGAGATTGGTCTAACATTAAATATGTATATCGTTCGAAGGGATTATTGCATTTTTCCGGCTGAATCGTTTGAAGTAATAAAAAGTATCGTGCATATTATACTTACGATACATATGTACCGAAATTGCGGGTATATCGGAATTTTGGTGATTAAAAATTATGCGGGATGTTTCCTTCTTGGAATAGACCATAAAACTCCGATGCGAGTGGGAGGAAATTTAACAAAAACAAATTTGCCTTTCATCTTTCTTTTTATCTACATCCGTTGTTAGCACGCGACGATCGGTTCGTTCGTTATTCCGATTTATAAGAAGTGTAGTGTGGTGAGATCGAAGTATGTAAGTACTTACCTCGTCGGTCTTAGTTGCGACACTCGGTTCGATCAGGCTTGTGAAACTCGTTCTGCTGCCGTGTCTACTGCTTCTCGACAGGCAACCGATATCCGAAACCTCACCAGCGGCGATTCTAGCGATCCTATCGTTCTCCAAACATTGTGACAGCGGTATTCCGAATACCAGGCCACCCGACGAATCTGGAATAAACGAAAACATTAAACCCTGAAACAGTTATCATTTCTAAATGTGTTATCGGGTATCGATACGTTAATCTAAATATCGATCATTCACTACCTCTAACCACACTTGGTATATACTTTGGTATACGTATAGTAACAATATACACATACGATTTAACGATCAAATTAAACGAACAGACTGCATTAAAAGTGGTGTAAAGTCAATAAGATTGACTAGAAGACGAGAATCTTTGAAATTCGTATGACAAAACACGATATCCTTACAGAGTAATAATGTTTGCTGAGAAGAAACGTTTGATAATATTCCGACTGGCCATAAATGCTCCGACCGCTTTATTTTCGGTACCTACCAAACCGTGTGTGTTGTTCTCAAACTGTGAGTTCGCGAAAACACGTCGTGCTATCTTTCGAATTTCGTCTTATTACCTCTTAATTGCTTCTTGCTGCTTGCCAAACACACGCATAAATAACAATCGCTTTCTATAATAATGTTCTCAAACATTACCGTACCCTCGCGGTTCGCTTCACTAATTGTAAAGCGAAAATCCCGTCGACGATCAGATTCTACAAACACCGGTTGGAAGACAAATAAATTTCCTAACACACCTTTTCACTTTGATGTTTACCTGATATAAAATATTGTAGCACAATTTTAATTGCACGCGTGTTGTAAAATTGTTGCAGAGTACATCGCATGGTTCTGATCACCTTATTTCTCCCGTTATCTTGAAATCGTTACTTAAACGAAGTATTTATGCGTGTACAGTGCATAAAGAAGTGCATGCTTTCTCAATCATTTCTGTTCCTCCTGTTGTTCGTTTCGTTTTCATAAATTAAACCTTCGAAGCATAACGTAAAATACCGGTAAGGATACAGAGAATATGCATATTATCCCATGGGACGTGGCACGTGTACTTATACATGTCACGAACGTGACAGCACTTTAAAAGAGGAAGTCGTCATTTAAGTGACGTTCCTTCGTATGATCGAATATGTCAGAGTTTCGCGCCGTGCTTCACTCCACCACCCGCTCCCCCCCCCCCCACCCCCTCTCACTCTTTCTATCTGGGCGTAGTCCCGATGCCTGCTAAAAGCCGAAAGGCAACAAACCGTGTCTCTATACCGATCCGATTATAGACCACAATCTGGGCCATCCCAGCCTCTCCAAACGAGCTCGCTCCCTCTCTATCTCTCTCCCTCTCTGCCCACCATCCCTTCTTCTTCTTCTCTTATCGTAGAACTTCGACCGTGCTCAGGAGATGACAATGCATTCAGTGAACGAGCGTTTTCCAGAAAGTCCGATAACCATTTCAAACACTTTTTCCCCATCTATCTTCACCTCTATCATTTTAGCTTTGAATTTCTCTTTCCTTTCGTATGTCTTTTTACTTGCATTGTGATTTTCTCCATTGGTTACTTGTTTTGGATACAAAATACTGCTGAACAGGAAAGATTGCCCGAAAGTTTTTCTTAAGAAAACTTATGCTTTTACGCTTGCGCTTAATCGGTTGTCTTATTTTCGTTGTTGTTCGTGATTTGTCGGAATCGTTGATAATTAAATCATTTGGAATGTATATACAGAGAAAACGGCGTAAGTGTACGTAACAGCCGTGAAAAGGTTCGAAGTGTGAGTTCGGAGCACACAATCTCGTGGCAGATCCATTTCGATCGTCGATTGATGTTCGACGTCCCCATGGGGCTCTGGTATAGGTACCTGAGGCGTGAACCGCAAATAAATCAGTTATATGCGGAAATATGCACCGCCACCAAGCACACCGTATCTAATTTTAACCGGCGAAATTGTGTCTCATACCAGGCTGCAGCCGATCCTGTTGCCGCGCGGCTTGCTGCTCGCACATGGACAAACGATTGCTTTTACCTTCTGACTTGCTCTCTCGAACGAACCAAACGCGACATAGCCGAGAATAATTCCAAGTTTCCCTGTTCTACGCGGAACGCTGTTCAAACGATTGGTTCCGCTGGCAAGATACGAAACGAACAAAAACAGCAGAGAAATGTCCACGGTTGTCGAGTAAAATGAGACAACACAATCCGATGTTGAGGCTAATCGTAGACGAACCAAGGAACGAATAATACGATGAACTATTAAAACACACGTACATCGCGGGATATCGACGTTTGTTCGGATTCCATTTTTTAGTCTACATTTTAATTGAAACAACGGCCCATGCAAGTGCTCAACAAACATGTCCTCCTACGGAACGATATGAAACACCCATACAATGAACGTAAGCCTGGTAATAGGGAAGAGGAGGAAAAATTAGCAAGTTGTAGAGCTGTCCCTTTAAAACAGGTTATTTCGAACGAGGTTTTATAATTAAAAGGCAACAACAAAACAGATTATGTACATAAGTACAGCTTAGAATTTAATTTGTTCTCGTTAAAAAGGGAGATTAAAAAGAGAAAGACTTGAATGATTCGTAACCGAGAAAACTACGTTCTCCTAGTACATGTGCGCATCGAACCAGAGGAAGCCATTACGTTTCATTTACAACAACAACGAATAATACGGAAGGGACGTGAAAGGGGAGGAGAGAGAGAGAGAGAGAGCGCGTAACAACTAAAATTTGTCCCAAGGATAATATTTATCTTTGCTACAATTCGAACAGATCGAAATACGTGTACGTAGAGGATGTGTTCCGTAAACGCATAAAATGATAGAAGCACTATCTAGCGTACGAACTCTCGCAAACAAAATCGCACCTGAAAATAGCTGAACCAGTTATTCTCCAAACAAATAAGCGCTCCATAAATCTGAGATCGTTAACTGTGCCGCTTTCCGCGTATTAAACTGCGCCACTTAATTTACCACGTTTAATTATTTAATCAAAAAACGATACAACAGGAAATGTTAACAGATCAACAGATTTGATTAGTCAAACTTTTTCTTATCTCCCTCTTTGTTTCTTTCTTTTGCATCGGCTACTCACCCTTTTCCTTATCATCTTTCCCTTTATTATCGAAGAAACCAGTGGTGAGAGCTTTCCTCTTAAGCAAAGGTGCTCTTCGTTTGGGCTTGGCGATAATGGCACTGTTACCCAGCAACTCTGAAAAGAACAGAACAGAACAAAGGAAAAATAATAAAACGATATAATAGTTTCTATTCTACCTACTATATTATTGTATATGTATAATCGAGCGATAACAATTTCATATACCGTTCACCGGAACATCATACATTATTTGGGTACGTAGTTGTTTCTTCATTGCGGTTATTCGTTGTTTCATTTCCGCCTGGATACAGAAGTGGAACAAAGAAACGCATGAAAGAGACACGAATAAATGGAAGTTGATGAAACGCGATCCCTTCTTGACCGTTGTTGAGTAACGCGTGAATGACCACGCGGAAGTAGATATATAAGCGCGTGATATGTATACCGCGAAAAATATGTTGGGAAACATACAGGATCCTTTTTATACGACGTACAACTTATATCGATGTAATTATACAATGTATACGGAATTACGTACAGTGTACACTACAGTTTTAGGAACTTTTCGATCACCATTTTCTTCTCTTTATTTATAATTTCATTTGTTCACAATAAATTATAGACAATAGAATCAAGATACGCGTAATTAATAGCATTGAGATAGCGATATAATATGTAGGTGTTTAGAAATTTACTGAAATCTGTGATAATATATGTACATGCGTATGTACAAACGTGAAAGGAATTTGCAGAAAGATATAGTAATACGAGTATGTAAAACGTTGAAGAAAGAAGATGTATCTCGATGTTGAAGTTACACTCTATATTCGTAAACATGTCAGTCATCGAGAGAGGGCAGTGAGAGATCTCATCCTCGAGACTGTGAGTTAAGACACCAATTTTCTCGAAAGAAAACAAAGAATGCTAATCGTTCAAGCTTCAACGTAATTTGTTCACTTTTCTTCATTGTTAGCTTAAGCATCAGAGAGAGCCAAATATTTTCATACTTTCAGATACAGTACTTTTCTACGAAACATCCCTATGCCTGTTTCTCTTCTCTCTTCTTCTCTCTTCTTCTTCTTCTTCTTCTCCTCCTCCTCCACCTCCTCCTCCTCCTCCACCTCCACCTCCACCTCCACCTCCTCCTTCTCCTCCTCTTTTCTCTGTTTTCATATTTAACCTAAATTCCTTTTCAATGTTGCCCTCTTAACTTGTTTCGTACTTGGACAGTTTTAAAAATAACTTACCACTCGGTGGCCTAATGTGTACACCCAAATTGAGGGCCTGAAGTTTCGCGACTGCCACCTTGGATAGGATCTTCCTCTCAATATCTGATAACGACCTTAGCTGTGTATCCTGTAGGGTAACCCGTCGTCCTCCGGTGCCCGCCCACGTACATTTTCCCTGTAATTAAAACACAATTGCCAATTACACGATTATCATTCGGAAGCTCGTTTCTTCGATTACTCGATGCCAATTTGTGTCCCATTATGCGAAAAATCATACATCGGAATCGAAATAACATATATGATGACGTGTACCGTAACGTGGAGGTGACCATCGTTAAACTTCGTATAACCGCATAATAAATTATTTTCATATCTACATCACCTGGATATTGTATTGTCGCTACACGAATTCATAATCATCCTTGCTTTTAAACAACGTGTACGTAACTTGATGGAAAAAGAGAGGAGAAGAGGAAAGAAAAGAAAGGTAAACAAATCGAAACACGGAAACCTATTACTCGTTGTTTGAAATGAAACGTATACGAATAAGATACAGGTAAACATTCATAAATGGACCGAGGCTTATTACATTTGATAATATGCGTTGTTCAATCCGATAAACGATTTCGAGGAGTTTCGTTTGTGTTCGCGGAGGGTGCTCCCGGAAACGCAAGCGCAACGAATTCGCTACCTCTGATGTAACAAATTGGCTGTTCGTCAATTCCGAGTTTGAATATGATCAAGCAACTTGTCTATGACTCGAGAACAACGGATGTCCAACGAGTTATGATCACACGGTTCTTTCCGTTTAACGAGTTTAAGGAAGAACGTACAGGGTTTTGTTTCACTAATTTATCATTACCCACTCGATAAACTTTAATAATAATAATAATAATAATAATAATAATAATAATAATAATAATAATGATAATAATAATAATGATAATGCGTTTCGTACACTGATAAATCGTTTCCAAATAAATTCGCGTGAGATAAATCTATACATTGATTTTTCGTATTATCAATTTATCAACCAACTCTACCATTTTTCTAATAACGAAACTTTTCGAATAGCAAATGTTGAATTCGTTTATGTATTTTTAAGAAGAAAGCGTTCTCTTTCTCTGCTATTCTCTCGGTACATGTACGTACTTAAAACTTCGTTATTGTCTTGTCGCAAGCTAACAAAATCACGCGACAAATCGGTCCCATTGATTAAAACAGCTGTTCAAATTTCATATGAGTAAACTTTTACGAATGAAAGTATGCTTTTGCGTATCCTTGTATTTCGTTTCGCCAATTCACACTTTACTCCTAAACCAGAATAACGTATTGCGTGAACCTAGTGTGCAATTACAAGTAAATAGTTGCTGGTAGTACTGATGATGGTGGTGGTGGTGGTGGTGGTGGTGGTGGTGGCGGAGATAATAATGGCGGTAGCCATGTCATACACTGGTATGGTGGTTAACACATACGGAGTAATAGTAGTAACAGCAACCGCAGCAGTAGTGGTAGTAGAAGTAGTAGTAATAGTAGTAGTTGTTGTTGTAGCAGGGGTTAAGTATAGTTTATACACACCACCATTGGCCGACTATTTCTGGCGGCGCCGGCAAAATTCCGAGGCCCTAAATTGGTTATCGCGCTTACCGCTTAACGAGATCGCCTGTGGCAAGGTCGACCTGCTTCTTCTTCTTCTTCTTCTTCTTCTTCTTCTTCTTCTCATTCTTCGTCTTCCCGTTCTTCTTCTTCTTCTTCTTGTTTTTGCTCTTACAGCGCTTGCACTTTTTCCTCTTTCACATCCTCCGAATAGTCGGTCACATAGTGAACGCGGGAATATTAAACGACGAAGAGGACGAACGATAAAGATATATGTATGTAAATAGATCATGAAAGTGCCGCGTGTATAATAGAGATTGAAAATCAAGAGATTCGTAAAAGAAAAAGGGAGATCGATACAATTAAAAAGAAGAATAGGAAGTCGCACTATTTCTGAATTGTTCCTGGCTTGAATGGTTGTTTCTTGAAGGAAGATATGTAGATAAGAAAAGAAGAAGAGGAGGAAGACGTCGAAACGTTTACACGGTGAATTCATTGAAATTGTGTTCGACTTGGTAGAAGGTAAAATTAATTGACAAGTGATATTAAAAAAGCAAAGGAAGCGAGTATCGTTATTAATAGCAATGGTTTATTTTCGTATCAAATGTTAATAGCTACATCCTTCATTCGTTTTCGTTCTTATAACGTGGTGGACAGGATACTGTCTGGTACGCGGCGACAGGTGGTTCAAGCAAATTATTCGTTAGACATGTTCTGGCAAGACGAAACTCTACATATAGCGCAGAAGATTTATTTCTGCTTTGTGTACAGTGTACGGATAAAGTTGTTTGTTGGAAAAACTAAACGTCAAAAATGTACATTGTTCAATGAGTTTGTCCGTTCATAGGTATAGGCGTGTAGATAGTCGTTTAAAGAAATAGAAAATAAAGAGAAGAGGAACGGTGAAAAGAGAAATACGAGGCGAAAAGACGAGCGGAAGAAGGAGAGAGAAGAGAAGAAAAGGAAAAAAAAAGTGAAACGAAAATAAAAACTCACCTGCGGCGTCCATACGGACGGTTGTTGATTGGACGCCCTCGAGGTGCTCTTGCTTCTGGACCTCCATATCTTTTTGGCGACCAATCGGCTCCCGTGATGCACCACGCTGCTCGAAGACTTGCTCTTCTGCATCGCTGTGCCACCTGCGGAATTGGTGGACGATGAGGTCAGTGCCGGGGAACCAGGTGCCGAGTGGGGCTTATCTTTATGCGCGTTAGAACCGTGCAGGAGATGGGAAAGGAAGGACTGATGATGGTGATGCTTAGGGGTAAGTGGTTCTTCCGATCCAAGGCCAGCATCGATGCTGCTCCTAGAGCTCGCGTTTCTACTAGGCGGCGAGGTGGTCGTGTCGACGTCCGACAAATTCTCCGATGGATTATTATCCGTTAAGGACATCATCTCTCTGTAATTAACAACCCAATTCTCGTCGGTTTGACAGCCCTTGTTATTTCCATCGTCGTCGCTTAATTTGGTCGTTTCTCCTTTGGCCTTGATATTCCTCAAATTTCTGTCATAATTGACTCGTTTGAATCGATCCACTTTGTCAGCGTCCATGGACTTCTTTCTGGCCATTCGCAGATACCTCTTGATCGTGTCGCTGACGGACGGCGAAACGTCGTCGTTGTCCACGCTGCTCCGTCTACGAGCGCTGCTCGTTTTCTGCACCGCTGTCTCTCTGCTCGTTAATTCCTCCTTCTCTTTTTCGAAAAGAATCGCCTCGACAATTTCACGGGGAACGGGGTCTGTTTGAACGGCATCGTGTACGGGGCCGCGATCGGTACTGGGTTCTTGGACGGCGATCAACGGCGGTGGAGACAGGAGAGGATCGTCCCTGGTGACTGAAAGCCAATCGTCTTGATCGGACTCGTTCGCCGGTAATCTGGCCCGTTGGTGTATCCACCAGCGAGAAGATGGCGAAGTGTACGCGCCGGTAGCACGTGGTCCTCTAAACCCTCTGGTGCATCTAAGATCGAAGTACAATTTCTCCAACAGCTTTCGATCGGTCAGGATAGCCGAGATTACATGTTCCCTAGTCCCAGACTTGCTGTAATACCGGCCAATTGTCTCCATCAGCGATTTGTGCACGTAATCACCCTGATACAGTTGCATAGACTTTGGAACTTTCTCCGTCGCCTCGTTGTTGTCCGCGGAACCAGTTGCCTGATGAATCGAAAACTCCTCGAGTCTCGCATGGGCAACCATTGCATCTAGATGTTGCTGAAGCTTCTCTATCAGACTTCGATAGTCAAACGGCTCTTTCTCTGCCGGTTGATCGGTCATCGGGATGTTCGATCTGCCAACCGATTTTGCCGTGCTCGCTACGTTCCTCGTACCAGCGGTGGCGGCGACCTCGCTTTGCATGTTCAGATACTTTTGCAGCATATCAGCCAAAGCTTTAATCTCCGCGTCCTCCTGCTTCAACTTTCTGTAGCGAACAGGGCTCGAGGGTGAACTACCTCTTTCCGAGGCCAGCAGCCATTCTCTTTTCGCTTTAGCCAAATCAAACTTGCCGGCGGTGGTCGCGTGAAACGTAAAACTTTGAGCCGGACCTCTGTTAATATCGTCAGCCTCGTCGGCCGAGCTAGCTTTTGTCCGGCAACTGCCACCCTTCACCTGTCTTCGACGCCTCTGCGTTCGTAAGCCCAAAGTTCCTGGATAAGAAGCCTTCCGCCACAGTAGAAACCGCGGCTCCTTTTGGCACACTTCCTGGAAGTATTGCTCTATCTTTGGTATATCCTCGGCCCTATTGTGCGTCCCTTCCGGGATCAAGCGTCTACCGGCGTCGGCCATGTACCGCCATGTCTTTCTTGTGAGAAGCCACCGCTCCTTCGACGGTTTACTGGATCGTTTAGTCCTTCGATCTTTCGAGGTAGGCGGTGTGCTCCTTAACGAACCACTGTTCTCCATACTGTCGCGACGAGAACGCCTCCTACCCCCGAGACGTTCCGCCATCGTCGCGTCCTGTTCGTTCCTTGCCACGCGAACCACTTTCGCGGAATCGTTTCTACTCTGTCAACACGATCACTGATCGTTCGACGACCCAAACAGTTGTCGTCCACTTCCCGCGACAAACCGCTAACTATACACCATTATCTGGCTTAATCCCCGCGACATTCACTCACGGTGTCCACGTCTGCTCCTTCTTACTATCCTCGACAAATAGCCCAATAGATATTTGTTTGTTTGTTTGTTTGTTTTTATCGAAACCTTTATCTACGTCCAAGAAAAAGCGAGCAGCCGATAATGACGAATTCGGCGAAACGTAGAAATTGCTCGTTTCAATGAAACGATAGTACGTTGTTCGATCACGAGTAAAAGACGAATGCTCGATTTATTTTGGAAAAAACTGTTGAAACGGATATCGTGTTTCCCTATACTTTTTTTCTTTTTGATACAACAACGAAATAGCCACTTGTTCATCGAACGGTAAATTACCGGTTGCTTCTAGCACAAAAGATAAACCATGCAATAACAGAAACTAATCTTACTCTCCCCTCCCCTTCTCTCCCGCTATCACCCTCTCTCCCTCCCACCACCACCCCTCTCTCTCTCTCTCTCTCTCTCTCTCTCTCTCTTTCTCTCTCTCCCCGTTTCCCTCTTTCTCTTAGTTCCCCGTATCACGCTTATTTTTATTCTGCGTACGAAACTTTACGCTCTTTTTTACGCCGACTAACAGCAGGCCCACGTTCAGAAATTCAACAACAACAACGGGCTCCAGATTAATTTAGACTTTGCAGATCCCACCGAAATTCAACTAACCGCTGCTTCTCTTCTCCGCGTAACACTTCTTGAGGTTTCTTCAAATCTGACTCTCAACGATTACACGCACGATTGATTACACACACGCACGTCCACACATACACACACGCACGCACGCACTATTCCTTTTTCTTTAAACTCGATTCCAGCTAACATCGTTACCGACACCTCCCAAAATTACAACAACGAATCATGAATTATAATTCGTTCCAAACGTGTTCGAGTCGAGATCGCATGCCGTGTTACTAAGAATCGTCTTTCGATGATATCTCGACCCAAATTTAACCGGTGAATAGACACATGGTACAAAATCGAAATGAACCGAGGAAACTGTAGCAAAGTAGCGAGAATATATGTGGATCGCGAGCGTTCTCCAATTGAGAACCACTGATCCCTCCCCGTTCCTTAAGCGTCTCCTGTCTGGTATTTCAGGGAGCTAGGACGCTCAGCACGAGGCAAAATGAATGCGACACGATACGTTTGCGAGAGTCGATGTTGCGGTGAGTAGACGTCGAGGAGAATCACGTTACGTACAGCCGCGAGCCGGCAAGGTGGAAGCTGCCTAAGGTACGCGACTACTGCTTCTCAAGGCGTCGCGACGCTCGTGGACGCTCCGTGTCTAAAAACGTCTTTGCCCCTTCCCTCTTCGAGCCACTCTTATGCGAGAAGAGAGAAACGAGTATGAGAGACGGAAAAGGGGAAGCAGATGGACAAAAAGAGAAAGAGAAAGAGAAAGAGAAAGAGAGAAAGAGAGAGAGAGAGAGAGAGAGAGAGAGAGAGAGAGAAGTCTGAACCACGAGCGCGAGTCGAGTTAAAAAGCAGCAATTCTTTCAGAGAGTATAAGCTGACGATGATCACGATGATGATAGTAAAAATGAAAAGAAAAGAAGAAAAGGAACAGCGGAAAAGGCGAAGGAATAATTGAAGAAGGAAAAATAAAGCGGACCGGAGAACAAGTAGAAAAGCTGCGGTTTAGAGTACCTGGGAGCACAGACTAATCGAATGTGGTGTCCACGACGTTGTCATCGTTTGCCAAATACCAAATGTCGGTTGCTGGCGGACCAGGTCTACGTGTACAACTCTCACGTATCTCGTAGTACGACAGTCCTTGCCTTGACGATTTGTTTATAACGAAGGAACAGCTACGTGTACAACAGAGAGGTGATTTTTAGCGAGCGCGATGCGTGTTTTCGTAACACCTCTCCGTAGCGTTGTCCTAGTTCGACCGACGATCGTGTTTCAGGGATGTTAGAAACGGAACGACACCCCACACCGATCGAACGAGCCAACCTCCGACACGCTGCAAGTATTTCTTTTTCTTTCGAACAATTAACAAGTATGATTATCAAGTTCAAACGAAGCGAAAAGACGATTCGAGCTCGTAATCTTGTTCAGTAGGATACACGAAGGTTTCCGAATAATAACGATCGTTACACATACATATATTACGTGTTTTGATCGTTATAACCGTGAGAACGTTCAAGAGCAAAAATAATGGGAAAGATAGCAGAATCAACGAAATGAAAGGAGACTAACGGAGACTGCAGTGCAAACTACGAAAATCCGGTAAATCGTTACAGATCCCGTCGAGATTATCGATTCCATTTGCCAAACGCTATAACGAATTCCTGGCGAACATGCAATCTCTAAATTTGTCGGTTCAAACAACTCTGCCACAAGTTTCTTTCCTTTTTCCCTATGTGTATATTTACCTACACCTTTACTTCACGGAAAAATAGATAGATAACGACGTATCCATTCATTCGATTGCACATTCGATCTGGTAAATCAAGGGGAGAAGAGAAAAGTACGTTCTCTGATTCACAGTTGCAAGCGCACAAATATTTTTGACGCTGCACGCGCAAACGCGAAACGGCCGAACATTAAAGGAAAAAAAAAGGAAAACAGTTGAAGAAGTTGAAAGAACGAAGCGAAGCGCCGCCACAACCGTTTGCACCGTAGCGAAGTCCAAAGGAAAAGTGTATAGAAATTGAAACGAGTAGCTAAGAGGAAGCTGAGAGAATTATCCAACGTTCACGGCGAAAATGTGGGACACTTTTTATGCACGCGAGCGCACGCACACCCATCGCTGACGTGGAACGATAAAAATCGCCACGAGGGTGTTGCTTAATATTCCTACGGATATATTCCGTGTCCAGGCCTATTTCGAGACTCATTCTCTAATGCAATTCGAACCACACCTTGGAACATCTGTACGATGGTCGTAAATCAGAGTCGAGCTAACTCGTCCGAGACTCTTTATTTTTCCGAACGAAAAATTGCCAACTGATTTATCGACGAATGCACGTTAGAATGTCTAGGCTGCAAGCATCGAAATACATATGAAAGGCGCCGAGATGCTCAGACTTCCCTTAATTCGTCAGCGACCGATTCGATTCGATTCGTCTACTCTGTTTGCATGACTAGGCGCCAAACTTCATGGGATTACGAAGAATAAAGCGGTGACGATATCTTGTAAATTTTCTTACAAAGCTATCCATCTGCTGGAGTCAGGAACAGGGAGATTGAAAAAGTAGGAACTCCCTATCTTTAGCGGTTATGTTCGTACTTCTCGTCAGACGCCGAAATGTCTGCCAGCAGAGCTTATCCCTGTTGAATTGCACGCGTGAACAGTCGTTATCGCGAAGGAAACCAAGTTTCACGCGTCTAAACGACTACATCCGTCCTCTAATAGTTGAAAGGTTGCAAATAAGTACTCGCCGTTTGATTCCGATGCGATTTCTCGGAACAATCGAAAAACGTGATACAGTACCATCGCGTGAGATTTATCTTCGTTGCGATGAAACATCAACGTTAAAGATCCTATGATAGGACTACCTGTTCCATTGTCACGTTTAATCGAGCCCCCCTTAATTATCTTTCTCTTAATCGCACCCTCGTTGTCAATCAATTTTTCCCTTACTTCATCAGTTTCGATCAGTTATATGTAAATATGATACAACTAATATAACACAATACAAGCCGAGTAGTACCGGTGAATGAAAACGATGCAACTCGAAGCGTAATACGCGCTTAATCTGTCGTCATCGATCGATGACGATCCACCAAGATCAATTAACTGCTGATTGACGTATGCCGATACTGCCATCGCGAAAACTAGATAGATAGGTAGATGGACGGATGGGTAATGGATGGATGGATGGATGGATAGATAGATAGATAGATGGAGCAACGCGCAGTAGTCGGCCAAGCCTATTTAAAATCATTTGCATGACCACGTGAGAGAGCTTCAGCCGGCATAACAAACAGCGGATTGTCGCGCGATCGTAATCTCGTAACACTGAAATTAATTCGACGCAAAAATTTCAAATACAATACTACCTGACAACAAATAATGAATTTATCAAGCATTGTCACTTTCGAACTGTAACACGCATGCTGAAGCCGATGCTTTATCTGTACGAGAATACTGGATAATATTTGTACAGTTTCAACGACTAGATAAAAAGAGAAGGGAAGGAAAAGGAAAGCATTGCAAAAAAGAATTAAAACTGAACGATCGTTATATTAGAGTTTTCAGTTTGCTTATACTATTCACGATGAAGAATACTTTACGTAGGCCAACGTGAAAAAAATCAAATTTTGAGCGTGAACAATCTGCTCCGAACTTGGTCATTACGAAGCGTTTGAATCAATGACACACAAATCAAAAGAATTTAACTTCGGTGGAGGTCATTGAAAAAGTGTGTGGGAAAAAGTGCAAATACCAACGTGATAATATTTACAGTATCAAGCGGAAAAAGTAAGCGGCGAGAATAAATATACATGCAGTTCGGGCAACATTTGAATATCGAGTGTGCGTTGGGTACCCAAAAGGATTTGAATACCTTTGAAACTTTGCAACTTATCCACCGTTTTACATCTCCGAACTGACAACGTGTTGTACGGCGATGCATTATTACGTTATCTAGATCCGCGTGTATCTCCATCTATACATGCATAGATACGACAGATATTTACGCGGATGCCTAATCTGCCTACCTACACATAATTTAAGTAAATATATGTATATTGCTCGTTAACTATTGTGATCCACCTTTCATATTCGATAATAAGGTGCACTGAAAGCTGGGCGTCGCGTCGCTTCGAACCAATAAGGAGAACGATAAATCATATTTCAATAACACCTACAAGCTAATATCAAGTTATAAAGATTAAATTCAAAGAACACATATTAAATATCAGGTACAGGTAGTGTTGGAAAATGAGAAAGTAAGTACTTGATGCGTTGACATTTGAACAGAAAAGAAGAGAAAAGATGGAATGAGATTTAGTTTATGGACAGATATCGGTGAAAGATTAAACTAGAATGTACGCGTGAAGGAGGAAGGACATTAGCATGGTTTTCTTCGCTATTGGAAGAAATACGTAGTGGCGAGATAGAGGAATGAGTGCGAGAAAGAAAGAATTACGGAAGGACACGGTTAGCGTAACAGCGCCAGAATAATCGTCCCAGTGGCGTCTTTTAATCCGAACCGCCATACGAATCTATTTTTCGCCAGACAATCGCGCCAAAAATACCGGATTGGCCCCCCTTCGTGTTAATTCTGTTCTGGTACTCACATGATCACCTCCACCACTTGGTCTGCACCGCGAATATACATCGTGCGAAACCCGGCATATTGTACCGGTTCTTTCACAACAAACGGACCGATTGGTTTTTGTACGAGTCAAATAAACGCCAACAAGCTTCCGCCGAGTTGTTTTGCATTAGCATTATCTATACGTGTACATACATATGTATGATAAACGTATATAATATCCGATGCAACAATCGTTCCCTACACCTTTTTAACGGTAAACAAATTTATGCACACAATTTATGTACCGTTACGAAATGTTCGATAAAATGAACGAAACATTACATAGGTGTAAGTATTAGTTATATATTCTACCGGAATGCTTTAAACGCTTTCGGTTAGGAGATCTAGACGAACGGGATAAAGACGTTGAACGAAAATAACAGAGACTCGAAAGTTATTAAAGATATTATAATTAAATGAATGGTTTGCATCGAAATGGGAATCATATATATCGAATCGTCTGGGTAAAAGCATACACTAAAAATACCTAAATACCTCTTAGATTAATGGTAACACAGTGATGTGATACTTTGACTTGACTCGAGTCGACTTAATATGACGTTATGGGATGCCAGACAGGTATAATAACGATATAATTGTCGATAATCAAACGATTATATGTCGCAGTTGAATCGATTGGTAAAAAATATTTGGCAAAGCAATATTTGAATCTTGCACGGGTTTACAGAATAAAGTAACTGTACACTATTTATATACTACGAATGTTCGCCACTAATTTAATTACCGATTCCCTCGTCCCATCGATATTTATTTCCTCCGCGAAGACGTAACAGTTAATTCATATTCAGCTTATTTATTTGTATATGGTCGAATAATGAACGATTCCGATGCACCGTGCATTGTTGCGCCTCTTATTCAACCGAAAGCTTTTGCTGTTCAAAATGTGCAGAAAAGACAAAACGAACGCGATCCTAGATCGACGACGATCATGGATCGGCGAGGTTCGGGCAGTCCTTGCCGGTGGTATTATAAAATGTGCGAATTATTTTTAGCAAAACGCAAAAATATCGCAAGGTCGCCGCACGCGCCGCACCGGGTGGTAGTTTTGCCCGCTCGTTGCGTGCACCTCTTTCACGAGAGCTTGATGTTCGAAAACCTCGGCCGACTGGCCGCTTTTCTTCTCGGAATCCCGTCGAAGTCGCCACCGTACAACCAGACCCTATCCACTGAGACTATTTTCGCGAAAGCTCGTCAGGTGGCAGCTATGCGTGCAAGCCAAGAAGGAATCGCTAGCTTTCCTGACATCGGTATTCCAGTTTATCGAACTAGATAGATATCAAGGTTCCATAATTCACTGTTACACTGTAGTGTATCAGCTTACAAATGAGATTAACATTAATGAAACAATAATGATATTTATAATATATAGTTTGTTTTAAGAATTAAACAAACAGAAGTGACAAATACGTACATGTTTCTCTTTAGTGAAATAAATACGTAAGAAAGAAATACAAAATAAAGAATTATTTGTTGGAAAATAGTTGCAAATCATGCATACCACCCCTTAGAAAATGCAATAAGCAAAGGTAATGGTTTCATATCGTTAATTTCAATATTATGTCATGCAACAACGTCAGTGCGATGTCATACACAAATTTAGAGCAACTTATGCCACATCCGCACTGCTCTTCGAACGACACGGTAGTGTGTATCTTGAAAATGCTACCCCCGTTGTTAAAACGCACAATCTGACCGACCATTCATTATTAATAAACGCTCGAAACAATTTACATTCAACCGCGAAACGAGTCTTCGTTTTATGTCCTAGAAAACTGCCAATCGAGCGGTGACAAGGAGAACGGCTTATTTCACTTCTCGTTGCCGACGTGCCTCACTTCTTCTGGATGTCTCCCTCTCTCTCTCTCTCTCTCTTTCTCTTCGATTAAGCTTGCCAAAAATTATACGCAACATTTCCAACAGTTACATTTTCACGGAATGCTGAATTCTGTCTATCCTAACAACAAAAAGCAACAACAATAACGGCGTTTTTCAAGGAACTGTGGGAATGTGATGTTTGAGCGTGACTTGGCGAACAAGAGCGGGAAATTTCGATGAAAATTTCTTCCGGGAACATCGTCGTATAGACAGACAAGCGATGATGAGCAGCAACAACGATAGACTGACCGTTGAAAATAGCTGAAACATCAGCTGTTTCCAACATCGACACAACAGATTTACCGGGCGGATGATTAATATTGCGGGCCACGGAGCCACCAGAGCGCCAGGCTAATTAAACTTCAAGGTTCTGTCCCATTAAACGCGTATGGTGTCTCACGCAAGTTTAATAATCATCGTCGCTAACTCGCATTAGCTCCATCTTGGAAACCGAGAAAGAAATGTTCGCAACACGACTCGTGCGTACCTACTTACATATTTTACGAGTTTCACTATCCACTGTTTTCCTTCCCCGTTCCAATAATCTCTCTCGATACGCAAAATAACTTAAAAAATAAATCAGCCTTACACAGTGTTATTAGGCATCGGTAACTGCCAGTACACACCATGTGATTTTATTTCACTATCACGGATTAAACTGTGCACGTATCCAGAACAGGGATATTTACCAGATACACTGTACACCGTACATTGTAATATATCTCTATGAGGATACAATATCGTATACCTCATTCAAGCACGCAAGTTTCTTTCTTGTATGCGCAATTATAAACTCTAGATTATCGCTCCTACTTTAGATATTTTGATCATCGTTTAAACTGTGAACGTCTTCATGAGATGAACTTCCCGTTATACTCCATAATAGAGAATGCATAGAAAAGACTGGCTTCCACCATATTGTACACAGTGTGTACCCTCGCGACAACTATATCGTTGTTTTTGCGATCAGTTGGCAGAGCGTTGCAGAACTGTACCCGTGGAAATTTTAACGACTCGTCGAGTCTTGTATGCTTCACTGATTGTGAGTTAGCAAAATTAGATACTCGACAGTCACGTACTCGTATACGCGTACCTGCGCAAATATACGGGTCACGGGGATGCTGCGAGACCGTGTACGTTAAGGGAATGATGATGGATAACGAAAGAAAAATATTTAGATCGTTCAAAAATAGCCACGACCAGTTTTATTCAGTATCATCGTTCTTGCATGCACCGAAGATTCGATTTAAAGCTGTTCGAAGGCTCTGGCTGCGGATAATAAATACCGCTTTTCATCCCCAAATCAAACACATTTCAAATTATTCATTAATTTAGGCCGCACACAATGTCTCGAGTGTTTTAACTTTCGTAGAGTATTTTAAACAGGATTGAAATGTACTATGGTATCCGATAAAAGCGGTCATAAATATTCGTATGTTCAAATGATACATGTACATTGCGCAAATCGGCTACTTTCTTTTCCCTTTCTTTCTTTTTTTTTCTTTCTTTCTTTATTACCGGTATCAGCAAGAAAGCAAAACTAGTCAGAGTCGTTCGACAGATGTAGGCAAAATAGGAAATCTTTTTAAATTCGAAACTTACACGAACACAAGAGACACGTGATTTATTTATCAATCAACAAAATTAGGTTTGCTCGTTTCGACGTACAGCTGTACCAACAATATTTGTTATCCGCTGAACAGATAACAGTTTATGCGATTACACCAAAAATCGAAATGTAATTTGAGAACGAGACCTGAACGAGGTATTTGACAGAGGAAGTTCACGAAAACGACGTAGGCAACTGTATCTAGCAATTGCTTACAAAATTTCCCTTCGCGTACCATACAAACTGGTTACCTATAGTAACTGGCCGGTATTCGCACAAATCACCACACCTATCTAATCTCGTGTATACATGTACGATAGCTGGCAGGAATCCATGAAACCGATTCCACTGAGTCTATGTACGAAATCGATGTGTACTATCTATTAACCTAAAAATAAGATTCTTTACGTATAGTGCGCGCGCACGTTTGAAAACAGAAACCAGCCGGCGAATTGTCCACGTTTTCTCTATCTATGTTTATCTAAATCAATGCACATTCTATTATGTATCGATGATTAGAAGTAACCAACTATTTTGTTATTTCTAAACGGCATAGGTACGGGTAGATATGTACGAATCCGTGTAATTAGTTAGGAAAGAATAAGGTTCCTTCTTCTTTATGCTGTATTTAACGCTAAATACAATATAAATTGCGTAGAAAACTGCATAAGTACCTATGTACATATATATATACCAGACAGATTACGTAGGAATGAACGAACTTACGCAGTACATGATCTCCGACCATCGATTCGCGGTGTTTCGTTTCTAGAATAAGTAGCGATTAAAAGCACGAACGTGTGTTTCTTTCGCGTAACACGTGAAATTAAACGAAAGGTTTATTTGAAAAGGACAGGCTAAGAATAACGTAGCGGCTCATCTCGAACAGAGCCAGCGCCAATAAACGCTATCGATAAACAACAACAACGGGTTACGAGCATACCGACCATTCTCATTAACGGCGGTACGCATCCTCGTGACATGGAAGGAAAGGACAAGATCGCGTGCGAAAAGATGGCCCGTGAAGCGCCAACACAAAGTCGATCGATCGACCATCGATGATCGGTCGCAGAAGGCCTACGAAACGATAACTCGATTGCCGATGAATTATCGAACGCGTCAATCATCACCGTGACGTACTCGACACGACCGGCCCCCGGGAAAATCCCTGACGGAACGGTTTTAAATACATACGTAGACCCCACCCTGATCGCAGCTCGACTGACTGTCGATCACGTTTCATCGACGCAACCGTTACAGAAGCGGCCGTAAAATACGGAGGCTATACTCGCGAATAAACTTGCAGAAGCGGTTTAAACTTCCCACGTCTGTCTTTAGCTTTCTTATTCTCCTTCTTTTCTCTTCATCGTCACCATCATCATCATCATCATCATCATCATCATCTTCTTCTTCTTCTTCTTCTTTTTCTTTTTCCTTTCCTTAATTTCTACTTTACTTTGTATTTATAGACAGCTTTACAGCAATACATGCGCAACACTGATTCAGTACGAATCTCGATCGAATACAAATCCTTCATAATCTACAGAAACATCATGTATCTTGATCGTTTCAACTTCCTTTGGAATAATCGTATTTTCAAATATCAAACACCAGGGTTCGATGAAAAATGAAGGCAATGATACTGGTTCATTATGAACAACTAAGCGTGCAGAAAAATAACTTGAAGATACAAAGTTTGATTTGATTTCATTTACGGAGCTGCCAAATTGAAGAACGGAATAAGGGCGAAACATCGCAACATACATACATGCATACGTATAGGTACCATATATCTCTGTTTTCGTGCAATCCCTGAATAAGTTTGTTTCAAGGAAAAGGATAAAATGATCGAGGATCATGCTTTGATACGTACTGCAACGGTTCTAAATATTGATCAACGACCAAGCAAGAAACGTCGGGTGATAACAGATAAGCTCTTAATTAACTGAGTTTAACAATAATATCGCATAAATATGTATAGGCATGAATACAAAATTAGTGGAGGAATGAAGGAAAGAAATGTGAAAAAATAATACAAATTGAATTAAATGTTGTATCACTGTGAGGGAGATGCATAATGAGCGATTAAATAATTATTACGATAACTAATAAAGAGAGAAATCTAATTTCAGGAGCTACATACATTTTCACAAATAAATCCGTAGCATCATGTGAATGTCGCACTGTGTCGCATGGTAACCGAAATTTTCAATGCGAAACCACACTTATGTAATTTGGCAGACTTATGACGTTCCCGAAAATTATACCAGGATTGTGCAGCACATGTTATGGAGTTAGACGGTTTTCACGTGCTAAAAACGTATAGAGAATCCGTTCCGATAAAACAATGACAACAGGAAACGGAAAAAGGGAAACAGTTTTTTTTGATTTCTTTGTACCGAAGTGATGTCAATACTGTACAATACTGTACAATTTTAGTCCCTTTTTATCGTATTATTTTCCCAGTATTTTTCCTCTTTCCACCATTCAGTAACAACGAATAGAAGCCAAATCCAAGATCGAATCCATTGAATTTAATCTCCGTCATTTACCGATTGTATGGATCGAATAATTGTGCGAATAGAAATGAAGAAAAAAAGAAAGAAAGAACGAGAAAGAAAATGATAAGATAAAGGAAGAGCGTAGTGAATAAGACAGTAATATAGACATTGTTTACTCACCGATAATATGGTGGTACTTTTCGACGAACTGAGCGGTACTTTGAATTCCCATGAGTGCCACGTCGATGTTGGAATAGCAACAGGGTGCAGAATATCGTGGCTCCGTCTCGACGCAACAAACACCTGACATCTGTTCGATCGTCACATAATTCCCGTTCTATTTTTCACCACTAAACAACACTCTCTGGATCGCGAGGACAATGAAAACCGTTCGACACCTTGCCGACACGTTGTCCGACTATACATCGGCTTCAACCACTGCTCTCTATTATTCATACGTATCGTACACACTTTTTTATGTGCAACTATACATACAGTTAACAATAACGATTTACGAATTATGTCGGTAATCTTCGAGATTACTTCCGATAGGAATCGTTCCAAACGAAAAGAAGATGCACTTGAATCAAGCCAGCGTAAAACACAATATGTTTCACTGCGCGTGTTCTCTTCTTCGGTTTACAGTCGTTGCTTTCCTGTTCGGCATCGACGCAATTTTTCAACGGCTAATTATCACCACTGTTTCCTGTATTTTAAATAATTGTGGTTAGACACAATGTGCAACGCGATACTCCCCCTTCGTGCGCGATTTATACTCCTTTCGATCGCTCAACTATATTAACCGGAGGATCAAAGTCAATCTCTATTTCAGTGGTTCATAAATTTATAATATATGTCAGACGAAATTGTGAATATGATGCGGCGGGGGCGGTGATATTGAAAGTTAAAATACACAAGATGAAAAATGAAAGAGGATGAAATGGCAAAACGTATAAAAGACAGAGCGTATACGAGAGTCTTAAAGAAGTACGCGTAGACTGGAGCTCAGCGAGAATAAAACAATATACAAACGAGCGAATACGATCGTGTTCCAAGGAATTGATCAAAGCATTACAGCTTTCTCGCTATCGCTTAATTACATGTAATTCATGCTGCCTTTCTCGAATCCCGCTTTTAGTAATGTAACAGTAGGCAGGGCCCGAATTTCGCAGGTATCTTATTTATCCGATTATTAGCGAGTTCATACATATTAATAGGTAGACCCGAAACAAAGGGGAAACATTGAGGAAAATGCATTTTAATAAAAACACACTCGTGTAGTTTAATGTTATTAGAAGCGTTTACCCCTTCGGTCGCCTATTTGTACCGGCGCGGCGGCCGTATCTTTCTATACAAATTAGTATCTTTCTAATATCATCTCGGTATTAATATAGAAGACAACTTAAAAGACGCTGCTGTTACGGAAATCAGCTCCTTAATCTTTTGCAAATTTATCATCCTCTTCTTCCTCTTTTCTTTCTCCTCTTCTTCTATCCATCACATAATTATTTCGCTATACCCATAAAATAGCCAGAGTATCGTTTGGACGATACAATGAACTATCGTATAAATTACTTATACGAACGCTCTATTTGAAATATACTCCACGCGATATGAAATTGTTATCCCACTGTTCTGAATGATCAACGACTGCATTATTGTTCTCTTCTTTATTTGAGCCGCGCCGATTACCTCCTATTTTCATAACCCTCGTGTGTAACGCACGCGTGCCTCTACAGCTGACACAAATGTATTCGTTCAAGGAAATCACCTTCCTTGTAACCAAATATCGTACGCACAACGAGCAGACAACAGCATGTAACGTGACTACGTGGTAACTATAACCGCGGCTACCCGTGAACTTTACGGAAGTTATCCGCCTAGAACCCTTTCTCGTTCGCAATGTTCATCGTCACAACGCGACACGACCGGCACCACGTGTCACCTGGCATACAAACTTACACCATCTCGCTCACTGATCTCACCTACAACCAGGTACTTTGTTCTCTTCCCTACAGCCTAATCGTTTAATTCAACTCCCCCCCCCCCTCCCTCACACACACACGCACACACACACACACACACACTCTCTCTCTCTCTCTCTCTCTCTCTCTTTCTCGTAAAACGATGAGCAGGTAAAGCAATCATTGTTGTTGCACCACTAATAATAAAGTAATACCGTACCACAACAATAACGACATTTGTTTTCTATGCACCAATACACAGAGTCGAGCAACGACCGCACAACTGGTATCAATGACTACGACTTCGACTACGATAGTTGTTGCGAGGACGGTGCACGATCAACGACTGCTGAAAGGGAGAGCGCGCACAGACTGCCTCGAACCGATAGCCATTGGCAGAGCGCTGAGACTCTGGTGAGCTTATTTTAAAACCGCTGTCCTTCCAACTCGAGCGACCGTCCTACAGCATACTCGCTGTAAATGCCGCGCCTTGTCGCCTTGTCACCCGGATACCGTGTGATCGGGCTTCTTGGCAGCTCGTGACAACTGTCAACCGAACACCGTCGACTGTTTCCATGGAAGGAGGTGTTGCGATCACTATGAGCGGAAGAACCCCTTCTCGCAGCCAATAACTGAGAAGGATGGTCCATAAATGGAAACAAAGGATTCTTAACTCCTCCCGCAACACGATCGTATCTCTGCAAAGTAAGCGTAGTTGTGCGCTACTTGTCCAGAAAAATGTACTGTTTATAATAGAAAACTATGTATGCGATACGATTATACTATCAAGTTATTTTAACGATTGATGAACAATTGAAAATAACAAAAATTTCAATGTACGTATACTTCGGTTAACGTAGATAACACGGTTACAGTGAACTTTTGATCCGCTTTGTTGACTTTAATATCTACTGGAAACAAGATATATGGTCACAATCATTGTTTATCGATTGATCTACATAGCCGATTGAAAACAAAAATAACGACCTACATGTTATACGGTTACACGAGTCAGTGATCGAACCTGGTACAGATACAGTGTCGTCATCGGGTTTGTTGGCAGTCCTCGGATTCACGTGACGAAATGTGACGAGTGTCAAGACAACGATGACCGTATGATTCTACCAATTGTGGGTGATTTCCGTGACCGGTTACGTGAAATGTCACACTCATTTATACATAATACATACACATATATCTACCTATGAATACGTATGTTACCTTACCTACGCATCTGCCTACCTGCGATAAATTGACACGAGTTTTCCAAATAACACGATAAATAGCCAGGGATTGGGAAATATTAGTGAAACAAAGAAACACAATGTAAAGTACCAATATCCGAATCTATTAATCGCGATCGAAGTTAACCGTACCCCTATGCAAGCATCGTTAACGTAGATTTATTTCAGTTGTCACGCAAATTGCACAGCGTACTCGTAAACGTTTTGTATGCAAACGTATATACGCTATTTATAGGCAGTCTAATTATAATAAAAGTATAGAAATAGTGTACTATAATCGGGCGCGCTCGTTGGTACGTTGTTCGATACGCGTTGCCTCGTATAAACTGGCACCGCGGTCAGCCGAGCTTTTTGGCAGACGTTAGGCACGACATAACACACCACCACGAAGCGTCAACTTGTCGGCGAATGCGGGACGAATGA
Organism: Tetrapedia diversipes; assembly: GCA_033822845.1. Lineage (NCBI taxonomy): Eukaryota > Metazoa > Arthropoda > Insecta > Hymenoptera > Apidae > Tetrapedia > Tetrapedia diversipes. The sequence continues at coordinate 39,474 of JAOPTO010001096.1, read as the reverse complement.
AATCGGAAAATGTCACGACTGCATAAATAACGAAATCGTACGGAACTGTACAAAGTGTTTATCGGGTACATTCTTGTTTTCATTATTCCACGTGCGGGGAACGCTGTAAAGCGACCACAGTAGAATAACACACAAAACAGGAGCACCGCCGCACGCCGCACGCCGCACGCCGCACGCCGCACGCCGTATCGCGTCTGATCGCATGCTTACGCTAACTGGTAAGTTGTTAACGAGGATTTTGGCAGATCTGTTTTGTGTAACTCGATCTCGGTCGATTTGTCGACGGACGTGCGCCTAATTAAATTGAAAAATCGCACTACTTTCCTAAGTAAACGTGATCGCGGTGTTGCCAGTAGTTACTAGAGAAAATTACTTATTGTACAACTGCCTATCTATATAGGAAAATTGAATTTGATTGGAAATCAAAATAACTAATAATCATAAACAGAAAAGACATGCTTTTATTTGATATATTCGTTCCTCATTGAAATCATATCCCGCATACAGAATGATGGAAAAAATAGGGTCGACAGTAACAACAACAACTACAACAACAATCAAACGAACATCTGATTTGACCGTATTTCAGTCGTAAAAACGAGTCACGGCCGAAGATTGATTCTCTGTTTCCTGTAACCTCTAGCTTTCCCTCCGCTCAGCTTTGACCATTGTTCACGCGAAATTACAGGCCGATAACCCTAATTCCCCGAGAATTCATTATTCGTCGAACATGATGGTTCGCGCGTCTATGCGGCGAAATTTGTAAGTTCCGTGAAATCCAAAAATGCGACACCCGTATCTCGAATTTGTGTTCTTGGAATTTTCAACCAGCTTACACGATACCTTTACACCTACCAAAAACCTTCCTCGAACAAAGCTTTTGAATCAGTTTGTTAGTCGTGAATAGGCAGGAGATACAGGAAATACTCGAGGACATATCGTGAAATGGTGAGCCTTCTAAGCGAATACTTGAAAAATGGTAATCACTGTGGAAAATCAGGTTCTCTCCCATGCAAATTACTTGGAAGGAATCTTTGGAAATTGGTTATCAAAACAACAATTAAAAAAGGTAATTGTAACGTTTATATTTTTAACATACAGCATTTACGATCAGTAGATCAGATCATCATCAGCGGACCACTTTCATTGTTGTCCTGAAAGTCATTTCACTCACATTTCATTCGACAAAAGCAGTACATATGGCACATATGGCAAGTACTTAATATTGCTGGCTGAAAGTATCTTTATGTTTGTCTGATTTCTGTGTTGGTTTACAGTGAAATTTTCGGTGATACAATGTGCACGAGGTACACTGCGATTAATTGTAGCACGGTATATCGTTGAGAAAAAATGAAAGTACCCTCACCTAACACGGTGAGAGTTATTAATCACGACAAAAGAAACAGACCGTTGGAAATGCTTGGATCCACACGATCTCGGTGCTGGCAATAAAATGAGAAAAGAAACGAGGCTGAAGGAAAAGAATCACGACAAATTAACTTGACAGTACGATCACTGACAGTAACGATATGTAACAGTCGTTTTACGTCCAACGAGAAAGTCCTCGCTGATCCCCCATACTTTATGCCCAACTTTTCTATATCAAATCACGTGGCATCCCCGATCAGCTGCAAATCTTTTAAGATTCCGTATACCTATTAACCGGGTGTCCCCTTTAAATCGCGTAAACGATTCTGAACTCCCGTGGGAACGGTTCATCGAGGTAAATAAATGCGATTGTTTCCCTAAATAACAACAAAAGCAACAGCAACTCGTGTTTATGCGTTATGGTTCGTTTAAAATGGGAGGGAGGGGACGGTGGGTTAAAAATCAACGAAGAAATATACATGACGATATACTAAAAACGATGACTAAAGAAGAACAAGCTTAAGCTAGTAGGAAGAACCGCACCGAGTTCCGCGAAACTTCCCTCACGAATTTCCTTCCCTTGTGAATAATCCCCTTCGAGCAAAGATTATTTTTGCCTGTGCAACGTGGCAGCGGAGGAGTGGCCTGTCGCGGCGCGCGCAAACTTGTGCCGCTCGAAAGTCAAAACATGGGGAGTCAGCTTATATCAAACGTTTAATTGGGTGCTACGTTCTGAGATGAGAATGTGAACGCTGGTATAAATTTAATGAGACACGTCGCGTTGACTCCTTACAGCCACGCCGCGCCAGCTGCCCGTAAAACTCGAATGATTTTTCATTTAACGCAGCACCCGCACGATTTATCTTAAGCGCTATATACTTGTATACGTGAGTACGGGGAACCGTCGATCGACCTACCAGCTTCGGACGATCAAACAATCATGTGAAAAACTATGTAACGAATTAACGGGCCTCGATGTTACTTTTATAATATGAACGAAGGCCGTTCGTGCTTTTCTTTCTTTCCCTTTTCTCCCTTACATCATATTCTTTCTGCTCCGTTCTACTCTTCACATTTCTTTCCCTCTTACTTCCTTTTCCCCTTGTAACATTTTGTAAACGGAGTTCTTTATTAATTTAGTCTCACAAATGCTAATGGGTTTGCAGCTGTTTCGATATGGTTCCGTCTGCTTTCTACTCAAAATCGACCAGGCTACTACTATTTATCTTATTCCTGCACAATTTTAGTTCTCCAATTGCACAGATGTCCGAAGAATGCGTCATGGCACCCTCTTCATACTTGGAATTCGACCCTTTTAGCACACACCACGGTTCCCCCGTCGATCCACTGTGAATCATCCTTTGAACTCGTTATGTAACTAAGTACGGCAGTGTTGCGCAAGACAATTAATTAACCTTACATTCAATTGAAAGTGTCATTTTTTCTTCGAAACTGTAGAATCGGTAATAGATTGAAGGAGGCCAAAGATATGAATTTTGTATGTTTAGAGGATAAAAGCGTATGAGAGTAAATGAAAAATAGTATACGGATTCATTTGCAACATGCTGCAATACAGATCCTTTGTCGGCATGTTCCTTCATCAGACATCAGACAGCTCACAGCACACAGCACACAACGTGTGATGGCGTCCGTTCGCTCTTTTTTCCTCCGATTCACTCATTATTATTATTATTATTATTATTATTATTATTATTATTATTATTATTATTATTATTAGTAGTAGTAGTAGTAGTAGTAGATGAACCCATATTTTTCAGCTTGCAACTGAGGAAACTGAAAGGCAAAAAATCCAAAATTACGTTTTGCCGATAACTTGTTACCATACCTAAATTTGCTTTTAGAATTTCATAACTTTTCCGTTGCAGAAAAACACTCTTCATTCCTTTTTCTTCATTTTTTTCTTCACCTAAAGGAACGCTTTCATAAGACTACAATACCCACATATAAATTACTTTAATTTTTAATACAGAATTAAGTATGGATCAGCTACTCCCTCGCAACGTCCTTCTTACCGGCAACCAAGTTCATGCTAAAACAAAGTAAAGTTTGGTACTTTTTATCATCAATTTGTAAAAATCTAAAGTATTGAGCGATATCGGGTAGGGAAGAGAAAGAAAAAGAGAGAGAGAGAGAGAGATGGCGAGGACACGGTTTGGAGAAAATCGAAATCATAGGGTGAGATTTGTAAGGAGCACGTTTAGCAGCGACCTCGAAACGTACCCCATTCGCTCTGACTTGTTAGTGTACGAAGAACCGAAAAGCTGGTATATTCTATCCTCGACGAACAACGACGTCACGGTGTTCTATTCCTGGCTGTGTGGACGCAGCGATATCTTTAGAGCAACCATCTCAGTACGGTCCGTTTCCGATGTTTTCTTCTTACGGGACGGAACAATGCTTTGCCAGATAATGAACGAACACGACCAAGATCACTTGTGTTTCGAATAATTACTTCGCGAACGTAACGATCAACGTTACCCTGTAATCAGGTCATCGTTTCACAAAATTCAATTCGAAAGGATGACTAAAAGAAAACTGTCACATCCTTAATGAAATAAACAGAATTCAAGCGAAATCTCTTCGCTCGTTCGTTCGTTTCCCTGTTCCATCCGTCTATTCATCCGTCTCCTAGACAGAGAGGACAGAACATGGATTTCAGAAACAGAGTGAGCAAACCTTCAAACTGATGTATATCTAAATAAAGCGAACACATTTCCGATAGTATCGTTCATTTCACTGTGTAGCCTATGTCTAGTTTATGTCCGCATTGAACGATTTGTTGGACTTTGAATCGAGCCAGTCATCGTAGAAAAAAAAAGTAAGGGTGACGATAAGTTTGATGGCATGGTAACCAACAAAAACGAATCGTCAGTAATGGCTATGTAAAAAGTATACCGGTAGTGTACACGAACTTCGTTAAAATTATAATAGATATTTTATCTTGAAACAATGCTGAAAAATGTTGTTAATAATGAAACAGATAAAATTTTCTTATAGGAATAACGGGTGAGAATTGTTACAGAATGTTGTTGTTTGGTGTGGGATTTTCAAATGACATTAAATTATGGATTGGAAGTGGAAAATGAACAACTTCCATTGCAGGTGGCATTAATCCGAAGACTATAATGTTGAACGAATGATGCTACCTTGGATTGTAACGTGTGGAACAATATTGAAGTCTATGACTACTTGTTGGGTACAGTTTATTTGTACAACTCGCATCGCGACTTCAAATTATACGCGCCACCACTATTTCACAGATGGAAGTTGTATGATCGTTGTACCGCGGCATAGGTACACTATGCACGTTTGTTTAAACTGTCGGAATTACTAAACTTTCCGCTTGCTAACTGTTGCAATATGTATTCAGAAACATGAACACGCCTGAATGTCGTCAATATTCCGCACGTAACTGTTACAATTCTGCCGCTTAATCGGCGAAATTCAAACCGCCAGATCATTCTCCAGCCTTTTAATCAAACAACACAATTAAGCAAAATGTTTACGTTAAAATAACACTGCAAAATGTAAATTGCACGATGGTATTTGGTTCTTCAGCATCTAGATTACTTTTTGTAACGTAAGCTCTGATATTACAAAAATGGATTAATAGCATATATCCGGATTGAATTTTCAAGTAAGAAATATTTTAATGAACAATTTTATGCGCGCGCGCGCGCGCGCGTGTGTGCGTGCGTGTGTGTGTGTATACACATATGTATAAGACTTTTTTCAACAGTATTTCTCTCCGTTTTACTTGTATTCCGACGAGCCAAAAAGAAAAAAAAAGGTACGAAGTTTGTGCAACGAGAGAATTGAGAATGTCAATAACAATGCCAATTCTGATCAATTAGTTTGAAAATAAAATCATCGTTTAAAAATGAAAAGAAAACAGAAGAGCATAGAATATGGACCAGTTTATATCGACATATCAAAAAGATTATACTTGGCCTTCTACCAGAATCAAGCGTACAACAGGTTTACTAAGCGAAGAAGATTCTTGCAAATGCCACGATCGTCCACGAGAAATAAAACCTCTTAAACGATGCGGAGATGATTACGATTGGAGTCGTACTGGTCCCATGGGACGACTTTCGGACCCAAAACTGTACCTTGCAAAGACCGGACCGCATTCAGAAACGGAGGCAACGAAATTCGATCAACCGAGCACGTACATGAGGAAAGTAAGTTAATAGGAATAAGTGGAAATATGTTGTAATTGCTATGCTGGGACGCTGGTTTCAGTTGGAAGAAAAATACCCTAATCTCTATGGAATTCTACAGAGCATCCCCATGGACGAGGTAATCAAACGCGTTGACGAGGATCGGCTAAAAACAACGTATCGAGTGGATTATTCCGACAAAGGTAAGTTGTTGTTGTTGTTGTTGTTGTTACTGTTGCCGCTGCTATGATTTATCGAAACAAAAAGAGAACGTGGTACCCGGAGTTCACAGTATCGTAGTGTTTGATAAAATTATATTTTATTCAAACGTTCCCGAACATTAACATTGTAGCAGCTACACAAATAGAGATATCCATGGGGTCCTGCGCTATGAAGCTACAGCAAGAACAGCCAGACAGTTGTGTAGCTAAACGCGATCAGCAAGACACGTATAAAGAAAACCAAAAGAAAAAGTCAAAGAAATCGGCCGAGTGGGAATCACAGGAAACACGATTACCTCCCTGGCGATCAGAATATCAAGATAATATCAGTAGAGTAGGTCAAGCGATAATGAAACACAAGATCCATCAGAAATAGTTACCGATGTTGTTTTAAACGATAGCCATTTTATAAAAATTAACCGTATAATACCATGTTAAATAAAAAGAATTACGTAAACAGAAAATTATGCACATGTTTTATACGCATACGGAGTACACGTATATAATTTCTTAACACGTCTGTTTTATAAACGAAAATGTAATAAAAACAATATCTGTGTAGGGAGGAAGAATTCTTTTTTCTTTTTCTTTTTTTTTCGTTCAAAAACAGAAAATAGAAAATGGGAAAAGAAACAAGAAAATGACGGTTTGCGTACCTAATTAAAATGCTTAAACATAATAAGCACCTTGAAGTTGCTGAAAAGAAACTGTCACCTTGTTCGCATTATGAAAGACAGACAGATTATGTAAAACTAACAAAGTATAGACATATTGTGTGTAAAATCGTGTGTAATAATGCATAAAACGGTATACGTCTATCGGCAATGTGTTTTGTTGAATAAATTAAAATGACAGCATTACCTACGAATCGTGCTCGTGGCAGAGTATCCGACGAGTAATCTTCCTTAACCTACATAATTGTCAGCATCGCCGTCACCATCGCCGTTACCACCACCATCTTTATCAGTTTTCGTAAATTATAAATTCTGCTGAATTAAATGATCATCGTGTTTAATTAAAGGTGGCCACCGAGAACGACAGATAATCGTCAACATACTGGAAACAACTGGGTCAGAGAAATGTACCCTAATTCTCCACGATACTCTAATTTGAACCCTTATTATCAAGAGTGCAGCAGCGAGCATGATACTAGATTCCCAGTAGGAATATCTTCTCAAGAAACTGTCGTCGAAGTTGAAGAAACGAATATTAATAAGAATAACGTACGATTAAATTTAATGTTTATTATAACATCATCATCATCATCATCATCATCATCGTCATCATTTATCATTATGTATGTACATATGTATAAATAATTATCTCAAGAAATTCGCACAACAGCAACCAGCATAGGGATGTTGTGTATGTAGTTAATTAAATATAAGTAAGTGAGTGAGTAAGTAAGTCAGTACACGCCGTGTCATATACCGTAGTATTACAAGGGATTAAATAATTTGTATACATAGAAATTTTGTTGGTAAATAAATAATATGTTTTGTGCAGTTTCATTGTTATCCAGATGAAACGGTTTACACGAACATTCTGAACGAAAAATCTAATAACAGAGCTGTTCGCGACAAGTACCAACGATACTACAATTATTCGGATTACAACGTGCCAGAAGCTACACCGGCGATGCAAAAATTGGAAAGATTGAAAGAACTACAGATGAAACGGGACATCAGCGAGAGATATTACTCGCAGGAGATCAAACGATTAATCGGCGAATATTATTTCGGCCCGAGAATTACTTCGCCATCATTCAAATCTACTGGAAGACTGCAGAGTGCCAGTTTTCCACCGTCCTCGGGGGATCAATTAAGAAATGTACCAAAATTATCATTCCAAAACTAACTAACTATAATAATTAAATAATTCTTAACTACTTCTACTTTACAAAGTTCCATATTGTCTAACATTTGTTGAACACTCTGCCAACGATGCAACAACGGTCAAATATCGTCGATCGTTCATTTTTAAATACGTGATTTAATTTTCAAACATACGGTATATTATCCAGTTCATTTAGATGAGAACAATTTGTTATATACACCTTTCGATTGAAAGCGAGTGATTAGCGCTTAACTTGATTCTAACTTATGTTACAAGAATTTGGAACCATGCGGCACAATGACGACAATCACACGGCTAGATTGTGGATGTATTCAAGAGACCACAAGGCCAATTTATACGACAGCAAGGGGTCGCGTTCAAAGGAAAAACTGCGATCGGTCTCAGAACGAGATGTTTTTGAAGCTGACTTCATCGAGTCCCCAGGAACACCTGTTTTCGTCATTAGAACAACCAAGAGAAAGGTACCGCGCGAAGATAAAGAAACGGCCTCCCCCGGATCCGCGAATGTATGCAAAATTACCATCTAGCGGTGATCAAGAATTCGAGATAGAAAACGAGAAGAAAAACGAGCAAACGGAACAGGAAATTTTCAAGCACACTTCTAAAACAACGTCTCCGCATCGTAAATTGAGCGACGACGCTTCAGCGATTTCTTGTTAAAACAATATACAAATTTATTTCTCATTCTCAATGTTACTCATATTGCTCGTATAATACCATATTATACATAAACTGATAACACCAAGCATATTCGAGTTTTATTTTAGTGCGAGAGAGGCGTAGTTGGGGAAGGGAGGAGAGGGAGGCAAAAGGATGTACAATTCAATTTTATTTGAAGCAGTCGGTCTTGTCACATCAGCACCATGAAACTATACGAAAGCAACGAGAAATGTGATGAACTTCAATGCAAATGAAAAAACATGAATTAAATTAGAGATCGGCAATCCAATTCGATCTAAATTATCAGTAAATTATAGAATACTTGATACACCTATGTACGTGTATGAAAAATGAAATTAATAATTCAGTAAAAACTGAATCAAGCAACTCGGTAAACAGTAGAGCGAGATGAACCGAGATTTAAGGCTAACCACTGATTCCGTGATTGCACACATCGGTATCACGTTTTTAAACGCTATACTTCACTATGCGCTTTACAAAACTGTCGTTGCTACAATCATGCTGGTCAAAGAAACGATGCTTTCGCTATTCTGGAAGATGATGAAATTTCGTAGTGCCAGGAGCACCTCAGAGTCAACTCGGCAGCAGTCTCCAGTTGTCATGTAACGTTTAATCGTAGTGTTTCTCGCGGAGAAACTTTCCTTTTTTATATACTATTTGGTAAGAAAGGAGTATTTAAAATCCTATATATTTTTTTCTCCTTTTTCTTTCTACATTCCTGTCCCATTCTCACTCGACGAATATGTGCGAAAAATGAATATTTAACGTACACATGATGAGAAATTTTTCCAAAACGTTTACAATTAACCTCAACTATAAACAAGTTGTATGCTTTTAAAAGAAATAGAGAATGATGTATAAAGGGACGGGGGAGAAATGTGGAAAGGAAAAGAAAAGAAAAGAAAAGAAAAGAAAAGAAAAGAAAAGAAAAGAAAAATAGTTCGGCGATACGGCGAACGAACCTTTTTAATCTTTAATTATAATTTACATTAGAGTTGCTCGATCATACCCTTATGCAAAAATATGTTCCTTCGACAGAGACCTTGCATGTAAATTCTGCTTGTTCGTTCTAACTCATGTAATTAAATTACTGGTACACGATGAGCACCGCGTTGAACAATTTTGTCACAATCACTCATGATGATTTTAATTGGCCGTACCCTGTGCCTCTTGTTGCGAAACCGGCCCAACCACCAATGAGTACGGGAATTCGATTGTACACCCCAAGAATCAAACCTGAAGATTGTCCGTGCGATGAGCATGGCCAACAGAGTAACAAAAATAGGTAAATACATGTGAACATATGTATATCAACTTTCACTGCAGCTGATAGTTACATCAACTTTCAGATACATGTTATGCAGTTTCTAGAACGGAACAAATGTATACATGTATTCTTTTCCAGATACAAATATCTGGCTGGCAAGGAAAAAGAATTCTTGGACAAACTAACTACAGTGAATCGTGAAATGACCAATCTCACGAAAGCTATTCTGGATAGCAACTGCGAGCCAATGGACGAGATGATGAAGACTATTTATAAAATAGATTACGCGAAAAGGGGTATGAAAAGGCAACGTTGAATAAACATCGTTAAGTTTTTATAATTTACAGTCCAAATAATTCGAATTAATTGTGGACAGGGTTGCCTATCAAAGAATACAGGCAGTTGAAGGCTGCGGTCGATTCGCCATACTGTTCGCCGTTTCCAATGGAAGTTACCGAAATAAAGGAGGGCTACCGAGATCCTACCAGATTTCGATATACCGCTATTGAAAGACCGCATATTCAGCCAGCAAAAACAATCAATTTCTTGCAAGGTATAATATATATATACTTTACGAATATCCTGCTTCATTATCTTATACCTCAAACAGAAGTGTAGATCAACATGGGTATACATATGGTATATATATTCGTAAGTAAGAAAGTATTGTATTTCACTTACAAATTATAATTATTATTATTGTTATTATTATTATTATTATTTTTGTTGTTACCGCTAGTGATATCATTATTACTACTACAAACATCATCATCATCATCATCATTATTATTATTATTATGATTATTATTATTATTATTATTAATACTGATTCGTAATATTGATTCGTAATATTGAAATCGCATACCTAAAGTATCTGAAAATAGGATAAAGCAAATAAATGTACCTATTGCTTCATTTCGGAAAGAAAGGAACGGCATTTTTTGTTCTTTGTATTCCAAAATTAAACATGATTGGTTAAAAAACACGGGAAAAAAATTTAAAAGTGTTCTACAATGTTTGTATGTACATAAAAACGTGACGATATGATATTATGTAATTATGTATACATATATGTACATATATGTATTTGTAGTTCCAAAAAGTTTCTCTTTATGGGAAACACCTTTCACTGGTCGCTCAGAATATATGGATACCATCAGCAAAATGGGCCTAAGCAACATGAAAAATCGACAACAATATTTAGAACCATTGCCTTCGTCAAGAAGAAGATACGGGGACTGTAAATTATAAGTTTCATCCAAAATTCCTTATACTAATTTTTAAATAAACAAATAATTATACAAAACATTTAAGTATAGCTTTTATTTGGAATCTTTTGAATTTGTTAACAAACTAGATACTTACGTGTATACACGTACACATATATACATACATACATACATACATACATACATATGTACATTAGTTGTGTTTAACCTTCAAAACAAATGCGCCATCGTACAAAGAAAGGAAAGAAATAAGCAAGAAAGAAAACGATATGTGATTACTGTCTTTTATTTGTCATTTTTATAACCACTCAAATTTCAACCGGTAAACATTATTTTTACACACTTTTTTTTACAAACTTTCATACTTGATACTCTCTTTCGTTTATTTTTACATATTTCCGATAACGTTAAAAAATACTAAATAATGTCGAATACCTGCGAATTTTTTTCCACCGAATACACTCGTAATTATAGAAGATATAAAAACAAACAAGCGGAGATGTATGTACATAACAAGACATAGGCTACTATCAAAATCACAAAGAAAAACCGAGAGTTTTTAAGGACTTAAGGACTCTTTAATTATACATATTCTCTTATTACTTTTTCTCTTTCTTTCCCTTTATTTCAGAATTCATCACAAAGATTATTTTCAAGGACGCATAGAAGAAGGAGAAATAGATCCTCGCACAGCATCAATTCCTTCTCAATTAGACGAGGCCGCTGAACATCTAGTTCACAAACATATTCTCGATAATCTACAATCTGTTTATCGAGTCAGCTACAAGTATCCTTGTAAGTTATGACATGTATTATAAAGATGTGATAGAGAAATATCTTTGTTCAGAGCTTCTTGTCGTTTTCTTTGCATATGTGTATGCAAATCTGTCTATGTATAAATACAATAAAATATAGGGATCCCAGGAGATGGAAAGGAAAGAGCAGAAACGGAGACTAAAGAGAAGAATTTGCAAAACGAATTAGTAGCATATATTCGTGCTCTATACTTCGATCCTCATGGTGAAAAGATACTTGCTCCTCCAGTAACGGCAAAAAGAAGTGAATAAACGTATCCTTTGTCTCTCCTTACTTTCTTTAATAATCTCATTAATTCTGGTAATATCAGATCCCAACGCTTCGTTAAAATCCATTTAAACGTATCTAGTACTTGGTTATATCAGACCAAAATTACTGCACGCAAGTCTTTCGATGTATCAAGACACGTTTGGTCGCACAGGAGCAACGGTGATAATACAAGAACAGAAAAAGAAACAAACAAAAATGGAAACATTAGAAAATAATGAAATTACATTAAATATTAAGAAACATAGCCTATGCAAAGATATGGATTATGAAGATTAAATAATGTAATCCCTCTATCAGTTTATACCTAATAGCGCTGCTGTATTTTAGTATCCTGAAACTGTTTCAATTCCTCCTCCCTACATTCCAACCTCATCTCAATCTTTTCTTTATTTACCAAGTATTTACAAATTCTCCATTATATGTATTAATACGTAATCGTATTTTTTTCAATTCTCTCTTAATCTCAAATTGTCATTGCAATCCTTCTGATCTAATAAAAGGTTCTTTCCTCTTCTTATTTCAACAAATATGATATTTATCAAATTAAAATTCTATTAAGCGCTTTTATTAATCTCATCAAAGTCGATAACTGAATTGAACATAATTTTCTTTCACACCGCTTTAAATCGTAGAGGGCACAACTTTTTGCACGATCGATAATTCAGATCGTTGTATGTGAAGAATCATTGCATTTACGTTATACCCACACAGTCTGGGAAATCACTAGTAGCGAACTACGTGTTGGTTAATTCGTTCCCTTCCTATTCAACGACCATCGCACACGTATTTACTTGATTTTACATCTACCGCCTGTATATAATATAACACAAGATTCGCCTATATGCATACGTGAAGTCCCAAAGTAGCCACAGTTACTTACAATGCGCATGCAAATAATTAATACGTATAGTATGATAGGGGAGAGTTGCAAACATAGCAGAGATGTTCCCTATGCCTATTGTAGACAAATTACAAATTATGTCGACGATATTGAGAACGACAGTAAAATGTTTTAGACTCTAGAACTCTTAAATTCCTGACCAGAAAATTTCATTTCATATAAGGTCTTTTTTGTATTTTGTTTGCGATACCTATTACAAAGAAATTGAGTAATTTAACTTTTATATAATTTCGGCGGATAACGTATCGATATTGTAACTGATTTGATGACTCAAGTTTTACCCACTAAGTATTAAAGATATATATATATATATATATATATATATACACATATCGTATGTGCGTACTCTATTTACATAATGCTTTCAAACATACGAGAGCTTAGAAAAAAGAATATTTAACAAAATACCATCGAAACCACATTAAGACAATAATATAAAGACGACTGCCTATTTTACCTCTTCCACATATCCAGTTTTAACTCGACTTCTCAACTGTTCCAGTGAATGCAAAAGTTTAGAAATGTTACGGGACGTTATGATACATTTAATAATAGATGCTATTGGAGTGATTGTAAGTATATCAGCATTTATAGTATACTCTTTCGTATATAACAATTACGACATCTCTTTCTTACTTATTATTACAAAATTCGTAAGTATATCCATGCACATTGGTAACTGCTTTAAACTAAGATTCTTTATTTTACTTGTCTTACTTATTCTATTATGTTAATTTAATTTTTATGAATTACAAAGGTGTAGAATAATAAAGTATAAAAATATAGTAGAATATTTATAATATTACAGCAATTAAACCTGTTGGACAAAGTACAGTGATATCAGCTGTTTGGTCTATGATTTGTGCAACATGGGGCATTATATTAATGTTAAAGTAAAAGTAAAAGTTATCTTTGTCATATAAATGAATGCAGTAATTTTTATGGGTCATTATAAAAGATATTTTATTCTAAACTAATTGTATTTTTATATTAACATTACAATATGAAAATATATATACATGTGTGTGTGTGAGTAAAATTATATCTGTTCAAACATAATCTTTCCTTTTTTCATATATCAAGTGCACAGTATTGTTTTATAGTATTTTCAGAACCTTGTAAACCTTTGTATTAAAAAAATATTCAAAAAGCGGATAATAATTCAGTTATTAAAGTATCACAGTATTACCCATTTATAATCCCTTAAAATGCATACTAATAGTATACGCATATTAAGAACGCGTGCACACGTGTTTTAATTTAAATAAAATACTTCTAATTTTATGGGTTACATGCAGAAAAAGGAATACACCGAGCAAATTAGTTTTAAGCTGGTGATAGCTTATACAATGGATAAATTAATGTATAAAGACCAACAATTGAAGATATCATACCAAATATACCAATGGTTCCAGGGGTAAATTTAGTGAAACCTAGTGCCGTCAATGGAATAAACAAATCACATCCATTTTTTACCGCATCCATTACAATATTCTTATGATTCTTCAGAAGATATAACAGTTCATATTGCTTCCATATATTTGAGGAAAATTTTGGTGTTCTCGCTGATACCATATGCTTCCCTTCGCGTTCAACAATTTTAATGATTTCGTAAATATCTCTCGCAAGATTCATAGTAATAGTCATCAACCAATACTTATTGGCCACTTTACTCCACTTTTCAATGTTTACTCTAAATAATCCGACACGACCAATCCAAATAATATGATCTGCTAGTAAAAATAAAGCATTGGCTATTTTTGACATCGTCAAAGTAAATCTTATGCCTATGTCTGGATATTTCATTACTTTTAGGGCAGAATATAAACTATCCAAACATCTACCAAAGCGTAGTACTGTAAGAAAATAAAAAGTGAATGGTTAATAATCATAACAACCATTTAAAAATTGTTAAATATTAGTACAAAAAGAAAGTAAAATACATTTTCTGAACGAACTGAACGTATATTCCAAGCTTCTTAAGATTTCTGCTGAATGTTGTGTACTATTAATATTTTGAGCATAATACCAGTAAGCTCTACTTCCATATTGTAATAATCTGTAAAATATTCAAGAACAATTAAATAGCTTTGCTGTTATCTAGTTGTTTAGCAACATTTAATCATAAAAAGTATACTTTCTATTCATATGTTTCAATTAAATTAAAAATATAATGTTATTACAAGAAACGTTTTGTTACATTATACTAGAAAAATGAATCTTTTATTAATATACATGAATCATGGATTTTAGCATTCAAATGTAGGTTATACAAAACACATAGTTATAATCTTATGAAAATGAAAACCATTAATAAGAAAAGAAGAATACACTTAAATATGTTCAAACAAGTAAATTACATACCTGACCATTTTATCTCTACCTACTGTTTGTTCATTCAGCTTTGTCACTATATCCATGACTTTTCCGGATAACGTATAAAGTTAAATGCTTTAAAAATGAAATAATTATAATAAACTCTGGTTTAAAATTAATTTAAAAATTAATACTTCAATCAGTATAAACAATCAGTACCGTCACAAGAATAACTTAACCCGAACGACAAACTGATGCGTAAATTAGATACCATGTATTAATGATTATCATAATTATTGGCAACATAATCGTGAAAATGTTGTTACTTTGTTCACGATTCTTATCTCGAGTAAAGGTGGTTTGGTCAAAGTACATAAACACGATAAAATAAATAAACTGTACACCTTTGTGTCATCAGCGCCACGGAATATACCATTCAATGAATCTACCATTTTCAAACATTTAAAAAACGGAAAAAAAGAAAGAGATTTATACGATGAACCTTGTATAAACAGCACAATAATTTTAAATAATACTTAACATAATATAGACTATTTTATATAATATAAGTATATCCCTCTAATATAATTTAGTTCAACAGCATTGCAAAATTAAAAAAAGAACTGAATATTTAAAAAATTTTATATAACCAATATAAATTTATGTATATAAATTTTGGTGAAAAATGAGACAGCTTTGCGATTATTATTATTATTATTATTATTATTATTATTATTATTATTATTATTGTTGTTGTTGTTGTTGTTGTTGTTGTTATTGTTGTTATTACCATCATCATGTATGAATGAATGAATGAATAAAGAACATTATGTTAGTACATACATTTATAATTTAAAAATGAATGTAAAACGAACTGTAATGTTAAATACCATATAAAATGATAAAACAAAGTGAAAGTACAATTTTTGTTACAATAATTGTACTCTTGAAAAGCTGAAAAGCTAGTTTATCCTAATTACGAATTAATAAATTAGTTATTGATTTATAGTATATAAAAAGTCTTACAGAGAATAAAGCAAACATCATACATACAAAATCACAATTATGACTGTTTATCATGAAATAAAGAATCGCGCACGTATGATATGACCGACATCGCACGTCTTTTATGTCTGAGTCCTGGCATAAGTAAAAGAGTATTTACTGTAACATCCAAATAAAATAGCATTAGTATTAATATGTACATTTTATAGAACAGAAGATTGATAGATAATAAAATGATTACCTGCAATATAAAATAGAAGCAAGTTATTAACTGTGCTTCCAATCCATATACAAACAATGAGACAGGTTATTATCCCTGCATAATACTGTAGTACATAAAACGTAATTTAAAATAATTTACTTTTTGCATATACTGTACATAACATTTAATTTTGTTTATATTTTCTCAACTTACAACATTGGGACGATCATTTCGTGTCTGTAACATTAATTTCCACAGACTTTGGAACTGTAAAATTATTATGGATAAATTTTGACAAATCTCGTTTAATTTTTTCTCTTTCTGTCCTGTCCATTTGTTAACTGGACTTAGCAAAGACGTTACAGGTGGTACAATATAATCAATCAAGGCCAATATAAGAAGAGATACAGATATTATTGTAAGTACAGCAGGTTCCAACATCCATATCAGACTGACAAAAACAAATTGTATAACGTTTAAAAATATTTATAAACATAACATTTATTATTTTTGAATAACACATAAGAGACAATCAGTAACTAGTTCTTTAATGATTATTAAAAATAATAATTTTCATACAAGGAAAAAAGAATATACCAAATTTCAAAATATTAAATAATTAATGTAAGTGTAAATAAAATATATTTCTCTTATAATGTTTAAAAATCATATAAAGCAACAAAAAACATACATGACTTAATATAATGTTTTAATGTTTTTTCTTCACTTACAAAAATATTGCAGTTGTTATTCCAAGTATAAGACTAGGATACCAAGATCGTTCCCATAATAGAATAGAATTTAAAGGGAGTATTACTTCACGCCAACATTCCATTCTACGTTTTAATTGTTTCATATGCTTTTCCTGCAATAACATTACATTGAGAGCAACAATGAGTGCCACTGACATTGATTTTTTCTACCATAACAGGGCTACATCATTTAGTACACAATGTCACGCTTAGTTAAACATTAAATAAAACACATTTGTTATATTTTCAATATCCAGTGTTTAAGAAAAGAAAAAGATAACATATCTTACCCTTTCTATCGCAGCACTATCAGCCATCCTGACTGTTAAATAAAGTATTTTAAATTTGCAACGAGGATATCACCGTGTACTATGTTTAAAAATTTGAAACTACGTTAAGACTATAGTATAATGTAGTTACAATTTATTAGCATTATCCAATTTTATATTATGTTTTATTCGAACATTTCTTTGTCCTTTAATATGATGATGGTAATGTCAGTTCGGGGGTAAAAGTTAAAGACGCCGGATACTTTTTGCTTGAAAACACACAAAATGACGAAGAATCGACTTCTACATAGGTTCGAGATTATTGTAACTCGCACGCGATTGGCTATCAGTTCAAAATGTTGGTTATTGCAGGCGATGCTGTGCTGATGTTGTGACGTTAAAGATTTTCTAACAGTATACTTCAAACAATCGCGTCTTAAGCGCGCTAGCTGAAATTTTGTTCAAAATTTTCTAAATATGGCTGCTGTAAGTTCCGTAAGTATTCGATAATATGTACGTATTAATTTCTACCTCCGGATTGTAACAGCGGTACTTTTTGTTTATGTTCTGGTTAAGGAGGATGGTTTCTCTTAATCTATCCGTGTATCTGTATAATTTCCTTTGTGATTCATAAATTCTACATTACAATTCTTATATATTTTCAGATATCAAATGTAGAAAATTTATCACCACAAATTATTCGACGTGTTGCTAAGGAAATGAGTGAATTAGCTACACAACCACCCGAGGGTATTCGTGTTGTTTTAAACGAAGAAGATGTTACTGATATTCAAGCTATTATAGAAGGACCTTGTAAGATTGAAACACATAATTAATATCCTTTATAGAATTTCGAACAAATATCGTCTACTGTTTAAAAAGAATTCTATAATTATTGACCTATAACCTATTCATATGTCAGATTTATATGTGTACCCATGTATATAAACGTGTCTACATGTATGTGCATATATTCATGTTTGTTTTTTCATCATTTATAAGAGAAAAGAATATAGGTATTAGTGTTGTTTACATTTTTGAAGCTCTGTTTATAATCTCTACTACAGTTAATAGCATTTGATATAACATAATTTATTTACCTCCCAAATTTATGCGCATATACAACATTCGTGGGTTAAAAGTATAAATTTTTCTAATACCAGCGGGAACGCCATATGCTGGCGGTTTCTTCAGAGTAAAGTTAGCTCTTGGCAAAGATTTTCCTCAAGGACCACCAAAGGCATTCTTCCTTACAAAAATTTTTCATCCAAATGTCGCAAAGAATGGAGAAATTTGTGTCAATACATTAAAAAAGGATTGGAAATCAGATCTCGGAATTAAACACATATTGCTAGTGGGTTATTTATAAGAAAATACACATGAATGTATTTAATCGATTCATACAACTTATATATCTAGTTGCTTTGCATTTGCAGACTGTAAAATGTCTCTTAATAGTGCCAAATGCAGAGTCTGCTTTAAATGAAGAAGCTGGTAAATTACTTCTAGAAAGGTACGACGATTATTCAGAAAGGGCGAAAATGATGACAGAAATACATGCACAGGTAACATAGTATAAGTAATATGTATTAAATTAACTTGTACACATACCTAACGATAAATATTATATATAAATTTGTGGCTCAGGGAGGTGGGAAAGGCAGCAAAGCAGGTCTGGAAAGTTGCACTTCCTCTGAAGTCGGAGGACCTCTCCCGAAAAAGCATGCGGGGGATAAAAAACTAACAGCGGAAAAGAAAAAGATATTAAAAGACAAGAAGAGGACACTGAAAAGGTTATAAAGAAAGATCAACATAATTCATCTATCTTTTATAATTTAAAACACTGGTGTGTGGTAATGTTGCCTCATATTGTATACAATTATTGCATAGTAAAAATTTATTATCTAAACTCGACTGATCTTATTATTAAGTATTTAGAAAATTAATAACTTTAGAAGCATTAAAAACGACTTCCTAAGATACAAACAAGTACAACTTTGTAGTGATCTACTTTACAATCAGGAGTGGAATGTAATGTGGTCCACTCTACGGTATCTCTTAGCAAATATTTTTACATATGTACAAAATGATACCTCGTGTGATTATTTAAATAAAATGATAATGTTCTTCAAGTAAAACCTCGCATTTCCTTAATATTCTCGTAATTATCAGCAGTATTCTAATACTGCAGCTTATTGTTTACATTCTTAAATGAAAATTAAATTATTTGTGACAGCTAAGAAAATCTGAAGATCGAATTCTTTTTATCAGGAGGGAAATAAAAATTATTTTGTTCTCTAGGACATGATTCTTTATTAAGTAACGATTCGTCAGTTTCTTTGCTTCAGTCTTGTACCACTGCATTGCCGTTCATACGCTGCATGAATAAAAGCGTGTACATTGTCTTACAAGCCCGTTACTGCACAGTAAAATATTTCATTAGTAGTTGACTAGATGATAATAGTATGTCACAGCCTTATTCCACTATAAGCTATTGGCTACATATAGTGGTATCTTTTGTTACTCGTAAAAAAAAAAGAAAAATAAAATAAAAGAAATAAAAAAAAAAAAGGAAAAGAAGAAAGCAAGAAAGAAAGTAAGAAAAACAATTCACTCTAAGCTTAATTTACAGAAGCCTAATGTTGCTGAACATAATAATAGACATAATATCATAATAAGACGTTGCAGTACCTAAATTATGTTAAGATCGATTTTTAATACTTTTCTGATACTAATTGCTCATAAAAACTAATTAGATTGAGGGCTAGAAGCACTTCTGTACTTTGATAAACAACAACTGTTAAAGATGAATTTTACTGTATTTTCATCTGATAACCACACACGCACGATAGTACATACAAATCCATACAGTCTTTACATCGTAACTTTATTATTTTTTTTCTTTTTCTCTTTTTGTTATAGTACCGTAAAAAAAAAATCTATGAATTCCTACAAATCATCTTTCTTAAGTGTGTGTAAAATTTATATGCCAATTTGCAGAGAAAACGTCAAAAATAAAAAAGATCCACTTAAAAGAAATATCTCATAACATCTTGCTAATTGTACAGTTTTACTTATTTTTATGTATTCTCATGAAAATTAGAAAAACACATTGTATCGTGTTAAGTCAGATCAGAACAAAATCATAAAAGCGTGAAGATTTGTGACGTTGTTACTTTACTTCTTTCACATAAGCTTCCAATTCGGCATCTAATTCTTCCGCGGTAGGAGTTTTTGTCGCTTGTCGACTACCTCCTCTGCCACCACGTCGACCAGTTCCACGACCTTAAAAAAGAAAAATAAAAAAAGAGTTAAAAAAGTTAAAACGAAGGAAAAGATATTAATACATTTTTTTCATAATTCAATCACTTTTTTTAAGGTAATTCATAATCATGATATACCTCTAACGGATCCTGCTCCACGACTACCCCTAAAGCGGGACTGAGGTCTCTGTGTATAATTACTGCCGCTAAGTCTCGGGCCTCCACGGATAGATGTGACTGGTATTTCAGAGGTAGCAACTTGTATGTTCATTTCCCGACCTGCCGATGTATACCACATATTGCAATAATAGATGTGAATAGTTGTGCAAATCATAATTCACAATAACTTCTTTGAAATTTGTTTTTCTTTAATGTCATCCCATGTTGGAGTATTTATGGAAGGATAAAAGAGAAAATGCTCAAACTGTATGTTGTTAGGTATAAACTGGAGACCAGATTAATAAGTGATACTGAAACCCTAAATATAGGCGGAATTTTATAATTAAAAAGTGACATTTAAAGCAAAACTTATACTCCAGACATAAATTCAACTACACACCATCTAATGGTACGCCATTATACTGTTTCATTGCTTTAATAGCATCTGCTCTTCTCTCAAATATAACATCTGCAGAGCCTAACGATCGCCCTGACCTATCGTAATGTACTGCTGCTGATTTTAAGGGGCCAAATTCACTAAATAACTCCTAGAAACACACAAACGTACAAATTATTATAAATCTTACATTATGCCAGACGGTTAGTAATGATTAATATTATATCTTCTTTTAATTTTATCGTTCCTTAAAAATATTCAATATTACTTTTAAAATTTCTTATAGGATATTTCAATTTTTTTTTCCTTTATTTTTTCATACATTGCAAGTATTTCAACATTTTTAATCTGCATTATTTTCATTTCAATGAAAACTGAAATTAACAAAATTTTAAAATCTTGTATAATAATACCTGAATATCTGAATCTGATACTCCGAAGTCAAGATTTGATACAAGAAGTTTGGTTGTTCCTGCGCTACCTATTGCACTTCGGCCAACCTTTTTCACTCCGTCAAACATGTCGTGTTTCCATGCACTGTTTACATCACCCTGCGAATGAAAGTTACATTGGGATTACCATATAAAAGTTTCAGCAGTTAGCAGCACTCATAGCAGCGTTCGTGTACGTTGATTAAAGATATAAGATTTTTTTTTTATTATACAATCGAATATGTAAACGCGTATGTTCTCGTTTCTCAAATGAACTATCTATTACCCCAACGCAAAAGGGTATAAATCGATCATTTTCAATGAATGTTAAATCGAATAATCTTTATAAATGCATAACGTATTTACCGATAGAACAATATAATAACTACATAAAACACGCTTTTAGTTTTCGAGACTACTTTACCTTGGAATACAATCGTTTCTGGAATGATTCTAGAATGAAGTATTTCGTACACAAGTTCTAAAGGTGAAAGTAATACGATACGTTTTAGTATGCGAGACACGTGACAGAGTGATTATAATGTACATTGCGAAAATCGAGAAATTAGATGTAATTTTTTACCCTGGTGTACGGAAGAGAGTTCCTTGTAATGCCACCACGATTGCGTCCCCGCATGACGCCGCCACCAATTCTTTGCGTTCTGCGTGCTCCTCTACGTGGTGAATTACTGGCACCTCTTCCACGTCTACCACCGCCGCCACGTAGTCTAGTCCCTTTATTTTGCTTAATAATGTCATCGAGACTCATGTCTATTTTATCAACCATCTTCATTTGTGCTGGTTTTAAAGTAATCACACTACCACGCGAAAATGTGTAAATCCAACCTCTTTTGTCTTCGTAATGATGGCGGCGAACGAAGACGAAACAAGCGCGCACAGAAACCTGGGTATTAAAGACCGTAAACGATAAAAACGTCCTCTTAGAAATGCCAACTGTATGTACGTTACTCGACGATCATAGCGCTCTCTATCAATAAGGCAACAGTACAAACTAAACGGTTCTTCTTTGAATAATAATCGAACAATCTGAACAGTTTTTTTATTGACTTTTTGACATTTGTGTCCAATCTGATTTAAATAAATGAATTTGCTTCTTGAATCATATTCGTACTTCCGTTCATAGCAGGTAATATGTGTATATCATATTGAATTCAAATGAAAACCAGATTTTTCGTATGAAATTCAATCTATATTTCTAATTTATCTACATTTATTTACTTTGAATATAGGTATTTTATGTACAAATGTTTTTATACTTTTTTCCTGTCTTAAACATACATTACTTGAACAACATATTTAGTTACTCATTCTTTGAATACCAAAAGTATATACAGATACAAATATATCATGTGCATTTCCTAAATGCTGTCATAGTTCATCATGTTCTTCTTCTGTGTCTCTTTCCTTAACTTCTTTATCATCCTCATTACTAAAATCCTCAGGATCACACAACTTTGCAACACTTATGCATAATTGTCCTTTGATATTATTTTGTTTACTAGTAAATAATGAAATCATGGAGTCCTCAAATTCTTCCACTATCCCTTCGCACTGCAACATAATGCATGAAATTCTAATCCACAGTATATGCAATATTATATAGCACTATTTTATAATAAAGACTGAAATAAAATCACAATATGTACTTACATGATACTTTAAACTTTTATTAAGATCACCGTCCTGAATAACATCAACTTTGCTCATTTCAGGATTCATACCACCGGTCGGGCTGATGAGATTTAAAATTGTCAACTGGCCATTTGATTTATATGTTGCTTTTACATAATCTGACATTTTTTCACAGATATTATCTAAAATGTCAGATAGATGCAGTTCAGACTGTGCAAGTGGAACCTTTAAATAAAATTGACTATTTTAATTACTACATGTTAAGTATTACAACAAAAATTAATTGTAAAAATTCATAATTACTTTTTTATAAATAACATTTCCTTCTGCATCTAATCTGTAATTACCTATTTCAATTTCTCTTGCAGGATCAATTTTTGCTAACTCCTCTTCAATTTCTGTTACCGTTGACCTACAAACTATAAGTTACTTATATTAACTTATTGTAATTGCATTTCATATTCAGGTTCTATAATCACAATTTATTATTTACATATCAAATAAATTGTTTTCCTTACCCAAGCATTTTAAACGCTTACTGTTAATTTCGTTGGATTTAACAAAAATATTCGTGAATAAAATGGGGAAAATCACAATCAAAATTTTCATCTATACAATAAAAATATGTGTAAGTGAGTTGTGTTAAAAATGACCTGTAGATGAAAGAAACAAATTTCAAGGGCTTAATTTATACTTACATCGCAGTTAATGAAAGAATTAAGTGACGCATATCCAATTACAGCTTTAATAAAATGTCTCGATTCTACCTGAAAAGTGGACACGTGTAATGCAAATACGTAAGTATCCACTACTTACACACACACATATTGAACGTCAATTACTTATCACATGTAATTTCTATCAATACCAATATAATAGTATAAAAATACTAGCCAGCACAAAAAGGAGTTGTACAAAAATTTATAAGTGTATGACACATTTTCAAAGTGTATATTACTGTTATGTTATAAACAGTTCAATTTTTATATTTTACAATTAGGTAAGTTAGAAATTTCTGGTTGCATAAAAATGGTGTACCTATATTTTATGGATTTCAAGTGGATTCGAGTAGGATAATGATATACGCGGATCGGGAAATAGCAATTTTAGATTTAAACGTCAGTATCTCACTCTTGTCGTTAGATGTCAACACAGTGTCCTACAATGTAGCGTATGGGCATACCGAGGCAGTCCGACAAGAGCGCCACCTCAGTAAGGATACACCATCACAGCAATGTAACTATAGAATAACGTTAAATCAACGCGTCCCTAGAGACGTTCAGTGGCTCAGTTCAGTCTGAGTAGCACGCTCGAAGAGTTTAGTAATATATATTGTTCGTTCTGTTAATAAGCACTTAATTTATCTGTTAAGAAGTTTCTGTCGATATATTTTCTTCCAATTCCTTGTTCGCAGGCTTAATAGTTTGTTGGTAAGAAAAACGCTACATTGGTGCCGAGACCTGGGAGAGGAAAAAGAAATTCAAAAATTTGAAAAATGGCGACCGAAGACTACGCACGCGCAGCTATTTTAAAAAAAGAAAAAGCGGAGAATCAGGCATTAGATTTCCAAAGTGCGAGCTTCCCTGCATTTTAGAAAGAAATATATCAACAGAAACTTCTAAACAAATAAATTAACTGTTTATTAACAAAACGAATAACAAATATTAATAAACTCTTCGAGCGTTTGAACTGAGCGTTTCTAGGAACGCATTGGCTACCAGATGATAGTGTGCTATGGTATATCCTTATCGAGGTGGCGCTCTTGTCAGACTCCCTTGGGAGGCCCGTGCGCTACAACAATAAATTGCTTTCAAATAATGAATATCTTCCTACTCCTAAATAACATTTTTACAGATTCAAAGTTATAAATTAATGTTGAAGATCTGTGAAATACAATTCCGCAATGTTCAATCCAATTTCTTGCCTTCTTTCTTAAATAATTCATTGTATTTATTATATTTTATAATTACATGGCACATTTACTGGATCTGGAGCTTTAATTTTAATCCTAAAATATATACTATATACGTTACATGTACACAAAGGACATTTATAGTTTCGTATTTAAACAATGATAATTAATACCTCCTCTCTATCGTTAAATGGCGCTGCAATATCTACGAGATATTGATGATTTTTTTATGTTGATATCTTGAACATGTTGAGAAAATGTCCATATATATACACCTCTTCTATATTTCGGTTTTAATGATATGAAATGGATCGCCAATCTATGTATATTGTTAATAAACTCTATATATTGCTAGATGATATACATCTGTTTCATCAATCGTAGAATTTAAGATCTATGGATTATACCATTTGTATCAGCAAGGTTCTTACGATGTAAACACGTGCCACCCCTTTAAGTGGGAAATTAGTGTTACTTTTTAAGTTAGAGAACTATGCTTCAAAGTATAGTCTTTGCATAACATTACTTTTATTCGCAATACGGTTTTCAAAGATTCTCACACGAACAGTGGCTAGTATTTTATTCATTTTAAGTCTATGTATTGGTTAATATAATTATTGAAAGTATGCGAGGCAATTATGTGCAAAAATTACAAATTTAACGTAAATTGCGATGAAAGAAGAAGAGCTCAAGATTGTTCGAAACTTTAAGTAAACATTGCTCATATTGCGTATTCCATGCAATCATTCGTATTAAACAAAGTTACGTGCGTTAGAAGTCAATTTTCGTCGGTATTATGTTACATGACTTAATTTTTTTGCCGTGAACTTTTTCGGTTTGCAGATATAGTTTGACAAACATTGTTGTGCTAACGTGTGATTCAGACAAAAAGTAGAACAATATACTTTTTAATATTTTATGTTTTTTGTCACAATCATTTTATCATAATGAGTAACCATTTAATTTAAAAGAAACAATAATAAACATATAAAAATGGAAATTTGGTGGTTTTCTCGAGTAATAGCTCACTATCCTTATACTATTCTGATGGTGATACTTATTTTTTCTTCAACATGCTTGATTGTACCCTTAGCTATTAAAAAATTTCCAGATTTCTCTGATCCCCAATTGGTAAGTATATATGAATGAAATGTAAGAGTGTACATATACACATTTTTTCTTTCTATTTAATTAACCAATGTGTTGTTCATCTTATTAAGGGCTTTGAAGCAAGAGGTACAATATTAGCACAAAGACTTATCGCTTGGCAAAATTTATTGGAAGCAAGTAAGCCAAGAGGACAGTTAAGCGATAATCCTTTGGAATATTATTATCATGCAAAACGACAAACTCAGCAGGTATTTCTGTCATGGATCATGTTGTATTGTTTTGACTTTGTATATTACAGATTATTTAAAATATCATAAAATATCATTGGACCTATTAATTGATCCTATAATATATTATAGCATTTGCAGAATCCTATTATGCGAAATCATAGTTGGATCAGCGAAGGTATCATTAGAAAAGTACCAAAAATCAAAAAAAATGGAGGAAAAAGGCACCAAAAACAAATAATTGATAGAGGAAAGAAAATGGATAAAGTTGAGATTAAAGATAAATGGGGAGAATTGATAAAGTTAAAAAACAAAAATAGATTGAGTATGGTGAAGGATCATAAAAGTCAAGACCATATTGACAGCGAAAGCTTCTTTTGCAATTTACCATCTTCTGCTTATGCACGTGTAGTTATTGGTAGAAATTCTAAAGATACAAATCTGTGGTCGATGGAAGGTGTATTAGCACAATGTTATATTGATGCAGAACTTAGATCAAATTCTTATTTTCCTTCTTTATGTCAGACACAATTGGAACAAAACGAAAAGGAACATAAGTGTTGTAGAAGTTGGTCACCAGCAAACTATGTAGCGCTTTTATCCAATCGAAGTTCTTGTTTGGGTGTGACAGAGAATGATCTCAGCCGTGTAGAAACACTTTTAAAGAGATGTGTTTATTTTTATAAGAATCGTCGTTTAACATCGAATTGTGCGGAAGATTTGGATTGTCAAAGACACGTCCCGGTTGAATGTTATGCACACAATGCAGCTTATCATTTGTTACATTATCTGTTAGATGTTAATTTTATTGCTGATCATGTAAGAAAATTAATTACTGTATGATGGAAATTATTATGGCGGATATGTAGAACAGTTTTTAGTACAACTTTTTGTTCTGTTACAGAAACAAGATTCTCAAGATAAGTTAAACTCTACATTAAAATATGTCATGTTATTCTTGCCAATTGCTGCAAGCTCAGCTACTTTAGATTTTTATAAAGGATTGAACAATGATGCTCTGTCTTATGGAAAATTTTGTGTAAAAGGAATGGAATTGGGTTTAAAAAGTATATTGTTTGACCGATTGTTAGTATCAGACTCCATTTTATTGCTCATCGGTTTTGCCTTTGTAACAATTTGTATATGGGCATACACTGGATCTTTACTATTAACTGTTACAACCATTATTGCAGTGATTTTTAGTCTTGGTATTTCATATGCGTTGTACACTTTAGTTTTTCATATCAAGTTTTTCCCATTTATGAACTTATTGGCAATTGTCGTCGCCGTAGGTAAGCTATACTAAAAGCTATGTGGTAAATAAAATTATGATTCATATTGTATATCTTTATTTATTTTAAGGAATAGGTGCGGATGATGCATTCATATATTGTAAAATTTGGGAGAGAGGAAAAGAACAAAAAGTATTAAATAATGGTTTGGTTAAATTAACACAAGAAACAATGAAGCATGCTGTTCCATCTATGTTTGTTACATCTTTAACTACTGCGGTAGCATTTTTTGCATCGGTTGTTAGTAATGTTACCGCCATAAACTGCTTCAGGTATGCTTAGATTGTAGACAATGCTTTTTGATTGTAAAGAAACAAAAATGAAAAAATAAGAAAGTATGGTACACGAAGGCCAACATTTTACTAATAACATAAATTTTTAGTTTATTTTCAGGAATCACTGTCATTGCAAATTTCTTCTTAATGATTACTTGGTTACCGGCATGTGTCGTGGTATCAGAACGATTTAAGCTAGGTGTTTTATCACCAGCAAATTTTCTAACGCGAAAAATTATTCGACCTTTGCGACTGTTCGGAGATAAAGTAGCAACAGGTTTTAACATTTTCCTCACGAGGATAGTTATTAATTTCCGATGGTGCTGGTTATTGAGCTTGAGTATCACAGCAATAATATGTTGCATCATCGTTTTCCAGTACCCGGGTTTACAGCTGCCTGATTCTGCAGATTTTCAATTATTCGACAGTTCTCATCCGTTTGAAAAATATGATCTAACATATTCGCGTAAATTCTGGTTTGAAAAACAGGAAACAGTGAGTATGAAAAGTTAGGAAAATTCACTTCGTAACTTCTTCCTTTCGAACAATTTTTAATATACTTAACAATTTCAGATTGATAATGGAGCTGCACTGCCACTAAGATTTGTTTGGGGCATTAAACCTATTGATAATGGCAATTATTTAGATCCTAGTTTAATAGGTACACCAGTGTGGGACGAATCGTTTAATGTATCTCATCCAGAGTCACAATTATGGTTGGAAAAGTTTTGTCTTGATTTGCGAGCCCAACCGTTTTATCGTGATACTTTGGGGCCTTTACTTCCTAACTGTTTCATTGAATCGTTACACGATTGGATGCAAAGACGGTGCGAAGATCCAATCAATTCACGCATTGATTATTCACCGTGTTGCGAAAAAAGTAGATTTCCGTATAATTCTAGTACTTTACAACGGTGTGCAGCAGAAGCTAATGCGGAATTATATCGTACACCTTCATATTTGTGGGTTCGTAATGGTGTTTTTGCCGGTTTGAAATTCTTAAATGAACCAAATCTTACGCAACTACAGATATCAAATGAAACAAATTCTTTAACAATGCCAATACCTACAATCAAAGCTCTGGTCGTTGAATATGACAGCATATATAATTACAGTCTGTCCTTTTCAAATATGAACCAATTTTTCCATCAGGTACAATTAACCATCTCGGCCACACGTACTTAAGAGATAACATTTTTTTTCTTTTTCTTTCATTTTCTC
The DNA here is from genome assembly GCA_033822845.1 of Tetrapedia diversipes. Classification (NCBI taxonomy): domain Eukaryota; kingdom Metazoa; phylum Arthropoda; class Insecta; order Hymenoptera; family Apidae; genus Tetrapedia; species Tetrapedia diversipes. The sequence continues at coordinate 10,196 of JAOPTO010001096.1, read as the reverse complement.
AACATTTTTACAAAAAAAAAGGTTACTTGATTAAGAAAGTGCTAACTAAAAAGATTATACCTTCACAGGTTGAAGCATGGATGCAAGATCAGTTAAAAAATGCTCCGTTAGGAATGCGCGGTGGCTGGTTCGTTAGTAGATTAGAATTTTATGAATTACAGCGAACATTGTACGAAGGTACCATTTGGGCAATGGGAGTTTCACTAATTCTAGCTCTCATAGTATTGGCTTTTGTAACATTTAATCCTCTTATCAGTTTATACGCGATCATAACAATTGGCGCTGCAATTACAGTAACAATCGCTAGTTTGATTCTTCTTGGTTGGAAACTAAATGTTTTAGAAAGCGTTGCAGTGTCTACAGCGATAGGTAAGTAGTTCTCAATGCTTAGCAACTTAATCCTTTATACTGCACACAATGGTACACGTGCTCTCTTTTGTAGGTTTGACTGTAGATTTCAGTTTACATTACGTAGTAAGTTATAGAACATGTACTTCTAAAGAGAGAGATGACAGAGTAAAAACAGCTCTTACACAGATGGCTGGTCCAACTTTAATGGCTTCTCTTACAAGCGGCGTTGCAGGTGCTCTGATGATACCTTCATGTGTATTAGCGTATATTCAAATTGGTATATTTCTGTTACTCGTAATGGGTATAAGTTGGATATACGCGACGTTTTTCTTGTGCCCCGCCTTGGCAATTATAGGCCCAACGTCTCATTTTGCTCAGTTTCAGTATCCCAGGTAAACTAGCACAACATACAATTGCGATTACGCAAATGTAAATCTTTACCGCTTAACACTAAAATTATCGGAAATAAAACTTGTCGATTGCAGGCTAAATTTATCGAATTATCTCCGCAAAAGCAAATCTAGAAATGTGACTGATGCAAGCACCGATAATAATAAGATTAGTCAAAAAGTTAAGGGAAAAAGAATATGGTCGGAATCTACTTTAAGTATATCCAGTACAGTATGTCAATTTCACTGTAATGAAATAGAAAGTTTCACAAGACCACCACAGTCACCGTCGCTACCACCATCCCCATCATCGGCATTACTTCAGTGAGATACGAAGATCGAATGATGATGAAATCTATATTTTAGAGGAAAGAAGGGGAGGGTGTGGTAGTATATGATAGTATACTCTTTCAAGATCTTCAGTTGGTGAACTTCTTCGTGTATAACTTATGTCCTGTATAAAGTTATGATCATATATCACTAGTGTATCATTGGCTGTGTTCAAAATAGTTTTAAGATAATTATTTTTAACATTTTTCTATTATTATTATTGATATTCAATGGGCTTCCTGTATCAGTTACACAATCATATATGTATATGCATACCACATCCACCCATTGTGATATGATCAAGGATTTAAATGCCAAATATATAACAGACTGTTTCGTATTTTATATTTAACGATGCATTTTGCTTTTCGAACTTTAAAAGAAATCTTGAACTGCATCCTGTTTTTTCCGATGTAGCTTTAAGTATTATTTAATTAGTATTAGCTATTGTATCAAGTATTTTATTGTTATTCGACTTGTATTTGCATATTTATGAATGCACTTTAAGTTCCTTTTTTTTATTCAAACTTGTATGCTATGTCGAGAATACTGATAAATCATCTGTCATTTAATTTGATGTTGTGTTATATTTATACAGTGTACCTTAAATAAATTGACCACAATATTACATATATATATATATGTTTTACCAATTAGTTTATTATAATTTTTAAAAGTTCCAAATAATGCATCGTTTTATGCCTTATTTACGCTATTTGTCATTTCTATACATTTGTTACTATAGAGACAAAAGAATGAGATCATTTTGAACATCGGTTTTCATATCTTATGACTCAAAATTCAAATGTAGAGATTATTTAATTAAGCGAGTATCGATAGTATGGAGGGTGTATGCGTTTGCCTCACGCTTGTCTGTTTCTACGTGTATGTAGCAAAAAGAAATCTATGAAAAATAGCAGAATATGGTATTATCCTTGATTTCGTTTAGAAATTATTTATATATATATGTATTCATATATATTTGTATAAAGTACATACTAAAGTAAGACTGACAGATTTTTATAATTATTGATCATAGATAGCATTGAATGCGCAAAAGAAATTGAAAACATTCATTCCTTCTGCGTTAACGACGTTTTATTTAACATTTTAATCTGTAACAAATACTTATTACAGTTTTTTACATTTTGATAAAGTTAATTTTATCGATACATACGATTCGTTCGACGTACAGTATTGTAAATTGTAATATGTAACACAACGAGATGAAGCTCGTTCTTCACACAGATATTATTTCAAGAGAAATGTACAAACCAGCAACTAATGTAAGATGGTATAATGTTTCCAATGAGATGTAAATTTATGTTGTTAAACAGAATAACATTTTTGTAAAGTCTTTGAACGGTTACTCGGATACTTAAAGGAGTCGTTTGTTAAGAATATTGATATGGTGTAGAACGTTTTGGCCATCTTTAATATATCTATACAAAAACTAGAAAAAAGGTATTTGATCAATTTGTCTATATTAGTAAAACAAAGTAAATAATAAGTTTACGTATATAAAAGATGTAAATGTATGTGAATGTATCTATGCATATAAATATACTAACCATACATGTCAAATATATGTATATAAAATGAAAATCTGATTCTGATCATATTAAATTGATTTGTATATTTATTGATGACGACGCCGTTTTAATAGTAAAGGGCTTACCGGATCGGTTACCGGTCGTTTTTTGATTCGCGGTAAATCCGTTTTATATTTGCAAGTCGGTTGAGGTTTAAAAACTGTTCTCAATTGTACAGCCTTTTTCTGCTCTTGTTTGTTCTTCGCAGCAATCACATAACAGTTTATTTTAGAAATAGAATGTTGTTACCATTTGTTTAGCTTTGTGTTGTTGCTCTTATTTTTGTTTAATGGCCTCCAAAAAACCTTTTATTTCTTGGGCTCGATAGGTTGTTCGTAAGGGTGGTGCTTCTGAAGCCGAAAAATTTTTTTTGGATAAACGTAGCACAAACGGTGGTTTCTTTCAAAGCTAAATTATTTAAAAAGTAGAGAAGCGTATTTGTCATTCTTTTGTTAATGCAAGTAATATATGAATTATAAGGGGTGCAATTTTTTACTGTAATACTTTTACTGATTGAATCACCTCGATACATGCATCGCTAGACTTTTTTTTAGAATCATTTCTTCGAGCATTCATGTAGTTGTTATATATACGCAAAAGTGTTATACATTTTGCATAGCTGGTAAAGCAGCATTTAAGAAATTAAAATTTCTAGTTATGATGCAACTAATCTATCATCGTCCGTAACTGTGATCGATTTACGTGTGTAAAATTTTGAACAACTTAGTAATTTTGAATAACCTCGTCATTGTGTACAGTTAAGCTACCCTACATAGTTTCGTTATCTTGCATAGCTTCGCAAACTTACAACCGCGTCTTCCCGTCAGGATGACGGGTAACCTCCTGAGGATTCCTAACCTCAAAATGGAATTACAAATTTCCAGCAAGCAAAAAAAAAAAAAAAAAAAAGGTCATCAACTTGATGTCCATAGGTTTCGAATAAGTTTTGTTTTTGGCTGATACTGATCAGATTCTCGCGATTCCAACTGATCCTAATCAGATTCTCATGAACCCAACCAGATTCTCGCGATCCTAACCTGAACCTAACCCCGAATTTGAGCGTAATCCAGACCTAACCTGAACCTAACCTGAAAAATTTTATCTGCAGCTAGACCTAACCTGAACCTAACCCGATCCAGCCCTTGAACGTGGGGGGGGGGGTGCGCGAAAATCCCGGCTTTTTTTATCCTGACCACGTTTTTTTAGATCCTAACTGAACCTAACCTGATCCTAACGAGATTCTCGCGATCCTAACCTGAACCTAACCCCGAATTGGAGCGTAATCCAGACCTAACCTGAACCTAACCTGAAGCTACACCCCTACCCCAAGTGTATACAAATAAACCCCCAAGTCATGAACTCAAACACCCACCCAATGTACACCGTATCCCCCAGTGCCCAAATATCATCCCCATCCAATGTATACAGAGCGCCTGCAGTGATCAACCACGCCACGAACCCAATGTACAGCAGATTCCCCAGAAGTGATCAAATATACCACCCCCAAAAGCATTAAACACCCCTAGAAGGTGTTAAAACACCCCTAGAAAGGTGTTAAAACTACCCCTAAAAGTGAAAATTTCGCACGCCGTCGCTATCGCTCCGGCGTGGGAGAGATTTTTCTTCGGCGGGGGGGGGGCGGCGCGCGAAAACCGCGAACCTGAACCTAACCTGAAGCTACACCCCTATCCCAAGTGTATACAAATAAACCCCCAAGTCATGAACTCAAACACCCACCCAATGTACACCGTATCCCCCAGTGCCCAAATATCATCCCCATCCAATGTATACAGAGCGCCTGCAGTGATCAACCACGCCACGAACCCAATGTACAGCAGATTCCCCAGAAGTGATCAAATATACCACCCCCAAAAGCATTAAACACCCCTAGAAGGTGTTAAAACACCCCTAGAAAGGTGTTAAAACTACCCCTAAAAGTGAAAATTTCGCACGCCGTCGCTATCGCTCCGGCGTGGGAGAGATTTTTCTTCGGCGGGGGGGGGGCGGCGCGCGAAAACCGCGAACCTGAACCTAACCTGAAGCTACACCCCTATCCCAAGTGTATACAAATAAACCCCCAAGTCATGAACTCAAACACCCACCCAATGTACACCGTATCCCCCAGTGCCCAAATATCATCCCCATCCAATGTATACAGAGCGCCTGCAGTGATCAACCACGCCCCGAACCCAATGTACAGCAGATTCCCCAGAAGTGATCAAATATACCACTCCCAAAAGCATTAAACACCCCTAGAAGGTGTTAAAACACCCCTAGAAAGGTGTTTAAAACTACCCCTAAAAGTGAAAATTTCGCACGCCGTCGCTATCGCTCCGGCGTGGAGAGCATTTACTTTTGGGGGGGGGCGGGGCGGCGCGCGCGAAAATGCCGAATTTGATCCTAACCAAATTTCTGTGATTCAAACTGAACATAACCTGATTCTAACCAGATTCTCTCGATCGTAACCCGAACCTAACCTGATGCTAGCCAGATTCTCGCGATCGTAACCATATTTTCACGATCCTAACTGATCCTAACCAAATTTCTGTGATTCAAACTGAACATAACCTGATTCTAACCAGATTCTCTCGATCGTAACCCGAACCTAACTTGATCCTAACCAGATACTCGCGATCCTAACCGAACCTAACCAGATTCTGGCTGATTCTAACCAGATTCTGAGGATCCAAACCGAACATAACCTGGTCCTATCCAGATTCTCGATCCTAACACGATCCTAACCAGATTTTCGCGATCCTAACCGAACCTAACCAGATTACAGCTGAATCTAAGCAGATTCCCGCGATCCTAACCTGAACCTTACCCGAATTTGAGCGCAATCTTGATCTAACCCGAACCTAACCCGATGCAGCCCTTGTACGTGGGGGGGGGGGGGGCGCGTGCGCGCGAAAATTCCGACTTTTTTTTTATCCAAACCAGATTTTTTTCGATCCTAACCGAACCTAACCTCATCCTGACCAGATTTTTGCGATCCTAACCAGATTCTCACGATCCTAACCGAACCTAACCTGATCCTAACGAGATTCTCGCGATCCTAACCCGAACCTAACCCCGAATTTGAGCGTAATCCAGACCTAACCTGAACCTAACCTGAAAAATTTCATCTGCAGCTAGACCTAACCTGAACCTAACCCGATCCAGCCCTTGTACGTTGGGGGGGGGGCGCGCGCGAAAATCCCGACTTTTTTTGATAATAACCAGATTTTTTTCGATCCTAACCGAACCTAACCTCATCCTAACCAGATTTTCGGGATCCAAACCCGAACCTAACCCGAATTTGAGCGTAATCTAGACCTAACCTGAACCTAACCCGGAAAAAATTGATCTCCAGCTAGACCTAACCTGAACCTAACCCTATCCAGCCCTTGTACGTTGGGGGGGGGCGCGCGCGAAAATCCCGACTTTTTTTTTTGATAATAACCAGATTTTTTTCGATCCTAACCGAACCTAACCTCATCCTAACCAGATTTTCGGGATCCAAACCCGAACCTAACCCGAATTTGAGCGTAATCTAGACCTAACCTGAACCTAACCCGGAAAAAATTGATCTCCAGCTAGACCTAACCTGAACCTAACCCTATCCAGCCCTTGTACGTTGGGGGGGGGGGCGCGCGCGAAAATCCCGACTTTTTTTATAATAACCAGATTTTTTTCGATCCTAACCGAACCTAACCTCATCCTAACCAGATTTTCGCGATCCAAACCCGAACCTAACCCGAATTTGAGCGTAATCTAGACCTAACCTGAACCTAACCCGAAAAATTTCACCTGCCGCTAGACCTAACCTGAACCTAACCCGATCCAGCCCGTGAATGTGGGGGGGGGGCCGCGCGCGAAAATACCGGCTTTTTTATCCTAACCAGGTTTTTTTCGATCCTAACCGAACCTAACCTAATCCCAACGAGATTCTCGCGATCCTAACCTGAACCTAACCCCGAATTTGAGCGTAATCTAGACCTAACCCGAACCTAACCCGAAAAAATTTCACCTGCAGCTAGACCTAACCTGAACCTAACCCGATCCAGCCCTTGAACGTGGGGGGGGGGCGCGCGCGAAAATCCTGGCTTTTTTATCCTAACCAGGTTTTTTGTCGATCCTAACCGAACCTAACCTAATCCCAACGAGATTCTCGCGATCCTAACCTGAACCTAACCCCGAATTTGAGCGTAATCTAGACCTAACCTGAACCTAACCCGAAAAATTTCACCTTCTGCTAGACCTAACCTGAACCTAACCCGATCCAGCCCGTGAACGGGGGGGGGGGCGCGCGCGAAAATCCTGGCTTTTTTTATCCTAACCAGGTTTTTTATCGATCCTAACCGAACCTAACCTAATCCCAACGAGATTCTCGCGACCCTAACCTGAACCTAACCCCGAATTTGAGCGTAATCCAGACCTAACCTGAACCTAACCTGAAAAATTTCATCTGCAGCTAGACCTAACCTGAACCTAACCCGATCCAGCCCTTGTACGTGGGGGGGCGCGCGCAAATCCCGACTTTTTTTTATCCTAACCAGGTTTTTTGTCGATCCTAACCGAACCTAACCTGATCCTAACGAGATTCTCGCGATCCTAACCTGAACCTAATCCCGAATTTGAGCGTAATCTAGACCTAACCTGAACCTAACCCGAAAAAATTTCACCTTCTGCTAGACCTAACCTGAACCTAACCCGATCCAGCCCGTGAACGTGGGGGGGGGCGCGCGCGAAAATCCCGGCTTTTTTTATCCTAACCAGGTTTTTTTCGATCCTAACCGAACCTAACCTGATCCTAACGAGATTCTCGCGATCCTAACCTGAACCTAACCCCGAATTTGAGCGTAATCCAGACCTAACCCGAACCTAACCCGAAAAAATTCACCTTCTGCTAGACCTAACCTGAACCTAACCCGATCCAGCCCGTGAACGTGGGGGGGGGGGCCGCGCGCGAAAATCCCGGCTTTTTTTATCCTAACCAGGCTTTTTTCGATCCTAACCGAACCTAACCTGATCCTAACGAGATTCTCGCGATCCTAACCTGAACCTAACCCCGAATTTGAGCGTAATCCAGACCTAACCCGAACCTAACCTGAAAAATTTCACCTGCAGCTAGACCTAACCTGAACCTAACCCGATCCAGCCCTTGAACGTGGGGGGGGGCCCGCGCGAAAATCCTGGCTTTTTTATCCTAACCAGGTTTTTTGTCGATCCTAACCGAACCTAACCTAATCCCAACGAGATTCTCGCGATCCTAACCTGAACCTAACCCCGAATTTGAGCGTAATCTAGACCTAACCTGAACCTAACCCGAAAAAATTTCACCTTCTGCTAGACCTAACCTGAACCTAACCCGATCCAGCCCGTGAACGTGGGGGGGGCCGCGCGCGAAAATCCTGGCTTTTTTTTATCCTAACCAGGTTTTTTATCGATCCTAACCGAACCTAACCTAATCCCAACGAGATTCTCGCGACCTAACCTGAACCTAACCCCGAATTTGAGCGCAATCTAGACCTAACCTGAACCTAACCCGAAAAAATTTCACCTTCTGCTAGACCTAACCTGAACCTAACCCGATCCAGCCCGTGAACGTGGGGGGGGGGCCGCGCGCGAAAATCCTGGCTTTTTTTTATCCTAACCAGGTTTTTTATCGATCCTAACCGAACCTAACCTAATCCCAACGAGATTCTCGCGACCCTAACCTGAACCTAACCCCGAATTTGAGCGCAATCTAGACCTAACCTGAACCTAACCCGAAAAAATTTCACCTGCAGCTAGACCTAACCTGAACCTAACCCGATCCAGCCCTTGAACGTGGGGGGGGGGCGCGCGCGAAAATCCCGGCTTTTTTTATCCTAACCAGGTTTTTTTTCGATCCTAACCGAACCTAACCTGATCCTAACGAGATTCTCGCGATCCTAACCTGAACCTAACTCCGAATTTGAGCGTAATCTAGACCTAACCTGAACCTAACCCGAAAAAATTCCACCTTCTGCTAGACCTAACCTGAACCTAACCCGATCCAGCCCGTGAACGTGGGGGGGGGGGCCGCGCGCGAAAATCCTGGCTTTTTTTTATCCTAACCAGGTTTTTTATCGATCCTAACCGAACCTAACCTAATCCCAACGAGATTCTCGCGAACCTAACCTGAACCTAACCCCGAATTTGAGCGCAATCTAGACCTAACCTGAACCTAACCCGAAAAAATTTCACCTTCTGCTAGACCTAACCTGAACCTAACCCGATCCAGCCCGTGAACGTGGGGGGGGGCCGCGCGCGAAAATCCTGGCTTTTTTTATCCTAACCAGGTTTTTTATCGATCCTAACCGAACCTAACCTAATCCCAACGAGATTCTCGCGACCCTAACCTGAACCTAACCCCGAATTTGAGCGCAATCTAGACCTAACCTGAACCTAACCCGAAAAAATTTCACCTGCAGCTAGACCTAACCTGAACCTAACCCGATCCAGCCCTTGAACGTGGGGGGGGGGCGCGCGCGAAAATCCTGGCTTTTTTATCCTAACCAGGTTTTTTGTCGATCCTAACCGAACCTAACCTAATCCCAACGAGATTTTCGCGATCCTAACCTGAACCTAACCCCGAATTTGAGCGTAATCTAGACCTAACCTGAACCTAACCCGAAAAATTTCACCTTCTGCTAGACCTAACCTGAACCTAACCCGATCCAGCCCGTGAACGTGGGGGGGGCCGCGCGCGAAAATCCTGGCTTTTTTATCCTAACCAGGTTTTTTATCGATCCTAACCGAACCTAACCTAATCCCAACGAGATTCTCGCGAACCTAACCTGAACCTAACCCCGAATTTGAGCGCAATCTAGACCTAACCTGAACCTAACCCGAAAAAATTTCACCTTCTGCTAGACCTAACCTGAACCTAACCCGATCCAGCCCGTGAACGTGGGGGGGGGGGCCGCGCGCGAAAATCCTGGCTTTTTTTTATCCTAACCAGGTTTTTTATCGATCCTAACCGAACCTAACCTAATCCCAACGAGATTCTCGCGACCCTAACCTGAACCTAACCCCGAATTTGAGCGTAATCCAGACCTAACCTGAACCTAACCCGAAAAAATTTCACCTGCAGCTAGACCTAACCTGAACCTAACCCGATCCAGCCCTTGAACGTGGGGGGGGGGCGCGCGCGAAAATCCTGGCTTTTTTATCCTAACCAGGTTTTTTGTCGATCCTAACCGAACCTAACCTAATCCCAACGAGATTTTCGCGATCCTAACCTGAACCTAACCCCGAATTTGAGCGTAATCTAGACCTAACCTGAACCTAACCCGAAAAAATTTCACCTTCTGCTAGACCTAACCTGAACCTAACCCGATCCAGCCCGTGAACGTGGGGGGGGGGGCGCGAAAATCCTGGCTTTTTTTAATCCTAACCAGGTTTTTTGCCGATCCTAACCGAACCTAACCTACTCCCAACGAGATTCTCGCGACCCTAACCTGAACCTAACCCCGAATTTGAGCGCAATCTAGACCTAACCTGAACCTAACACGAAAAAATTTCACCT
>JAOPTO010001095.1:153096-208497 GCA_033822845.1 Tetrapedia diversipes | reverse complement strand
TTCTTGTGTGTTTTTCTTTTAATAAACTGTTGTTTCTATTTGTTTATGACTCGTGTGTTTTTCCCCTTAATCCTCATATCCTACAATACTAAGGAACAAAGTATACATTGAACAGAATTTGAAATTGAAGAACTGAGAGGGAAATAAATTTGGATATATTTGTATCGCTCCGTCGATAAAAGTTAGCAAAGATTGTTAGGAATTATAGTAATCGTTTTTGCAAATTTTGCTCATGAAATTCGTAAATCTAGTGTTAATTCGTAATGCGAAATGTAGTTATAAATTATGTTTTGATCGTCATAATTGTTTAATAATTGAAAACTGGTAAAGTGAATAATGAAAACATGTATCTGGAAATCTCCATAAAATATTTGCATCGTTCGACGTAAGTACGGTTGGTTACATTCTAAGATGAGATACAGTTTTAAAGATCCCGTGGTAACGGCGTTTACGTAAAAGTGATAAAGAGACAAAGCGTGCTTGTGTAAACGAAAAATTGCCGAGCTTATGAACAAAAATGTTTCAATGAATGAAGTAGATGCCGTGGAAAGTATAGTAAACAGGGCAGGATTTACACTGCCGGAACTCGTTAAATATTAATTCCGCGCAGAACAAGAGTTAGAGAGTCGGACTTTCCGTAGCGCTTTTCCTATTCCGGCTGCGCTACGAAAAATAATAATTATTGTAACGAGATTCGTGGGGAAACAATTTGCTGGAATTAAGGAAGTTAGTGAACTGTTATTTCTGAATCCGGCTTAATCATTATGCTAATAGCGCGTGATCATCATGTGCGAGTTCCACTGTTTGAATCCAATACAAAATTGTATCTCTTCCCGAGAAAAATACTTTCTTCGAGTAATTTTTAAAGATGCACCTACGTATTCAGCTGATTAAAAAATATTCATGATAAATATGAAAACTTCGTAGGAACTCCGAAAAGAAAAATAATTTTCATTCATTAAGAGATACGTGTGTAAATCAGCAATCAAATATAAATTGAATAAACAAGATAGAATAAAAATAATTGTTTTACGGAATAAACCGAATGTCAAATAGTTTATGACATTTTATACAGTTTTACGTTAACCCTTTGCACTCGAAAAGTGATTTTCTATCTTCAAAAATTTCCAAGTTCAAAACATTAAAATTAGAGAAATCAAAATTTATTTATCTCAACGCTTCTTTAATTCAGATAAGGACTGATGAAATTTTTAAACACGACTATTTGCATCCGGAAACTTGAAAAATTGCTATCGTTTGATTATCAGCAGTCGCCTGTCGTGCGCAAAGGGTTAAATTCACGTTAACGAAGATGCTGTCAGAAACGAAGAGGGGAACCAGTAAAAAGGAATGAAAAAGAAGGATGGTGTGCTCGATCTCGATCGACGATTTAATCTTGTTCATTCTTGACTTATTTTTCCTGATCATGTAAACGTTAACACCTCGTTCCGGGAAATTTCCGGCGCATTGCCAGGTAGCTTCCTGTAGACACAAGTGGCTGGCGTCAATGGAGAGTGCACGGGTACCGTTACCGCCGATTCATCCATCAATCTATCGCGCCGGATCTCTAAGGTCGTCGAGCGTTCATGGTTATCGATCGCGTTCCCTCAAACCTTACTTGGAACAGCTAATAAATTTCGCTGCTGCCTAAACCATGCTTCGAGCAGAAATCTAGACAAACAACGCAAACGATCTCGTGTTCTTAGGAAAGTGATAATCGTGATATAATCGATAGTTTCATATGCTTGAAGAGCATACTTCTACGTGACAGCAATATATCGTAGACAACGTTACCGGGTGTTTAATAGCGATAAAATTTTGTTTTGTGCTCCAGAATTAAGTTTTTAGATAATGCTGTATCATTAAGATCTCCACTAATATTTCGATTTAAATGTCCGGTTTCAAGATTTACTAACACGGACCCTAATAATCGAATTTTATCTGTAGCAAATTATCATGCTGTTGCGATTGACCTTTTCACTCATGATACAACTACCTTTAAACTTCGTTCATCATTCAATCTGTTCAATAATTTGTAATTATAATTTTTTTTTTTTTTTATTAAATTGTAATTATAATCCTTTTTATGGCATTGTCGTAATATAATGTGATCCATTGTTTATAATTTTATATACTCCAAGGGCTCTGGCTCGTTCATTGTTAAATAAATAAATGTATAAATAAATTTTCGACATAATACTGTAAATTTTCTTAACGAGTAAGTATAGTTTCAGTGTATTATACATACCGTGTTACGTATGTAAGAACGTTGCAATATAATATATCGTGATCGGTGACGTGAAATTCTAAATGTTATAAGGAATTTACTGGTGAACCAAGAAACTTCACAAATATATAAATTGCTCGCTGTAACTTATACCGCAACACAGATGATAATACAATTACACGCACGAGCTTAGTTAACGATAAGTAACGGGGATGTATCCCGCTGGAAACGAGGACGTTCCCGGCTGGACCAAAGAGGAGAATTAAGAGAAAACGACATCAGTGGCGAGCGTCGTTATCATTACGACGCCAGCGAAACGACGTCCTGGGACTAACGAGCCACTTTAAGCCTAACAGCACTCCAGAAACATAACCTTTTTCTATCCATCGTCAGGTGAGATCAGAACTCGGATTGCTCATCAAAATCAAGTGATACGTATCGCGCAAAAATTTGCTATGTACAACAAATAAATTGTTTAAAGCATACAAGAAATCTCATTCGAAAGGGATCACCAGATTGAAGATAGAAAACGTTTCCCTTAGAAGGTTAATTTTTTTTAGAATATTCAAATTTTCGCGTAACAACTGCACGAATAATTTTACAAATAGTTGAATTTATTTTCCACTTAAGATTATTTGCAAACTTCAAACATCTACGAGCTATTTCTTGCCTTTTTTGACACACAGAGTACTTACTGGTTCAAAATAATCGAGAACAGTCATAAGATTAGCGAGCAAACCTTGTAAATTGAGAGCAAGCGGAATAAACTGTCAAGAAAATGGATGATTTCACCGGAGTGCATGGTTCTCCGATTTTTCTCTGTCAGATGAATCATATCCGTGTCGAATAGGGGGATACGAGACGAATCGATTACGTCACGATCAATTCGTATGTCTGTACAGTGCCATTGACGGACGACGAATTGCAACAACGCCCAGCAACGCGTTACCTTTTTCATCATGATCGACGATTAATCACAGCTAGATTTTTCGATGCCTTCGAAGCATGTCCCCTTCGCCTTTACAGATGTAAATACAGATGTAATCTGAAAACGTTTCAGCGTTAAGAAAAACGATCCTAAGATGCTATTAAAATTTTCAAAAAACAGGCATCACTATAATAAATATATCATTTGTGATTATTTTTTGACTTAACCTTCAAATATTGATAACTTAGCAATATGTATTAATATAACCATCATTTAGTTGTATACTATATTAATTAACCCCTTGACATACAATGACGTCTGGTAGACTGTGAAACGTTTCATACTTTACAGAACTACTAATTTATTATTTTATAATGTTACTTAATATATCAACCTGATTAAATATTATACAACAATGCAAATTTCAAAATAAAATATTCTGTTTTTAAGCTTGCACATAACTATTCAGTTTAGCCAGATTAACACTAGATTGCCGGAGTGAGTCAATTTCACTCACTTGTGATTTTGTTAAGTTCAAGTATCATGTGAAAGGAGTAGAAGTAAGGTTTGTGTTAAATGTAATAATAAAATTTTAGGAAAATGTATTTTAAAAACAGCCCATATGTGTAAAAATTGTTTTAAACAAACTTTCTTAAAAATAAAGTATTGGAGTAGAAGTAAGGGCGTTTGTGCTAAATGTACTAATAAAATATGCGGAATGTGTATTTTAAAAACAGCCCATATGTGTAAAAATTGTTTTAAAGAAACTTTTTTAAAAATAAAGTTTTATTTTCTTAAAAAACTTCAATTTTGAAGTTTCAGTCAAATTGACTCATTTCAGACAAAATAGGTATATACCCAACATCCGACAATCTATTGATAAATAATACTTTTCAGACGCGTCGAATTCCGTTTTATTTGTACGTCAAAGGGTTAACGAGCAAATTCAACATCAGAATCAGTTGTTCTTGAAACCGAACGTCGAGTTTACAAATCGGCAACCACCTCGCGACAGAACTCTTACGACCCGTGTAATTCGAACACTGGAGTATTATTAGCGCACCATTCGTCGGCTGAAATTGGATTCGTAATCAACTGTTCGAGTGTATTTCCCCGCTGAATAATGCACGTATGTAATAGCCGAAGCACCTAAGAGCAAGCAGTACACAGGGCGTAGTATATAACGGCATCTCCTTGGAGAACCAAAGGGAGCGCGTCGTTCCCCTGTGACTTCCTTATTGACGTTCCGCGAGAGTGGCCAAGTATGGGAACGTTGCCGTTGCTACAGCCAGGCACCGGCAGCCTGCGAAAGTTTTTCTTCCCCAAGACGTCGCGGGCTTATTACATTTTCATAACCGGTGGAGAACGTTCCCCGTTCGGGAAAGTAACGGGCCAACTTGGGGAATGAAGTTCCGTTTCGTCGCTTTTTCGTTACAGTAAATGCACGTTTAAAACATTGTGTCGTATGGCGACCGCTGACAATAACGGCACCTTTATATGGGCGTGGAAGAAACTGATATAGACTCGGATAAAAGTAACGCTTCTGAATATCTCTGACGGCAGCTTTTTCGCCCGATAAATCCCTCTACGATGTTTCCGCGAAGTAGCTTAGTTTTGTGACAAACAGTGACTCTTTTATTTGTATTATTTTTATGCAAGTGCATTTTATCGGTAGAAAATTCAGAATCGTCAGAATCTTCAATATTATTTACGTTTCTTTGTTACGATACAAAATAGTGAATGTTGCGTTATATAAACATGACTTAATAAAAAAAAAAATGGTAAACAAACAAAATACCCCACCAGCTTATTATTACTGAAAATGTCCATAAAATCCAATAAAGCGATATTAATTATGCACTTTTCCTCACTCTGGAAATAAAGCGATTAATTTCTTAAAAATCTGTCGATCTACTGGTCATTGTTCTAGGAAAATGGCATAACACTTTGGGCAAACTTCTGTCGCATTCCGTTCCGTTCATCTGCCGACTTAAACTTTTGAGTGCCATGGACGCATATATACGTTTGGAGGAAGTTGCTCGTAGGGACTATGGACGCGTATATGCGTTTGTTAATTTTTGTTTTCTCTGCCTTATGACTTTATCCAAGGCCACACATTTCGGCATTAACCTTTCAGTGCTGATGAAAGTTACTCGTAGAGATCATGGATGAAAACATGCGTTTGCCAATTTTGTCGATCTTTTGCTCATTGCAACGCGATTGTCAGTGTACAAGTAACAATACTCCGTCTCCAGCGATAGTTCGCCGTCCCTTCGAAACACTTAGGCCAAGAGTATTCAATGCTCAAAGGGTTAATCGATCCTCTTTCACGAACGTACTTACCTTCATCTGTTTCGTTATTTCGTTATTTCCCGATGACAGGACACTCCAGCCTCCAACGATGTCGGCCGTTTCGCTTCGATAGGAAAACGTGGTTAGTCGTGGCTCAACGAGACCGACCTCGCAAGAAGTTTTCTTCATGGTGGTCCGAGGCATGGCGGCCGGAGGAACTTAGTTCCGCCTCCGAGGCCGGATACGAAGCAACACGGCAGCCTCCTCGTTGTTCTTTTCCCCGCTGCAAGAACAACTGTAATCGACTGCTCGACAACTGGGATGCAACGAGGAAGCAACGGCGCCGCGATTCTTTTCTCTGGTTTTGAACAATGCCCAACTATCGTGCAGGGCCGGGGACCTTTCTTCCGGTATCGAACGGTCGCTTCCGTCTTTGCGCGGAAATTATTGAGAGAGAGCCGGACCGAAGTCTGGGAAGGAAGAAGTTGCGACGATGAAGTACGAAAACTTCGATTTTATTTTCGTTTATTACTTCCGCTCTTCTTGCGAGAACATCCGGGAAACCTTAAAGGCCTAAAGCGTTCAATTTATCGACGCATTGTTAACCTTTTACGGTTGGAAGATATTTTAACGTTGTCCGAGGATAATTTGTAAATTTGTTTCCTTGCTGTGATTTTACTGGAAATTGTAGTAATTTTAGTTGTTTCTTTCCGTTAAACCCGAATGTATATGGTTATACATCTCGTTGTATCTACTTTTATGGTCAAGCTTTGCTTTGAAACCTTTCTTTCATTAAACACGACACAATGCCCGTCCACTTCTTGCTTCGTGTACCGCGCGACGAGCAATCGTTGTACCTGTTAATTCAATCCGGGCACAGGTAGCGGGTTATCGCTTGCTGCGAACGGAATGCATGTAACTTCCTTTCAAGATCCATGTACTTCCTAATTTACTTTGGTCGCCCACTTGAACCAGTTCCAACGCCGGCGCCGGTACCTCTGCTGTTCCATTAGCTCTCGGCCCAGAAACACGGGCGTAGATGTTTCCATTGTCGATGGAGATTAATCCGGAAGATCTTCCCATCCCATGGTCGATGCAAACGATATGTATTATGTGAAATCTGCACCCATTGTCCACGAGGTAACAAAAAAAAAAGAGGAATGGGGGGAGAAATGGGACAGCGGAGAAGGGATGCGAAAGGAAAAAGAAACTGTGCCCTGCGTCGCGTCCCCCTTTTGTTGTTCGCGGCGCGGCAACGAGAGGGAACGCGTCGTCACCCTCCGAAAAACCGCAGCAGCCCCGACCGGATGTGCTTGCAATGTTTAGATTCTTCATCGCGGTCCACCGCATACACGCGTTGCATGCGCACACGAGCGTGTGCACAAAGGCTTGCGGTAAGTATGCGGGGATCAAATTTAATCCCTGGTAAAACGCCCCCTCCCTTCAACGCTCCACCTCTTTATCCACTGCTCCCTTTTTCCACCTCTGTGTTTGCTTTGTGTCTAACCTTCTCCTTGGTCGCTGATTTCTTGCTCCGCGCCGGTCCTTTTGTATACATGTTTACGTGCACCGATTAGGGTGCGAGCGGCAACAAATACCGCAATTGGAAATCTGTAATTTATGAAGATTGTAATTTGTGAGCGAATCGACGACGAGTTCGTTGAAAGTTGTAATAAACAACTTTTGTTACGTATACTTGTAATACCAGTAAATACAGATTTGGTTTCGTTCTCGATGCAACGTTAAAATGATCGACGGTTAACGTTAACGGGTACGGTTGTCGACGAGGGGCGAACAAGAGCGAAGCGTCATCGTGGCTGTCAACTGTCGACGAGTCAGTCGTGGATTTTAAACCCGTGTCGCTTTAAGAGGAGCCTGTCCCCCTCACCCTGTTTCTCACCGTAGCTTCCTTCGTCGTTCTCCTATGTATTCAGGTTTGCATTCGAGCACGTTGTTTGGTCAGCGCCCCGGTTACCGAGGTTGTCGTGTGTCAAGATTGCACGGCCAACCCGCAAATCTCGTTACCTCTGTTTACCCTTCTGTCATGCAAATAAGTGTGACAATCGCACCTTTTTCGCCCCTTGGTGCCCGCTGAAACGATGACGAGGTTGTAAGTGCGAGAGATTCCTCGCGTCGCTTTTATGGGCGACGGGAAAGGGTCCGAGGGACGCGCAGGACCTAGGGAATAGTCCCGACGGTGTTCGGGGATTACGTTGCTCCTAGGTGACATTCGATGACACGGGGGTATTTGCAGAGCGGAGTCGTGTTTGGTGCTCGGGCAAAAATTTCGCCGTTATGTTAACACCTCGTCGGCCGTTCGGATTAACGACACCGTGGTACAGGCGTTGTTTGTCGAGTGCTTCTGTTCATAATGCAAGCGACGACTGGATTACACGCGTAACATGCTCCCTCTGAAAATAACGGCCGCGTTGTACCGCGTTAAATATTAATGAGATCTTTTCCGAGCGTTTCTTTCGGCTCGTCCCGCGTCACGGAGGAACGAATTGATCGGCTCGAGAAGTTAACGTTAGCTGGAAAAAGTGACGTCAGGTAAGACTGACTTAATGCTAGGTTTACGGAACCCGTTTTTTTTTAGTAATTTAATTAGAAACTAATATTAATTTAAATTTAAATTATAATAATATTAATTTAAATAGTAATTTGCAAAAACAATTACTTTTACTCCTAGTAACTTTTTCCCCTCAGTTCTGCAATTTCAAATTCTGTTCGATGTATACCTTATGCCTTAGTATATGTATATTGGAAATAAATATACAAGAAATATTCGTAAAATTAGCGTAAAGCAAGACTTAAGACTTAAGACTTAAGATAAGAACCTATCCGTCGTTCCCTGATTTCCAGTAACTATTACAATTCCTAACATTTAGCTCCGTCTCGCGGTATTCCAATTCAATTTCTTAACGATTCGAATGTTTCGCGGAACGATAATGGTCTAGTTTCAAAGCGTTGCGCCATGCGCCGCGATGGTAAAAGTCAAATTTATCGGTCGTTCGGTGCAACGGAACAGTGCCGGAAGCTGTGTGTTTTAGACAGTAGCCGGAGCCAGGGTTACATGGATGCAAACGTAAAGCTCAGCGAAACCGAACAAAACACGTAGCAGGAAACAAAACACCGGTCGGTCTGGTCGCCATAATTAATATTCAGGCATTAACCCGGTCTTTCTCTGCTTTTCTCGGCCTACACTCCCCGTCCCCCCCGCCGTGGCCACTGCGTTTTCCCTCGGCGCTCTGCTTGCGCCGTTGCCAGCCAACCTCCGGGCCATTTTTTATTTTTCCCCGAGGCGATAAATTTGCATTTCATCCCCTCTGGCCTGGGGCTGGAACCGTTTTGTTAAACATTATCCGTGGCGCACTGCGGCATATGGGCATGATTCGCGCTAAGAAGAAGATTATGGCCGCGTCGGGCCCTACCGCGGCGCGGCTTTGCGGTGACGAAATTATCTCGGGCTTCTATTACAGTTTCTGGATTATGAATTTTTAATTTAAACATCGCCTGGGATTTAATTTCCTCGCGCTCGTTACCGCATCGGAGAAGGGAAACTTTTGAAATGCATCGTCGAAGTTACGAGGATGCTACTTGCATAATGTCTATTCCGAGGCACGTGGAATATTGTTGCGAGTAGGATGCGATTGTCAGGTGAAATGTTTGTAGGAAATTTTTACTTTCATTTGGTAGAGTGGATGGTAGGGTTCAGGTGTGAGTAAAACATAAAGTGAAGTTCTTAGAATATAATATATTTATATGTTTAAGATAGTTTAATGGTAACAACTTTAACCCTTTGCACTCGAGAGGTGACTGTTAGTCGTCTAATGATACTAACTTCAAAAATTTTCAAAGTCCACAAATGTTTACTAAGTTTCGCCTATATTAAATGTTCTTTAGCTTAGTTAAGTCATATTAAAATTTACGTATATAACTATTTGACCTCCGGGTCTGATTAATAAACAAACTAATTAATTTCTGAAAACTTGCGAAGGTATCATTTGGCGACTGACAGTCGCCTCTCGAGCGCAAAGGGTTAATAGTATATAAACGACTTTTTGACTTAACACAACTTCAACGTTCTTGTTTCTTTCGCAGTCACACTCTTTCTGCTTCGCACTCGCATTTTCGCCGTTTCCTTTATTTCTAATTCTAATTCAATTGCTCTCATTCGATGAATTCGGTAATGTTCACCTAAAATTCCTCAGTCGCTCAGTTTTCTCAACTGCTCATCTTTCGCGCCTGAGAAACACTCTAGTCCAAACATTCTACGTTCACAGGGCTGTCGCTCAACTGAACCACTCTTCACATTTTTCTGGAATCGTACCCCCTCGATCGCATTCTTACATATGATGAACTATTCGCGTTGCAGCAATTTTAAGAGATTGAAATTTAAAAGGAGTATAAATGTATTATGTATTATTTAACTATTATATTACATTATTATTGACTTATTTCTATCTTTTTTTTTTTTTTTCATTTATGTACATTACGAGAAACGGTTACACGTATAAAAGATAAGAATGATGAAAACGGTTTCTCGGATGAGAAAATTTCTTCGTCCGAACTTTATGTGTATTTTTGTCACCCTCCTCTGTTTGCGTACGTTACAAGTAAACAGAGGTGGCGACGTGTCTACAGTGAGAATCAGACGATTGTCAAAATGAAATACCCCGATCAGAGAATTTGCTTTAACGCTGGACACGTTGGCCGGCACCCACTGTGTTCCGTAAATCCCCTTGTGTTTCTTGGCGCCTCTGGTACTCCCCTGTGTTTGTTTCGTGCAAACTGTGTATACAGCAGAAAAATAATTTTTATGAATTTAGTACATTTTTCGTGACCTGGTTGATTAATGTGAATAAAATAGATGAATCAGGTTACGATGATTTATTAACGAAGTCATACGAAAAATTTAAAAATCGTTTGATTTAAAGAAGCCGGGAATATTTTCTTAAACTCAGTGTTCATGAATTAACGACTATTTTCAATCTCATAAGATTGATTTATAACATACAGTTGAATAAACCTGACACCTCTAATTTTAAAGAATTATTTACTTTTCCTTCAACAGGTGCAAAAATTATGAAATTACAATTATTCCTATCCAACTAGTTTTACTAATTTAAGGAAAACATTTGTTTTACGTGTTTTAAGCCCTTTGGTGGTTTTTCCCAAACTTTTCCCTTTCTCTCACTCTCTCTCTTTCGTGGCACGCTTCGAAAAGGTGAAATTGTGTATCGGTGTTGATCCAGAAATGCAAGAACTCGGCACCTAAATGAGTTTAATCATTCACCGTATTTCGTCGAACTAACGCATACATTAAACAAGCAGCAAAGGTCAAGCTGGACACGGGGCCGCGTCGAATTAAGTCGTTACCAGACGAAGTTGAGAACGTACAGGTTGAACAAACGCGGGCCCGAGCAATTATAAATTCCCTCTTTTGGCGTGGACGCGCCCAGTACTCGTGGACGCTATTTCAGCAGCTAACCCCTTTTCCTGCCCACTATCCAGTTAACTTCACCCTTGGTCATCGTTTCACTCGAGGCCTCCCTGTCCGAATAGTTAATTAGCACCGGGAAATTTGCATTTGGGGCAAGTAGCCAGCCATATCTCGTCCGCAGGAAATTGGCGAAAACCCTGCTGGATCCTTCCTCTCTCTCTCTCTCTCACTCTCTCTTTGTTCTTTTCTTTCTTTGTGAAGTCGGAAGCACCGGTTCCCGTTTTGACATCGAGCTTTTTCAGTTCACAGTTCACAGCACCGTTTCGTGCTTTGTTTCAAAGTGTTGCAGACAAACTTGTTTCTTTTGTAGTAAAACGTCATACATTTCGTTTTGTCCCCTGTTTCAAGATTAATTCCTTTTGATCGTTCCTCCGACGAATAATTTTTCTGAAGGTGCTCCTTAGTAGGTAATAAGTACTACTTTCGGTAACCAGTAGTGGTGTAACGTTTACTCACTCGTTTCTATTATACATTGATCAAATGCGAATTTAAATCAGTTTATTGTTTATTTTTAGCAACGAATTCAGGTAAACTAAAATTATGAACATATCCATCGTAATATTGTGAAGTTCATAGCATCGATGGGATTACATGTCAGGCGCAGAAGAGTAATCAACGATTGCCTTCGGGTAACAGAGATCCCCTGACGAAGTGCTCTGGTTTTGTAGCTTTTGCTCGTGACTAGATCGTTGATCAGTGGTGATTTATGGACGCGCAAAAGAAACGAGAGGGGAGAGAAAGAGAGAGAGAGAAGGCACCGCAATAAGTTGGCGCGTCGATAAATCGACACTGAGAGCAAAGCCGATAACTTGTTTTGATGCCTCTCTTCGCTGAGTTCCGTAATTCTTAGGGGGTGCAATTTCGCAGGGTTCCTCGAGCTTCGCGTGAAAAACGGGACCCGGTTTCTTACCGTGCCCGGAAATCGACGAACTTGCCCGCTTCTTCGCGCAAATTTGTTCATTCTGAAAGTTCGTTAGGAAAAGGAAATTGAAGTTTTCCTCGTTAAGGTGCCCGGCTGGTAGCAAATAAATTTTAATATCAAGAAACTCGACGCCTCGAAACATCGGGTCGTCTCGGTGAACTGTACGCTAAACGAACGTCAATAATTTTATCCGTCGGATGAAACGACTGCCAAAGTGTATTAAGCAACACCGTATTTATTTTAGCGTTTACAAGCCAATTAACTAGATCAACATATATTAAGCTTCATCCAACGTGATCATTCGGAATTGTGTTTCGATAGATTTCAGAATTGTGCGCAAATTATTTAAAAATCGCCGTAACTTCTCAAAGACGATGTTTGATCCTTCGAACAGCCCTAGTACGATATTGTTAAAACAATCGCAATTTTTCGTAGTCATCAATGTTCATAGCTTTCCATAGCCGGATACACCACGTTAATTAAAGGCTATCATAATTTTGTACCATCTTACTCGATCGTGTCATTCGGTCACCCGTACGATACTCAAACGACGAAACCTTCCTCGTAACAGCAATCGTGTTGCGCAGCAAAAATAATTACCCAAAAAACAAAACTACCTCGCCCATTGCAGGACGATCCGATGATAATATTTGCCTGGGTTCTGTTTATCGCGTTCTGCAATTCAATTAGCCAACTTTCAGCGTGGCTGTCACAGCTGACCATCCGGGAGACGCAGCCGACAGTTGTAGCATTCAGGATAAAAGGGTTGGCGAGGGGTCGGAAAAAAGCGGCCCAGAGGTATTATCGAGCGTAAACAGCTATCTAGATGCAGACAGCCCGCCGGAAGCGATTCTCATTTGTTTCCCGCTTTTTAATCTAGTGCCTTGTAAGCATCGGGTCCCTTTGTGAGTGGCCGTGCCAAGCTTTCCTCCGCCGCTTTCTTCTCGTGAACGAGCACGAAACCGCGAAAGGTTGGTTTATTAAAATCCCGACGTTATCCCGGCTCCTTCTCGTAACGAATACACCTGTTCCTATTACCGGGTTGTGGGGAACCTTGGCTGGTTCTAAAGCTGCACGCTGTTTTGTCTTTCGCCGTGCTCGCTGCCCCGTGATATCGAGCTGCATTGTGCTAAGGACGTGTCCAAATAACGTTTAGAATGGAAAATTGGAGAGGATCTCAGACCGTTTTACGCCTTTCGAGAAACTGAATCGTAAAATTTTTGGTGGAATAACAAAAATTTTTAAGGAACGAGACTTCGCGTAATTATACGACTTCTGTTAACAAAAAAAACGATGACGCTTTGGTAATTTCAGTTCTATTCTAACAGAAAAAAGGAAAAGAATGAAATACTCCGTATCTCATATACAATATACATTACCCATGGTATAACCTTTTTCGCGTTCGTAAACGTATCGTGGCTCGTTTCCCTCAAAAAATATTCACTGGCAACAGTTTACATACATTATAAAACTCCCCGCTCGAGCGAGATCTTTGCAAATTTTAATGCTCTAATAACCCCCCCTTTTAAATTCCACCGATTTACCGCAAAACCTTTTATCTATATCACTGACTGCACGCACGCCATTATCGCCTGGTGCGTTTAACACGTTGAATACCACGGGGGTCACCGATGACCGGCATGGCCAAATTGGTGGAAATACATAATTTTTACAAATGTCAATACTTATCAATTTTTTCATTATTACCATTGTTAACACCTTGAATGCCATGGGGGTTACCAGTAACCGATGCGCCCAGATTGGTAGAAATACATAATTTGGACAAATGTCAATACTCATCAATTGTTTAATTATTACCCTCGTTAATGCAACGATGTAAAACAATTAATGCAGTATAAAACATTTAAAAATAGTTACGCAGCGTAACGTATTTATTGTAGGTAATGTTTCAACAATATACGTATAATAGACAATTCATCGTGGCGCCCCGGGCAAACCTTGTAAAACTGGCGTGGCATTCAACGTGTTAACGATATTCCATTTCGCGCAAGGAGAGCTCGGTATTTCCTGCGGGAGCCGCGATCTTTCGACCGGTCGTCCCGACGGCCCCGGGACAGAAACGCGTCGGATAAAAGCAGCAGCCGGAGCGTAAGATCCTCTGCTCGTCGTCGAGCTCCGGGCCCAGTTCATCGATGTCGTCCGGGGTTACTGGCGGGTATCTCGGTTCCCCCTTGGGCGCCGCCAAAAAATAACCTCGTAAAGATCGAGATAATCCGGGCCGCTACGTTTCCACGGGTAGCCTCGCCCTCGGTATCTGACCCGGACAATCCTCGACGTCCGCAGCCGGTAAATATCCTCCCGGCGTCGTTCGAAACGGGCCAGAAATGGCGGAGGGTTGCATCCAGAGGAGCGAGGGGGTGGCTCTGGCCGAGTTAAGTCGCCCTTACGTTTCCGTTGCCTCCTCTGCATCCTTTTCATCCGCCGGCTGTGCTATCTCGCCGACCACCGCCGCGGTTTCTCTGCTTCTTTGCCGTGTCAGATTCTGGCCGCGCCGACGAACGTTCTTACGGACTTTCGCACGCGCGGGAGCATCCTTTTATGACAGATAGAAAAGGTTCCGTGGTATTATACGGCGTGCGAGATAGCCGCTTCGGCGAGCTTCTTTGGGAACGGTTTGATAAAATTGTGGGCGGTGGCGAATCGTAGCTCGGCGATGTTTCTGAGCTGTTAGAAATTGGGTCAGGGGGGGGGGGTTATGTGGCTGGGAATCAATAGCGTAATTTGGGTGAAAAAGAAAGTACGCAGGACTAGATTGCCACGGTTTTTTATTTGTGCGATACTGAACCACCTTACTCGGTCGTGTCTCGTGCTCTATTGAACAGGAGAACGTTCTAGTCGTTGCTCCTGTGTAAGTTTCTTAATTATCGATTTCGTCAACAATCAATCAAATGTTTATCTAAATATTGGAAACTTTATTATATCACAACTACATGTGTTGGCCATTGCAACCTAAGCGTTGAAGTCAGCGTTGCAACGCGTAACCCTCTGAGCTCCTGCTGATGGAGCTTGTAGCGATCCCGACACACACACACACACACACATACACACTCATATATATATATAACAAGGGGTCAATTTAGGATCTTCGTTTGGATAGTGGTTTGGTTTTAATTATCGATTGGGTTCGATTAGTTTTAGTCGTTACGGAAGACGGAAATTAGGGTGCGTTGGAAGATCGAAGAGGAGTAGAGAGAAAGAGATACAAGGAGGTAGATAGAAGAATCTTTTAGGAAATAGGTTTATATTAGCATGTTTAACATTGTGGCTGTTATTTGTTACTGGCGATATATTTTGTTTCTTACTTCAGTGATGCAGATAATGAAAACATTGTTGAATATATTTGGGACAAAACGAAACGAAACGAACGTTTAAAATCTCCGACTTAAACGTTTGTTAGAACAGAGAACGGCGCTGCGAAAGTTTCAGATCATAAATCGCGTCCGTTTATGAAAAATGATTTCACGAGCAAGGGACTTCTAGTTTACGAGCAGCTTTATCAGTCTAACTTCATGAGACTGTGGAAATACCTGCGATAAAGCTTTTACTGTTACTACCTTCCTAAGTAACACCTTACAGCTAACTAAAAATCAATGAAAATTCTCAGAGCTGGTAATTTACAACTTTTCGATTTTAAATTAAACCACACGCTGTACAATTGGAATATACTTATTGTAAAGAACAATTTGCTAAAAAAATAAAATAAAATATGCAGAGAAACGTATTCGTTCGTTATTGAAAAATTACTTATAGAGTTTAGAAATAATGTTTATCGAACAGACCCTTATAAAATAGACACACTGAATAATAATAATCTTTACGCTTTGCGTTATTGGAAGTCAAAAGTTCAATCAAAGAGCATCAAGAAGAGAGAGCACGTGTCGCAGTTGTGGGAGTATAAAGCACAGAACAAAAGAATGGAAGAAGTATCCTTCTAAAAGAAAAAGAATACGTAACGCAGAGCTCCCAACACACTCAACGAACATTCCGACTTCGCAGTGAATTCAACGCGCATACCTCTCTCTCACATAATACAAAATGATGCATATCTCAACATCCATAAATATTGTCGTTGTCAAACCAATATCTTTCATGTGCATTTTTTGAAGATTTCGACATTTTGACTATTACAACTGATTCACTAACCAAATTTTCGTATAAAAAGACTACCATGTGATTCTAAACATTATACGGTGAACTGTGGTCACTAAAAAAATATGCTATGTTCACAAATTGCTCTAATTTGGTAATGATAAATAAATTATTACATTTGAATACCTAACAATCAAACAAAATCAAACGTGTAACACACATAACTTTAATTTAAATGTTTTCAAAAATCTGCTTCGTATAAAATTTTATAAGAGAACGTATCTATTCAATGTCTCAAAGTTATACTTTTTGTACACATCAAATATTGGTTTGCCAACAACGATATGTTCCTTTGATCAACTTCGTTGGGCGTTGCGATTGAACAACAAACGGGAATGCAAACTCAGCAACAGACACGTACAGGTCGCGAGGAGGAAAATGTGAAGGATAACCAAGTGGTTTACGAGGGGGGATGGCCTGGCGAGCAAGGAGAGGAGTAAATCGCACAATCGCCGGACCCTAGAAGCATCCATCAACAAGATATATGGAGTTCCTGAGGATTCGGCCCCACTTCGGATCGCCGATGTGCAAGAGATGTTGCCCCGGAAGCGTCGTTTGCGTCAGATCCACGGTACAAGGAAAGAGGACGAGCGAAAATACCGGGGAAATTACTTGTCTTCGAGCGATTCCTTCTTACGCTTGTTAGTTGCGCTTACTGGTATCGACGAAGAAACGCATTACGGTAACGAAGGTGGGCTTGCTTCCTCGGCCGTTTCGCGTAATTAGTATTTACAGTCTGCTTGATCGAAAGGAGCGTTTCGTGGAACGGTCCTTTGTCAAGCTTGCTTTACACAGCAAATTGGAACAGACTCGAGGAGCGTTTCAATAGAATATCTTGGAAATGATTATTTCAATAACGTGTTGCCATGTTGTTCGGCTATAAATCACTTTTGAATAATCGATAAAAAAATTATATAACCGTCTACAACGTTTCTAAATATGTTTTTAACCCTTTGAATGCTGTGGACGCATATATGCGTCTGGCAAAATGTATTACAGTATTGTCTCTCTATATGGCAATTTGTTATTAACAAATCTCTAACTGACAGTGGTTATTCACGCTCCTCTGGAATATTCAGCATTCATATGCGTTTGTTTTTCGATCTTCCACTTACTGCAACACAATTACTAGTATCCAAGTAACAATAATGCTGTCGACGCAAAGCATTTCGACTTAGAGTATTCAGCACTCAAAGGGTTAAGTCACGTTTTACTTATTATTGTCTATACCACTTTGTACTACTGTATCTTTACCGCGTCACTTTTATAGTAATTATTAACCAATTCTCATTCTCCAATACAAATTGAGAAACTCGGATCGATTACAAACTCCTTTTCTTCTAACTACCTAAACAAACTTTCGATTGTGAACGGTTAAGTGATACTAAAAGGATAAACGATTCGAGGGAAGAGGCCGGATCTCGAAGCCTTGAATAGCCGAAGTGGCCCCGTTAAAAGCGAGATCGGCCTGAACTTTCAGTGTCAAGACCTTTTAACGGACAATTCAGCCGAGTTAATTGTTCCATCCTGCGGTATGAGTCAGAGCCTCGCGGATTCGTCAGCGGGGTTAAGGGACAATTCGCGTTTGCTCGCTTGTTGAACGGAGACGAAACGAGGCGCCGAGGCAAGAATGGGGAAGGTCGCACTTTCCATTCATTCGGCTAATGGGCCCAACGACTAATCACATTTTCCGCAATTTTAATCCCGCTTGACGAAGCTTATTTTCGTTTGTTTAACGGCGTAACGCTTGGATCTGGTCCAAACACCTCGATTTATTCATTTATGAATAGGTTTTGAATTTTCCCTTATACGCTAAATATCATATAAACGAGGTATAAATGAAAAATTAAATAACAGCGACAATATCTTACAAACTAAATAACAAACATTCACTTTACCGTATAACATATTGACATTTACAGCATGTACAATCTTATTTTACCTATGTACTTGTAATAATTTAACATTATTAGCTACCTGCCTTAAGAAGATAGGATATAGAGAGAAAAAATCTGGTTAATGACAAAATCTGTTTACATTAATTATAATACGGTTAATACAGTTATAGTTTAACTGCTATAACGCGCCACTTAGCAGGCCGTCAAACTATTCTCGTTCGTTCTCACCTAACGAGACGCGTTCCCGTAATCCGGATACAAAGTGGGTTCAACGTTAATTCCGATTGCAGGATTCGCTTGAAGAACGTTACCGCGGCTGCTGCTTCGATATCGGAATCGTGTTCCTTGGTTTTGGAAGCGTGCGCGATCGTAAATTTTGGTACAGGTACCTGTTACGGACGGAGTGTGGTTAGGCTACGAAATGGTTAGGGTGGAAAATTGGCAGCTCGAACGATACAAAGTATTCGATAGCTCGTGAAACAATAGTTCGGATGGTCCTAAGGATATCGCTTCGGTAGAATTATTATGATTAGAATTTTACGATAGAATTACAACTAGAACTTTGATACATTTCTTGGAAATTTAACGTTAAATTTATGGACATTTCTTGTGTATCTATTTTTGGTATACGTATACTAAGGAATAAGGTACACATCAAACAGTATTTGAAATTGGAGAACTGAGAGGGATATAGATTTGGGTATATTTGTGTCGTTCCATCGATAAAAGATAGCAAAAATTGCTGAGAATAATAGTAACTATTTTTACAAATTTTGCTCATAAAGTTCGAAACCCGTCAAACTAGTGTTAAATACGAAAGAAAGCGGGGAACGCGCGTAATCTGCATTTGCATAAATGCGCATGCATTTATAAATTATAATAATTTATAATAAAATTAATAATTATAAATTATCTAATTTATCGATTGAAACGAATCTCTATCTAAATTTCAGTTCATTGCATAGTGTTACAAAAATTTGAATTCCCACGAAAATCCGCGGTCTAATTAAAATTCATGAGTGCAAACGCTTGCGTTGAAAAGAATGTGAGATTGAGCAGGTATTCGTGATCGATTAGGCGATAATTAAACGTCCAAAATACCGAGACCTTACCGAAGCTAATTTTCCCTCCGCTCTTCTTACAATTACCATCAAGAAATTGCCCTTCGAATACAAAGGTTTGCGCATCCCTTCCCGGTAATTAAATGCGAAAATAGATTATACTTTGAGGCATCAACATCCATTCATAATTTCGCGTCGCAGCGACAGACATTCGCTCGAAAGTTTTCCCCGTGGCTGACAGGGAGTTTATAAACGTAGCCGCCCGTTTATTATTCCGTCACCCCTGGGACATCGGCGTAAAAAATAGAGGACCCGGTCGGGGGTAGGAGGTGGGGTGGAAGGGATTGGGCGTGGCTAATCGTAGGCAGAAGGCAGGGGTGCAACGAAGACGACAATCTCTCGGCTATGAATAAATTTCATCGCGAGGTCTTCCACGAGGGCTGCTCTTTCACTTTGCTTGTCCCCTCGCCGCGTACCCCTTTCCCTTCTGTTTCATCCCCCTTAAGGATTATCGCATGTAAGAGACTCTCAGGTAATGTATTCGCCTCCGTGCTGGCATTGTCTGGTCCCCACTTTATTTCCATCGAGACTTTCTGTTTTCACTCGGTTTCACGGGGCAAAGCTGTGTGCTCTGTATCGCGAATCTGTTCGATTGTGAATGACATAAAACACGAAGGCTGATGAATTATCGAATAATAGCATTATACTTTATCAGACGATAAATGGAATCTTGTTGTTTGATTATTTCGTGCAATTTATTGGACCGTTCCGGTATCGAACCCGTCACTTAATTATTTTTATTACGCGATTGTTTGATGCAACTCTGTAATTTAATACGGATGAATGTTTAATTCGGATGTTAACTCTAGTAATTTCTACTTGTCAGGTTCAAGTTCTGTAACAATTAAATATCCATCTATAAATTTCAATACACGATGCATAATAACATTTTGTTCCGCGAGGCATTCGGTTAACGTTCATTTAGAAATTATTAAGCAGGAGCTATAGAGAAATTCTGAGAAAAGGGAGATAAGAGAATCTGAAAACAATAGGAATCGAACGAAAGGAGAAACGGGTAAATGGCGCGAAGAAATTGTAGATGAAAGCAAGCAGCTTTATCACTGAATTGCAACGTTTTTCATTGATCAATGAACATTGGAACAGCGTCAGCTATAAAATAACGTTCTTTTATTCCACGTTATTACTTCAGTTCGTTGTAGCTGTGTTATCCTGCTCAATGATGTCAGCAAAACGTTAAAATGTTTTCTGAGACACGAACGAATTCAGCGGAGGTTTTTATCGTTCCCATAATGGGTAGGTTTAAGGGATTCTTACCGGGGATCATAAAGTCAGATTTTTGCTCGTCGGATTGTTATCTGTTTGCAACAAGCACGCGCGAGAATTTACGTGCGCAAGAACCGTGTGGTCGAACCTGCGAGAAGAACTTTTTTCCATCCACCTTCAACGTACGGCTCGTCCCGTAAAATACATTTCCTTCGCCTTTAATTTCACGTGCCCGTGGCATCCAAAAAACTTTCCCTTCCCTCCGTGTACGCTCGAATTCCGTTACCCCTTTCGGACACGGTTTCTCGCTGTTCGAGGAGAATGCAAATGTGTTTTCGACACCGATATTCTCGGATTAAAAGGTTTCGTTGCCGTTTTTTGTTGCGGCGTACGCTTAGTTTTCTTCTGATCGCGTTCAAAGATACCCACGTACGTGTCTACTTCTGTATTAATTATCGGGTTGTCGTGACTCTATCACGTGCACGCACGCCATGCTCTCTTTGCATAATAAAAATTGCGTGCGATTTCTATTTTCTTTACCTCGAACTCGGTTTGCTATTGGGGCGAGGGGGTATTAATGAAATAGGAAGGATATTGAAATTGAATTTCTTTCGTAGACTGAACAGCTCTTTTAGCTCGCTTTAATAAATCAGTAGCTATCAATGATAGAAATCGACGACTAAAATTCTACTTATGGATTCTATTCCGAATCCATAAATTGTATATCATTAATGAACGATAATATTTTTAAACTTGAAGAGTTGACACGTACAATGATAATTTGAAAAGTTTGTAAAGTTTAGATTTAATATTTTTAGATTTATTCGATAGGGAAATTAGCGACTGCTACGACAACGAAAATTCTACTTATGGATACTATTCTGAATTCATAAATTGTATGTCATTAATGAACGATAACAATTTTGAATATAAAGGGTTGACACGTACAATGATAATTTGAATAAGAAAAGATTTAATATCCTTAGGTGTATTTGGTAAGAAAATTAGCGATTGCTACGACAACGAAAATTCTACTTATGGATACTATTCTGATTCCATAAATTGTATGTCATTAATGAACGATAACAATTTTGAATATAAAGGGTTGACACGTACAATGATAATTTGAATAAGAAAAGATTTAATATTCTTAGGTGTATTTGGTAAGAAAATTAGCGATTGCTACGACAACGAAAATTCTACTTATGGATACTATTCTGAATTCATAAATTGTATATCATTAATGAACGATAACAATTTTAAACATAAAGGGTTGACACGTATACTGATAATTTGAATAAGAAAAGATTTAATATTCTTAGGTGTATTTGGTAAGAAAATTAGCGATTGCTGCGACAACGAAAATTCTACTTATGGATACTATTCTGAATTCATAAATTGTATATCATTAATGAACGATAATAATTTTGAATTTAAAGAATCAACACGTACAATGATAATTTGAGTAAGAAAAGCTTTGATTTAATATTTTTAAATTTATTCGGTAAGAGAATTAGCGACTGCTACGGCACAAGGCGATAAGTGTTATCAAATGTTTTGACGGTAGTGCACTTCTTTTTGTTCCTTATCACAAAAACACGGCGTCGTCTGATGTACCGCGAACGACTGCGAATCGTCCCGACGCGACGTCTTCATCTCTTCTCCCGTCTCCTCCCTTTTCCGTCGCCCCCGTTTTACCTGTCCGCGTCTGCTTCAATTTTCTCAAGAGAGTATCTATATAGTCGTGAAACGAGCGACGGAAGAATATTCCTTAAGCACGTCGTCTATTTTGTTCTCTAGTACTTCTTTCCCCTGTCTCAGCGAGAAAAAACTTTTTGCGTAATTGTAAGTCCTTGCTGACTCGGTGCGACCGGGAATTCGGAAAATTTCTGTTTCCCCATTATATTATAGCAGCCGTCGTCTCCAAGAACGGAAAATTCCTGGCTACGTCGCTCTCATTTTCCTTTTTCTTCTTTCTTTCCTTTATTAGGTGACACCGCGCGGTTTCCTCTATTTTCTGTCTTCAAATTATTTCGCGTGCGCTTCATCTAAGGCTTGAAGAAAATTAGGTATCGTATTAACGTTTACCGCAAGGGGAACCGAAACGTTATATTCTTACGATAAACAAATTTTTGTTTATAATAATTTAATAGAACATTTCTTAACCCTTTGAGTACGCGGAGCGCGCGATCGTGCTCCTTTATGCATATGCGGAAAAACCTGGAAACGCTATCGCGATCCTCTGAAATTTTATATATTTTTATATATTTTGCAATGTAAATTATACTCTAATATGTTAGATACAATATGTAAATATTGCTAAAAGAATATTTTAAGATTGACTGTGATAGAAAGCATTTCCCGTACAAAATTGCAAAAACGAATAAAAATCGTCAACATTTCTCGCATATATATGAAAAATTTCTCCAATACTCAAAGGGTTAATTCAACACTTTTCATATTTAAAAACATTGTTGATTCCATAAATTCAAGCAACAAACATGATATTTTAAAGACAGTATCACACTGCTGCGTGGCTTGCGTTAAAACGGTGAAACGTCACAATTTTTCGTGAAGTGGCCTAATCACCCGCCTTCATTCGACGGTCCTCGCCGGGCGTACACAGTGACATTAAACGGTCGAAACAAAAGAACGTGCTGTAGGTAAGCGGATAAGAGTAGAACCGCCACTTTAAGAGTAAAAAGTTGTTGCAAGTTTTAAAGTGAACGTACCTCTGAATGGCGACGCCGTGAAGTGAACATCACTCGTGTTGGGCGAGCACCACCTGTACCGCGTAAGATCACTGTAGCCCACTTGGCAGTGATGAATAGGAAAGGAGTGAAATAAAAAATTGCTCGAGGAGCATGCCTGGGGAAATATGAAAGAACTCTGTACCTTCTAACTTGTTGGTCTTCGGGAATACGCGTGGCAGCGCAACAAACGTGAATGCGCATAAACCTATGTACAAGTTGTTCTTTTCGTTGCCATGAAAAATAAAATTCAACGCGTTGTTATATCTCGTAGCTTCGCGACAATATTAAGGAACTATAACATCCACCTGTTAAACGAAAATAATGTAATTTTCGTATCCTTTTGTGGGCAAAATAAGTCGAAACCGAATATCGTCAATTAGAATAGCACACATAGTGGAGGGCAGCGAACCGACCCACCTGTGACGATACAGAGGCCAATGTTATTGTTAACACAGGTGCCCTCCTGTCGCAGTTGCAGAAATAAAAACGACCATCGACGAAGCTGTAACACAGTCGAGTAAAAGTTGTCGAAGAGTCAGCTCGAGGTTCTGAGTTTTGTCCACTAACCAGTCCGTCCAATTTATGCATCCTTACACTTTAAAACGATCCCTTGATTGGTGGAGGCAAATTTCTTATTTTGCACTATTCAATTTGAAATTAACTGCCAGAGAATTAATTCCAAATTGCTGCTGTAAAAATGTATTATTTTAAACAGCTATTATCTAAAAATTTGAATATGCTAATGAAATTTATATCTATTTAAAGGCGTATAAAATATATTTTTAGTGACCCCGGTAGAAAGTGTTTTATATCCCTTGAACGATCTCGTCCCGATGAAACTAATGCAAATGCTTTCTGTAATACCTGATATCGTTACTCGTTATTCAGTCGTGCTCAAAGGGAATGAAAAATTTAAGTGGTTATCGCGTGACCGATGCTAGCCGGCCATGGCAAAGGCGAAATGGTGGCGTGGATGCGTATAATCGAGGGTTCGGCAATAGATTGCGACAGGAGTAAACTATGAACACGGTGGAAAGCGTGTCTACTCGGTTAATAGCTCTGTGCAGTGTCGACGCACACGTTTGTGCTCTCAACACGTGGGTAATTGCATTGTATGGATGGCCACTTTCCCTTTACGCTGTATTCTTCCCCCGTAATTGTTCTTAATAGCCGACGTTGTAAAACTGGCGAATGTAAAGTAAACGTTACCCCGAGGTGAAACGACAAAACGGCAAAGCGAGCATGAATTGCAATCCTCGCACCAGCGATCCACTTTATAACCCAGTTTATTCGTTGCTTTGAAGATTTTCATCTTAACGATAATTATGTCGTAAAGTTGTGCCTGTGACGGTGTGCGATATTTTAAACCTGTATGCAACGTTTGTTTGTTGCGGTTTTTGAATTAGTTCTGAAAGCGATTGTTATTAAAATGTAACGATGCACGGGTAGAAAATAAAATTTAAGATGCATGATTTTATATACATATGTAGCTTCTAAATTGTATTTGGCAGAAAAATTAATAAAATGTCTGGTTATAATTATAAAAATTTTACAATGGCTACTGATATTCTACAAGCTTATTATCGTGCGATAAAGGGAAGAGTGTGCATAATTGAGGATGATCTGGGATCGTTGTTGCAAGCCACGGTCGTAGTACAATAAACGTGGACAATACGTATCCCGGATATAGCATAGAACAGTGTGACGTAGGCACAATCGAGGATCAGACGATAGATCGCGACGAAATTGGACTATGGACACGGGTGTCCGGTGCGTCTCCTGGAGTATCTGTCGAGCTTAATAACCACAGCAATAACGCACACGCGGTGTTTGCAATTGTTTGCTCAACATCTCGAGCGTTTCAGCTTAATAATCCCATACAGTGTCCATCACGATTCCACATCGATCGTCGAACTTGCATCGTTTTTTATCTCTCGATTATTGACACTGCTATTGTTCAAACATTAACCAATTCCACATTCAATATTTGCTATTATCCATATTTGTAAATTTCTGTTTTCCTCTTTTCATTGGCAACAGAAAATATTCGTACGCTATTGATTGGACGTCGTGTGAGCAAAGCAGAGTTCGACAAGAAAGAACGACGTTGCGAAATAATTTTATCGCAGCCACCATAACGGACAGCAAGCGCTTAAAATTAATCCCAATCAGGTGGAGTTCAAGCTCTGCCTGCCGCGTTCAAGAGACCTTCCCCCATCGTGCCCGTCGAAAGGAGATACATACGAAATACCGGAAATAACAACGAGGGTGTAGCAGGCTCTATAATTGAGGAGCGGGCGATAGATCGCGGCAGAATTGGACAATGGAGAGTTGCCGGCACCGTTAGTCCTGTCTCTTCGAGAGGCCGGAGTCCGAGGTTAATAGCTTTGCAGTAGCAACGTGGCCGGGGGAACGTTTGCAACTGGTGCTGTGCACGTCCTTCCTCTTTCCCTCAGACCCTCCATAACCACCCCTGTCCCGCTCTCTCTCTGCCTCGCCCCTGCTATCGGGCATAATCCTGTACAATTTCGCAGGGGATATCTGGCATTAAGGCCGGTTCGAGGGACTATATTACGGCATAATGGCGGCGGTCCATACGCGTTGCCACGTGCACGATCCTCTGCACGGTGCATCGTCGGATGCACTGGCAAATTGACAGGCTACGCGTAACTTTGCCGCCGCGTCCCTCTTACGGATGACGGACGCAGTTGTCTTACGCGTTAACGTGCTCTAAATTTCCGGGTCGGTCTGTTGTTTCCGCGTAAACGACGTGTTTCGGTACAACGCGACAACGTATAGCTGGTTATAATTAGACAAAGTGGTTTGCGTTACGTCCGTTGCTAGGCAATTCGTAGAGCACGCGGTGATTCTAGCGCTGGATCTTGGATCGTTTCGTTGGATAGGAGGGGGAGATCGTGGAAGTTGTGGGAATGCGTTGATAGGATCGTAAAATTTTAGAGGGAAGAGTAGAATTGAAAGAATTCTCGATTAGTTTTGATATGTAGAAAATGTCTTATGATTATTATCGTTATTATTAATATCATTATTATTCTGGCGAATTCTCAGAGGACTTCCTCTCCGGCTTGCAATCAGCATTAACAGGTTGCTCCAAGTTCATGCCAGTGTTTCTGTTGTAGAAATTTCCTTACTATTGTCGTTGTGTTAAGAATGGTTGCTTTTTGAATGCGTGAGCGTATGTTTAATCATCGAATCGAGCTTTCTTTCGCCTCAAGAATCGGTGGGAATCCCAGAAACGGGTTTAGCAGGTATTTTGAAATCAAACTTAAGGGAAAATGTAATTAACAACCAGCCAAGGGTAGCCAATAATTTGTAAGCCAACCGATATTACGCACATAACCGATATCATTAAAAGTTGAACACGGTGAAATTATGGCCGAGCTATTCGCAACTCCTTTCATAATGAATTTGTAATAGCGCTAGCCATATTATACGCCAAAGCGTCGGACAAAGTTACAACTCGTCGCCAACGGCACTCCACAGTTTGCTTCAAATTAAATTTAAATTAGTATCCTCGTGCGCTGTAACCCCGTGAGAAGGGCCACTGTGATGTGTATTAAGAGCGATTCTCCTAAAGATCCAATTATCTTGGCAAATTTCCAAGGTAAATTCGGACGGTAATTGAGTCATTGCGAATACCTGTAATCTTGTATTGCGCATAGTGTTCTGAAATAATCAACGAAGCTTGTCCTGATCCTTAATTCGATCCCGTAGCACAAACAACGTAAGCAGGAATCTCATTTTCCGCGTAAACGTAACTGGGTTAACAGAAGCTGCCAGCTACCGACCCCGCCGCGGCATGTTTTCTGATTACATTTTCAGGTAATTAAGTTTGCGGCTTCGTTTGCCGTTTGATACCGCGCCCGTTGTCCGATTGCGTTCGCTTTATCGGCTACGAGGAATAAATTCTGCATAGCGATTTCGTGTCAACTGTGCGACTCGTGCGATTTGACTTAGAACGCGAGAAAATCGAGTCGACGGATTCCGTTGGCTGTGAAATAAATAAATCTTGAAAAAGTCGCGTTAATAACCACTCGTCGTCCTGTAATTCAGTTTGAAGCGAAAAGGAAGAAAGATCGTGCAACGATGTTGTAAAAATTGTAAAAAATTAGGTACCGGGAAATTATCACAGAATGGAATAAAATAGATGAAAGACCCACGAAGAAAACTGAAGTAAAATGGAATTGGAGATGATAGATGAAATGGAAAAGGATGAAAGCATTACGGAATAAAATTGATGAAAACAGAGATCCAAAGGAATATGGAACGAACATGGATAGATATGATGGTTCGTTTTTAAAAAAGTAGAAGGTACAGGTTGTACCTAATGCTGTTGTATCATAGTAAAGTTGATTACATTCTAAGTTACTTTTAAATGCAGCTTGCAACTCGGTTCTTAATTTCGTCTTAGTTGCACTCGTAACAGTAACCGTAACATTTAATAAGCGTAAGCGTTACGGGAAGTCATAATCATAAGAAAGAGGAACAATTACGATGGAAATAGAGGCGAGATGTGTACGATAAACAATGTGAAGGAAATGGTGCCTTTTATGATAAAGGAAGTGAACTAATTAGCGTGCCTTAGAATAAACGATCGTGAATTAAGATCTTTTAAGTAATTATTTATAAATTTGTTGTTGGATTTATCCGTGAACATTTACCACGTTCTGTTACACTGTGTGTGACCAATTAAAAACTTGTTCATCGTTTACATAACTATTACTGTTGATCATTCCATCAAAAGCAAAATTTAATTTAATTGTTATTAATAGTTACCATTACTAGATCGTTGAGCAATAAATTACGCTTACTAATTTATTCAAAAATTAACATTACTAATCAACAATTCGCTGCTCAACATTAACTATTATTCTTCGTACAATCATTAAGCATAGATGTTTTTTTCAACAAAAACAATATTAATTCATTAAATTATTTTCATAACTTTCTTTATAAAATGAATGAAATATTAGAAACCACCACCTTGAGTATATTCACGTAGAATGTAAAGAATCCAACTTTCTAGTTAAATTTTGTTCAACATAACATGCTTACAAATGCGATCCCTTATGAGACCGAAAACCACGAAACAATGTTCAACGTATGTTATTTCCATGGTTTCTCAGACACAGCCAAGGTGTTAATTCTAATTAATCCACCCCGCCCACCCCCGTACACGGTCTCCAAATATTCAGATACATCGAATATTTAGTCTTATACAGAAACCAACTCTTCAGTTAAATTTTATTCAACATAACATGTTTACAAATGCGATCCCTTATGAAACCGAAAACCACGAAACAATGTTCAACGTATGTTATTTCCATGGTTTCTCAGACACAGCTAAGGTGTTAATTCTAATTAATCCACCCCGCCCTCCCCCGTATATGGTCTCCATATATTCAGATACATTGAATATTTAGTCGTATAGAGCCTAGGCTCTAGCCAGGCGAGGGTGAATCTTCCTAGATCCACTGCCGGATTAACCGTAGACAGCTATGGCTTCGGAATCTTAACTTCGGCCCGTAAAGCCGAGATTGAGTGGTGGGAAGGTGGCGAAATAGCAAGGGCCAGGGACCGTGCGGGGGCGGAATTGGCTGCGCTTTATCTGCAGTTTACTGACGTTCGAAAGGAGGCCGCGGTGAAAGGGTGGAACGCCACGCGGAGATTACCATGAAAGGAGAAGGTGTATTGCCTTCGAGTATAGGCGGGGTTGAAGGATCGCGTGGGCAGAGGGTGAACGCAAAGCGACGACTTAATAACGGTATTTAGCATCGCTCAAACTTTATAAATTTTCCTTAATCCCCGCCGATAAATCCCGCCGATCTTCCCCTCTGCAATTTCGCTGGATTTCCTATACTTACGGTGTCACCCAGCGGTATTTATGCATATCGCGGGGGTAACGTAACGATGAAGTAAAATATGACAGACGAAACTGAATCGGAAAAAAGGTGTCACTGCTCTTGAGGGAAATTACATAATGTATACAAAGGAGAATGAAACCTGTTAAATAAACAACAAACAATGAACAACAATAAAATTATTTTTTGGTTTGCTATGTGTATAATAGAAAATACTTTTTTGATTGTTCTAGAGCGAAACTATTCGTTACTAGTAATAAAAATTGGTAATCTTTATTAGAGAATTAACATATTACGTATGTGAATACGCAGTAACCGTCTTTTTTTGTTAAGTTAAAAACGATCTTGTAAACAGCCTTCGACTGTGATTCATTTTTCATCGAAAGCGTGAACGACACGCGTGTGTACAATGGGTGCGAAGAAAATTTAATTCCGCAAAACACGTGGACCGTATCGTAGAAATCAACAAGGGAATCGATGGCTGGACAATTGACTTAATAAGCCGAAGCTTTTGAGGATCAACCGCAGCAATGGTGCAACACGATGCACATTATGCGATTGAATCAGCAGGATAATCTCGATTGAACGTGGCCAGCGTCTGTAGCTGCATACGTAGCCGAATATTGCAGTTGCGTTGCACGGTACCGTGGCGGCCAGTCCAGTTTCTCCAATATCGAGAGTACAGCTCCGAGATAACGTAAGCTGATTTCTGTTCTAACGATCGTTCTGCTGCTGCAAGATATCGCACACTTGAAATATTTGTTCTGCAAGCTATCTGTTAATATCGTTGTCATTTGTACGGTTGGTATTAATAAATAATCATTCTGTACGAGTAATTCCTATTTTCTACGTTGAAACGACAAAACCAGCGTTTAAAGTTAGGATATTGTACTTATTTTGTGTATTTTCTCACATACTTATATTATGGTTAACGAAACGTTAAAGATGCTAATATTTCAAACAATATAGCAAATTTTCACATAAAACGCGTTAACACTTTCAATTTCTCTGTTTCAGGTAAAATATTGATTATCCATAGTAAGAGACACCATGCGTGTTGAGTCCAGTTAGGTGAGTTTTTGGTACACTATCGCACAGAAATTAAATGCCACGTTGAAAATTCGTACCTTGTGGTAAATTAAAAGGACTGTTATTAAAATCGTGTTACCTAGCACGTCTTGTAGCGTTAAAATCGAAACATCGTCGGTGGCTCGAGTATAATCCATTGTTCTGGCTTACTTCAAGGGATATAGGTCAGTGAATCGCGTGCAAGCTCACGGTTCTCGCGACCGATCAACCCTAATCCAGTTCTCGTTCGCGTGGACTTGATTCCTTAACTTGAACGCGGATCTTTCGGTGAGGTGGGTGGGGGAGGGGGTGAGCTTAACCAGCCGTTTTCGTCGCAACAGCTTTAATCCCGCGACACCGATCTACGAGGCTGGCCAGGAAGCAGGAAAATTCGAGTAAGACCGTCGCGCGATACAGTTGGCACGCGATCAAACAATCCCGTCGCTCGTGTCACGCGGTTAAGTTATCTTCTGCGTTTTGCCCGGCTGTTTTTCCTGTATCGTTGAAGCATTGTGTGCAGTTTCTTTCGCGTCTACCACGGAAATTGCTGGGAGGAATCCAGCCAGTATATACTGGATTGATATACGAAACACTGCAATCTTCTTTGTTTTAAATTTTCTTTATTTTGTTTTCTAACGTATATCAAATCGCGATAGAGTTTATTCCTCTTTCTGATTATCACCAGAATTTCTGTTTACTTATGTAGAACAAAATTACAATTTTTAATTAATGGTTTCTATATACTGCTTGGTGTCCACAACAACAATATTCTGATAGATTACCATAATTTAACGATAAAGTAGTCGGTTGAGATTAAAAAACGTAGGTATAGAGTTAGGTACAGTAGCGGACAAAAGTTTAAGACCAAGGGGTCAAAGAAAATGAATAGCACGCTCCTAAGTGTATAATACATTTGACATATATAACAAAATTAAGATTACCAGAAAACAATAGTACGTACAAAAATTATATGAAACAATATACATTATACGCAAACATACATACAAATAGATAATATGAGTCGGATCCAGGATTAGAGATATAGACAATTCTGCTTTAAAAATTTAAAAATAATCATCAATTATTGGGGAGATGGATGGCTGAAAAAGAAAAGAGTCCATCGCTTAATAAGAAATAATAGTATAAATAAAATTTATATTCTATGCTAATCGATAAATAGTGTTCTATCATAATGACAATATTTGCGAAACATAAAATTATGATTTACACTATCCTGTCGTCTTAAACTTTTGTCCGCAGTTGTATCTTTCAAGAATGAAAGCGCTGTATACGATTACCGAGAATTTGAAGGTAGAACAACGAAGATCGCTAAGAAACAGCGAATTCGTGTGCTAGCAGTAATCTGCTGGTCTCACGAGTCCGTCACACACGTTCAATAGGGTATCTCGATTGGCTTGGTGGTTTTCATGCGATGTTTGCAAAATACAGGAACAAGCGAGCTACGACCCCGTGCCAAAAGTGGGTTAGAGCAATTGTGACGTCACTCTGCGGCAACCTAGTTACCTCCTCCACCTCCTCCTTCTCCTCTTTCACGCGGTATCACCGCGGCTACCTATAGACAACACTGCGGTAAAGTAACGAGCTATCATGTCAACTATTGTTTAAGCATTAAGCCTCTGTCAGGTAGTCAAAGCTCAGACACCGTCTCGGCGTTAACACCTTGCGTACAGCGAAGCTTACTAACACCATTATCTATCGCGTCCTTTGTCTTTGGGATTAAGAATCAACGCCTGTAAGGGTAATACGTGTTCCCAAGCAGTTTTCTTCGTTTAATAAGATTAGTTCAATTTTTGTGTAACCGATTATGTCGGGTCTCCGAAGAACCTAACCCTTTGCACTCCGTTGTCCCATTCTCAGGGGACATTAGAATTTATTAGTGATTCCAGGGAATCAACTTATCCCAGCGCAACCTTTTCAGAAATGCATGTTTCCGTGAAGGTTTCTGTTAAAATGGCACAAGATTTTTTTACTCAATTTTTCACAAATTAAAGAGTTGATAGATGACAAAGATATTGTATAATTAGATACGAGTGAAGTTAGAATTACCTATCATACGTTTAATATTTAGAACGATAAAGACAAGTACAGGATATACGTATTGATGTATGAACTCGATTCTCTTAAGAAATAGGAACGTCCTAAGACTTCCGAGCGAAGTGTATGCGCCCTAGAAACAGCATTATAAAAAGCTTGATGGATCATGGCAATCTTGCGATCGAAGTTGCTTGGAATTAGATTAAGCACGGCGGTTTCGTGTTTCCGATGTTCTACGATCGTTTTTATTGCGGGAACACCGCAATCTTCTAGGCGATATAACGATACTGTATAATTGCTGGCATTACACTGGATATTCGGGTTATTCCGTAAATCAGAGAACCAACCGCAAACGTAAGCTGTCGGTGGGTGAGGTCAGTGGAAAGCAGGTTAAACCACCACCTACCATAGCGTTCAAGATGTGATAAATACCTACGATGGTAATCTTGTATCTAAAATTGTGGCGAGCTACCAAATGTAGTGTTATGAAAAATCGTTGAAAAAAAAAGAAACATTACAACGGAAAATTAATTAGGAACAACAGGTTCATATTAAATTAACAGAAAAAGCGTCAACTGTCGGATATGTTCAGTATGTTATCTACACGAGACTGATCCGGAATACTGATAGGAGAATCAGAAATGCTTATCATCCCGTCACGCAATCTACCCTATAATAATCTGTGAGCCTTGCGTTGGCCCTTTGGCTCCAGGCTAGGCACAGCCAGCCAGGAATCTCATTTTCCGCGCAAACGAAACTAGGTCAACTGCGGCTGCCGCGAAGCGTGACCTGTTTTCCGATTACATTTTCTAGTCATTACATT
Organism: Tetrapedia diversipes; assembly: GCA_033822845.1. Classification (NCBI taxonomy): domain Eukaryota; kingdom Metazoa; phylum Arthropoda; class Insecta; order Hymenoptera; family Apidae; genus Tetrapedia; species Tetrapedia diversipes. The sequence goes on along the minus strand of JAOPTO010001095.1, from coordinate 175,634 downwards.
TCCTATTCCGCTCGTAGTTAACATATTCCGTCTAATTACCGGTTTCAATGGCCATTGCCAGCTGTATTCCGCGAAACAATCTCTTCTGGCTCACAGATGACTGGTTTATCGTTCCTTCGAGCAGCCTTTCTCGATTAAAATTGTTTCAAACAAACAAAAGAAAAAGTGTGTAGGGTAAGCATAATTGTCCTAATTCTTAGAACAGTCATCTGAGTACCGATCATTTATTGACGGCACCTTACTAAGTCGTCTGGCCGGCAAACCGAAATGGTCCCACGGTTTTCTCCCGATTTCCCCCGGTTTCCTGACTTTACAGCTTTTAAATCGTGTCCCTTTTCGGCGGTAGCCAAATAACGGACACTCGAAGGTAATTAGCAGCTATAGCCGTCTTGACGCGCACTTCTGCGGTTCTCATGAGATAATCGAAATTATTTCTGAGAGAAGTTTTATTTTTCCAACTAACAATAAACATAGTTTATCTTTCGTTAGTACTAGTGTTTTAATGCCAGTTCACAAACACATCCCTAAATCCTAAAAGTGATTTGCAACCTCTTTCTCTCTCCTCCTTTTTCCCATTCCCCCTTCTTCGACACCTCCGCAACATCGCAAATCCGCTAAACGACCGAGTTTTCCCCATCACGACCGTTGATCCCATTCACGGAGTATGTTTCGCCGAAGAAAAGCATTAAATTAGAGGCGAACTCAATAAAGGCCCTCTCTCTCTCTCCACACACACACACACCGATCTTTCTATCGAGATAAGCCAGAGTCGCGAGTAATTTCACGCGCGCGATTTCAGAGCGGAATCCTCGAGCATCGGCGAGATAGTTGCCGGCCCTCTTTCGAGCGGCGTTCGCGGATCCACGAAATTGCAGAAATTGCCCGGCCGCTTTAAGCCAGCCGAGATTGCTTCCTGTTTCCCGCGCGACACGTACTTATTTCGCAGAAAGAACGACCGCGCGATAACACTGCGCCCAGCAGCCGATGCCGCTCGAGCCGGTTGATTCCAAAAGAGAGCGTGGACGAAACGGGGATGGAAGAGGCGGCGCAGACCGTCATGGGGTGGTTAGGAACGCCCCGGTGTGTGCCTCCGGAGGAGGCAGAGAGGACAGACGTTTCCCTCGACACGGAAGAGAAAAGCGGCCGAGAGCAGCGTCTGCAAATGGCATGGATTAGGTAGCTTCCCCTCGGCGAATCCGCGTTTCCTCCCGGGGGACCCTGCGAGGAATTCTCTTTTCGGTAAAGCCGCTCGCTGTACACTGCCGTACAAAAGTAGAGGGGGCTTCGTTTTTCGATTGGGTATCTATAGATCGAAGGTGCGGTCAACTTTGTTATGTATTCGAAATTGATATTGCAGGGATGTTAGGTCGTCTTTGTGAGTAAATGCGTAATAATAATAAGTATAATTTATTTAAACAACAACTATTAACACAGTAAAACAAGGAAATGTAACATAAATGTTGATCACACTGAACTCTCTCTCTCTCTCTCTTTTTCAATATTACTCTTTACTATAATTGCTATTATTACCACAATGACTGTTTTCTTTTTATCGCTGCTCTCTTTATCTATACCATAGATCACACTTCGCTACACTCATTTCACAACACGAACCTTAATGGCTACTCATTGTTTATCATACGCACTCGCCACACTTATTCTTCCATAGAAACATTGTTCTCTCTTACACCCCATACTCTATGATAACCATATTACCAGAGTCTTTTCACTCTACGCTCCAGTTCTCGAACTCTTGAAACTCTGTCTCTCAACTGACCCGCGCACGTATCTTCCCCGAATATTTACCCTTTCGGACACACGCTTCCTTTCTTTCCGATTTTCGATCTTCTTCGCTCAATACATCCAGTCAAGTACACCCGAAATCTCTCGGTCTCGCGTCATCTTAAGTGCTCGTCTTTCACGCCTCGAGAACGTTTCATTCGCTCGCCCAATATTGCTCAATCCAATTCACTATCATTCGAACGAAGACTCACTGTTCCATCCTCACGATATTGTGCAAGCGACGAAAACAGACAAAGAAGAAACAAAAAAAGTGTCTTATTTAAGAAAAAAACTTAAAATCAAGAAAATTAAGAAAGCAAACTATTAAATTATTTGGGTGATATATAATATGATAATTTAGCTTTCTATTTTCCGTTTTACTTCTCGTTTATAATATAGCACTTTATGTAAAGCGAATGATGTTTATATATTTTCTCCGCATATGTGTGTATGCGTATGCGTGTATGTATGTGTATCATGTATGCGACATGTAAATCTCTTTCGTCTTCTGCTGTCTAACAGATGGCGACATTGTTATATCTCTTACACAAACCTTACGGACACAATACAGCAAAGATTTAGCATCGACGCGAAAAATTCTAAAGCAGCTTAAAAAGTTTATCACGCATTCTTGTCAAGTCGTATCCTCGACATTTGGCAACGCGAAACAGGTAATTCGCGATATCTCGTAAGCAGCGATTTCCCAAAATAAATTAGACCCGGGCGAGGCTCTCAGACCTATCCAACCCGAACGAACCGTTGAATCAAGCTTCCATTTCGATCAACGGTTATCGGTTTCGACCCCTGTTTCTTTCGAGGAACGTTCCGAAGGTTGCCCCGGAGAACACCGCCGGTAAAATGTATTCGCGACAGGCAATTTTGGTACGTTCGCCATTCTGGTGGACGTGGTGGCGGCGAAGCTCTACGGTTATTCCGTACGGGCGAACTGTTGCGAGCGCAGCTCGATTTCCATTCGAGGGAAATCGGCCGGAAGGTCGCGAGGGTTAAATTAGCCGCGCGGAATGAAGCACAACGGGAACCTGGGAATTTCGGCCACCATCCCCCCTCCCCCCTTTGCCGCCGCCCATCGGTTTCGGAACAGTAGTTGAGGCTCTATAATCGAGCCGCGATAGCGGGTTCAGAAGGTGGTGCAGCGAAGTCGTAAAATCTTGGAAGCTATAGTCTGGATTAGGATGAAAACAATTCAGGGATCGTGGAAGGGTTAATTCGGCGCAAACGGAAATATACGACAACGCGCGAGTTATCGAGAAGATTGTCGCGGCAGAAACATTGATTGGTCGATGTAATATCGGTTAAAAGTTAAGATACGGATAAATGAAGCATCGAAAACTGCAGTTCGAAAGATATAGAGGGTGTTTAATTTAAAATACTCGTGCGTTTGACATAACAAAGGAATACTTTATTTGTAACTTGAACGGTAGCAAAAAATGCATATGGTACAAGGAACATTTTTGTTGTCTGACACTTTCTCAATTTCTGTATCACTATTCTTTTTCTATGCATAGATAAGCATTTATACAAAACGCATAAAACAATTATGCGACCCACAGTAGCGGACAAAAGTTTAAAACGACAGGACAATGTAAAATGTAATTTTATGGTTCGCAAATATTGTTTATCTATTCATTTTTATCGTCATTATAATAGAACACTATTTATCGACTAGCATAGAATACAAATTTTATTTATTCATACTGTTATTTTTTATTATTTAATTTATTTATTTTCTTTTGTCCGCTACTATATATTAAATGAAATGCCTTGTATAAGAAGATAAATGCCCCGCTCTATTTTCCTTTCTGAAAATGGAATCACGTAATGTAGGTGCTCTTGTAGCTTGAAATTGAAAGGAAAGAAAATTAAAATCCAGGTTGCACAGGTGACATTGCGTGACCTTGAACAAGGTTCCTTACCTCCCTTACGGTCCAAAGTGAATCTTCTGTAACGGAAACAGTCCCGTTTCACAACTCCTCGCGGGGAAGCGTTAATTTACGTCCCCGTTGTATCCTGTGGCCCATGCTGTAAATAATTTTTGCCTACGCCTGGGTTCAGCTTCGATTGTTTTCGGCGGCCGCGAGGCGGGAAGGAGAAAGCGCAAGACAGAGCTAAGGGGACAGGCTGTTGAGAAAAGGGAGCGCAGAGAAACAGATGTGCAAGGGACCGTCGAGGATTGGGTAGTGGCGGGGTTTCCCGTAATTTCCCGAGGGTAAAGGTGGAGAAACGTGCCTGTACCATCGTCCTTTTCGTCTTTGTGAGCCAACGCGCCGTGGACGAAGCCGCTAATCTCTCGAGTTGCACCGCAAGGAATCCAGCTGGAGAAGTAGGAAACGGGAGGCGCTTACAATAGACCTGACTATAACAACGGCGGTTATCGTTATCTCGTTGGAAAAGAAAAATTCGGCTTTCCGTTCGGGGTTCTCTATGATTTCGAACTGGGTTACCGATCTGGTGGACTCTTTTCGTTTTACCGCATCCGTCGGTTTCAAGGAAGTGTACTATGTTTGAAACAGTCGCTGATGAATCTGGGAGACAGTGATGCACGCGAATGGACGAGGAAGCTGTAGAAAATTATCTATTGAGAAAATCATGCTTTGATTAGACGAAATTATAGTAGGATACGCTTATGGTACATGAAGTAAGTTTCAGTCAAATAAAATATACAGTGTCGAAGTTAAGAATGAAAATGCAAATGGATCTATCTTTTCGTTACGCACTGTATAACACAAACATTTATCGTTGTTTGAGAGGATCTTTCGCATTTTTTTCAAAATGATGTTTCTTCTAAACAAATAATAGATTGCAAGTTCATCGGTAAGAAAACTGTAGATAGTGGTTTCAGTGAGTTTACTGAAAGTCGAGAGCCAAATTTTTTATAAGGAAACGACAAATCTTATTGAGAAACTGCTTTTCGTTTTTATAGGCCAGCCCCTGCTCGAGATCAAGATATAAAAGTCCCCGCGCGATGGATTCGCCGTGCTTATCGAGGAGGTCACGTTTGCCCGGGGATTTCTCGATATACAGTTTAGGACGGCTATAATCATCGTCCCCCATTGACGTTTCCGGGTATTGAATAACACCCGTGCGATAAATAACGGTCGATCCTTCGAGAGATCACGATACCGCTCGAAAACGTCACCGGCACGTGAACGCGCGACCCCATCGAAATCTAGATGAAAGCTCTTGGTCGAATGCGTCGCACGCTCGCCTTTATTTATGACAGATTTACAAAATTGGAAAAACTCTTCGCCCCGCACGGCGATCCAGACTATGTGTCCGCGTCCTCCCTTCCTGCGGCGAACCTCGACCCCACGAGATTCAAATTTATGGTCCCGTCGATGTCCCGGAGGGACGTTTTTATTGCCCTCGGTCACCGTCGAATTCCAGTAAATTAAGATACAGCACGGAAATCTGTTGGAGCATGTACGACAATAAAATTGCTCTGCCGGGGTGAGACGTAAGATTCACCCGATTCGTTGAATAGGTACCTTAACATCGAGTTGATAAATCAAGTGTAGAGGGTTGATCGATTTCAGAAAATTAGACGATTGGATTTGTGATTTGAAGATTTATTTAATCCACTGTAACCGTCGGAATTTGAAAAATTATAAGGGGGAGGGACACAAATTCCCGATACAAGATTGAAATTAAAAAGCTTCGATTAACAATAATTCCCTCCTATTCGTCTGGACAGTTTTAATTCCCCCAAAAACAACGGCCAGCACAATCTTTTTGTTGGAAAATTAAAAAAATTAAAACTATTAGTACCGTCAGGCTAAGGATGACTTTGCCTGCATGCAATCTCTAAAATTGTCACCACCGATTCTCGCAGAACCTCTTCCGGTTACGATTGTCAAATTAAACGTCGTTCAGAGGCACTTAAAAGTATCGGGAATCCGGTAAACGATTCCTGTTAACACCTCGATCCTGAATCTCGCCGTAACAACGTCATGCTCGCCGAGGCGGCATTCGAGGGGTGAAAGACAAGAAAAGCGACGGCGGCCGTGTGCTGTCCGGAGATAAAGCGAAGAGCGGCATGCAAAAGAGGCAGCCGCGACGAGACGGGCTCGAGGAGAGCGAATAAAGAAGGAGAACGGAGGCCGACAGGTGTTCCACAGCTCTTGGCAAATTACTCGTCGCGGCAAGGCCGACACGAAGAGAGTTGAGAGACAAAAGAGAGAGAGAGAGAGAGAGAGAGAGAGAGAGAGAGAGAGAGAGAGAGAAGCCCGTTTGTCGATTGTCGACACTCTCTGTCGCTTGGTAAGGCGGCCATTGCCTGCACCGCCTACCCTTACCAGATACTAATTTGCTTTTCCCTGTTCGCCTTCCGCTTGCATTAAAGTTCAATCGTTCGACGAGCGACGGCTAATAGTCCTGGCAAAGCGATTCGATTCCTACCTTCCTTCGCTTCACCACCCTCCCGACTCTCTCCTTTTTGTCTTCCCAACCCTACTTTCCCTCCCCCGTGCGGATTTATATTACGCGAGCCTGACGTCTATCGGCGACGACGCGCGAGTAAATCCGGTGGTTTCCGATGAAATTGAATTGTTAGGTAATTTCAAAGTTTCCACGTGGAAGCGCACTCTGTAACAAGCTGGCTGCGATCGCACTGTTGGTTGAAGCGGTGATTGTGTTGTTGATATGGGAACGCTTGGAGGTGTAACGAGTTTAATTCTCTTAGTAGGTGGTATTTTGTTTGATCAAAGGGGAAGAAACTTTAGTTGGTCCCAGTTTCTTAGATTCACTTTAAATCTAAGACTTAGTGCTTGCTAGAAAATGGAATGATAGATAAATAATTGATGTATTACCTAAAAATCTCTACGATTGACTACCTATGAGATGAAAAGGGTTAACAGTCTACACGGTATTTGTTACTGTAAATAGAATTCATTTGTTTTGTTACGATAAAAGTGAAAACACTGATACCCAACGGGTGTTTATTAGAACAAGTTCATTTAGTCCCTCTGCAAGGTATATCAACCGGTTAGCTAGATTTCTTAGACCAATTTCTCCCACATTCTGTTTCCTTTTATCTCTCGATCTGAGGGCTCGCTTAATCTCCAGTCGCAGACAGCGACCGTTACGTGCTGTGTGCTGCTAGCCGTACTCCATTCTCCGCAGTGGCTTATCCTTTCTGATAATTAACGTGGCGTCCGATACTATTTATATGTGATAGCAAACTCTAGGCTCGCGCGTTCGGCTTAGCCTGTAACCCGGCTGCTGCTTGCCAGAACAGCGTGCAACCGTGGCGTAATTTCGTCGGGCGCCTGCTCGTGCTTCCAATTACCGCGAAATCGTATTAATCCCCGCGAAAATCCCGTGTCGAGGTGATAAACGCGTACCGACGCGGTTGCGCCAGGATTACGCGGCCATGCCACCTGGGGCGAAGATATCCCGTTTACACGGACACGACACCTTCGAGAAAAACTTCTGTTCGGAACACAACGAAACCTATCGACTCCGTATTGCTTTATTTGTTCCCAATACTTTTTTTTTAATTACACACGTGGCTAGTGCTTATGAACGTATGTGGTGATAATCGAAAAGTTTGCTGTTCGTTTGTTTGTCGGTGTAATATGGATTTTAGATAGTCGAATAATATTTCCAAATATAGTAATTTAATAGATTCAATAGATAAATACAGTAATTTCTTCTACTTTTTTTTTTATAAAAATCGTTTAGTACGGAAAGCTCAGAGCAATCAAATATTAGCTCATAGCAAATTCCGTTTTTCCATGGAAAATTTAATACCGATGGAATATCGGAAACAAAATCGTCGTTCAAATAAACACGTCGCTCTCGCTAACGTTTATTTTATCTATTCGATAAAAAACACAGTAATAGGAAGCTTAGAAAATGCATTTCCTAGATTTGTTTATCTTATTTGTCAATAAAAATGGAAATAGAGAAGAAAGACAAATGCCTCTCTCACGCAACAATTTACTCGATAACGAATAGGTGGGTCATAAAATTTTATTTCCAATACATAAAATTCATTTCCAATGTTCTAATAAAAATTGTTAATCGTTCAATGCGGCATTATTTACTTTAATATATCCTATAATTAGCGGTAATGTTCAAAATGCACTAACTGGCAATTTTTATTCAACTCTTACGATTGTAAATAATTGAAATTCTCCAGTCACCAATGACCACCATTGCGTCACAGGAGAAACCGTAGCCGGCCATATATAACCAACGTGGCAATCAAAGGGTTAACACTATTCCTACCACGACCGGTCAAATGACCGTTCTTAAAATTTTGATTAGAATTTCATATATACAACATAATTGAATCGCCTTCAAACTTTATGCTTTTCCTCAAATATACGTGTAATACATTTTTCAATATTCACTTCTTTTTCATTGTTTATTTTTCGAGAAAAATTTGTAGCCTGTCTTACGTGGGAATGTCGCGGTAGGAATAGGTGTACGTAAAGTGTCGGTTGGAATAGTGTTAAGGTAGCCCCATGAAGCGAACTAGCATTTCTTTCTCGTCGCCTTACATTCACGCATAATGTGAACCACTGACAGGGGTGCCATTGACAAGTAAACGACGCTAAGTGCTTCTCGTTAAACGTTTAATAAAATCGAAGAGATTTATCGATGTGCGAAACGCCAGAATTCCAACGCCAGCGTGTTCAACCGGCGGAGGCTTAATGCTTGCCTGTTTCGCTGCTGAAATTCCGATCGGCCGTATCAATGTTTTATCCGGACGTTTAACTCTCCGTCGAATTGCCCGGCACGGTATTAATCGAACGACCGTTTCGTAATCAAACAGTGGTCACGGGGCCGCCCGTGAACGTTAACAATTTGCTCGATGAACAGTTCATTTAGGAACCACGAATCAATCATGCACGTGAGCCGGTCCTTTAATATTTGTCCACGCGGCGCGACCCATTTGCGATGCCGACCATCCGCTCGGTACGTGCGCGCAAAAATGATTCGCGACGCTGGTGTGTTGTATGCTTGGCTATTATACTCGAACAAGCCTGCTTATCGCAATAGTCATTCTCTCAACAATCATCTCTTTCCAAATAATTTTGCCGCCTACTAATAATTCATCCATATCCTTTAAACCTTACGTCACTCGTACTCCTTAAACTCCAAATTCTCCTCACTTCATCTCATCCATACTTCTCCGTTTTACAGATCCTTAAAAGGACTAGTATAAAATCCAAAAAGCACACTTGTCCTAGAACAATCGTATCAGTATAGTTATGTTAAATCTGGTTAATCTCGCCATACAAAATTCTGCTCTTAACCCTTTCGTTACGGGTACCGACTATAGTTAGCATCCACTCGTCGATCTGTGCGTAAGGGTGCAGACTATAATCGGCGTTCACGTGACGACTAGTGTATTGAATGCTGACTATAGTAAATTTTTATTTATTTTATTTATCATCAGCAAAATTTGTAAATATGTAAATAACTTCTCAAATAACTAAACACCGACATGCAATGCGTTCAGTGGCGTCACTCTGCAGAGCGGACTACCGTAACGAAAGGGTTAAAAATCCCTCGCGTGTTGCGCTCATTCCCGCTACCGGGAATACAACAGGAGTCTGCCTCGCTTTTTCGACGCAGATAATATAGCACGGATCCCAATTTCGATAACCGAACGCGGATCGAACACGCGGGACGCGCGAAAGACTTCGACTGCGTGGTAGGATTAATTTTTGAATTTACGCGCACCTCGAGCGTGGTCCGGATTCGAGCTTTTGCCAGGATTCGTTCATTCATCCGTTCCATTCCCGAGCAGAATTAATCTCATAAGCAGAAAAGTGATCGCCGCGCGATGAATCCGATTCACGTGCTCCGCGGGACCCTTTGTAAATCGTCGCGCGCAAATGTGATTACCTTTGACGGCAGTTGTTCGGAATTTGATTTAAAATAGCTGGAATAACTGAGAGAAAGAGAGGTAGGTGCAACGTTTCGTTTATTCTACCCGAGCATGATGATTCCACTTTCCTTCCTTCGTTCTGTTGTTTTGTACGAAATTCTATTTAACGTCCAACCTTTTCAATTCTAAATATTCTCTGCAACACAAATCTCGCTGGGCTAACTACGGTTTCTTTTTATTCTTAGACACGATGGTACGATGTAAATTCAGATTGCATAAGGAAGAATAATAATTACAAGGAGGCAATAATTGAAAGAATGTTAATTGAAAGAATAATTATAATGCACTCGAATGTTAGAAAATCCCTTGGTTAACCCTTTGACTATTAAATACTCCCGTTCAAAGTACTCCGTATAAACGGCACTCTATTAACAATTGTGTTGCTCTAAGTGGGAGATCGGAAAAATTGCCAGACGTATATACGCGTCCATAATCCACGCGAGTAACTTTTATCAGAGGACGCATATACACACCCATACTTCACACGAGTAACTTTCATAGTCCTTAGCAGTCAAAGGGTTAAATATCCTTTGCTCAACGTTCTCGAAATTTTTGTTCGATCAATGAAAAAGTATTTTCTTTGAGATAACTATTCTTCTTCCTTAATTATTATCTTGTGCTCAAGCAAGATCTAAAAGGCCAATCTCAAACTGCATGAAACAAGACAAAGGTATGCTAGCAAACAAAGGTATGCTAGTTTTCTTTCCGCAAGGGCTAGTTTCCTTTCAGTTCGACGGAGTAGCTCTGAACGTAACAAATGGCAAGCGTCCCGGGGATCGAAAGGTAATAATCGTAACACGTCACGGGGGAAAATAGTTGGTTAACGGTAAAAGTTCGAATCGGTTGGTTTCCGCGAAAAAACAACCGTGTCTTGCAACTGCAACTCGCATGTTCGCCCGCAAACGAGAGCCGGGAAGAAATATCGCAGGTATGTAACCTTGCATATCGTACGATAACGGCTTTTCGATATTCCCCTTACGATCGGTTACGTGATCGAAGGCTGACGCGAAAATTCGCTGTTACATCTCCTCGAGAAATTTCCGAGGAACAGAGTCCAATTTTCCTTCATCCTTTAGTAACGAGTAGATACATATATACATGTGCTGTACGCCTATCTATCCTACTATAGTTCACATGAAGCATCGCGAGGTTCCAAGCTTGCGAACATTAACGGGGGAACATTCTATACTGTGAATAAACTATCCACGACGTTTATTATCGTTAAACTATTTGAGAGATTTATAAGGAAAAATATAATATAATAATTGAACAACTTTAGGCTAATACAATTGATTTGCTCTTTACTTCTGGCTCTTTTCTACAACACAATTGTTCCTTATGAAATGTGAATGGTGTTCATATATATGCAATCCGTGTATGTGTGTGTATATATGTAAATGTCCTGTGTTTTCTTGTCTAATAGATGGCAGCATTGTTATATCTCTTACAATTATTCATACGTGTACGAAAATTTCGGAACAGAACTTAATCGACAAAAAATTTGTAAACTTTACAAATTGTAAATTTTCTACGAGTGACCCTAAAACTGTTGAGATATCAATCGGTGTCGCCTGCTGCGTGCGTTATTACACAATCAGACGAAAATTCTGCAACGATTTAGAAATCACCCGTTACGCAAGCGTTGAACCAGGCTTCCAAAAATCAGAAACTCGAGGCTTTCGAAGGAGTCAAAGAGCGATCGCCTCTTAAAAAGAAAAACGAAGATTAATCATCGTTCGTTACCGTTTTGCTTCGAAGAATATATAACGAGGGATACAGCCGGTTTTACGTTCGCTCGAAGAGCGAGAAATCGCAAAAACGTACGGCGGCGTGCTTCGTGGCAATATCGCAGCTGCACTTACGAGCAGCCGACAGTTCATAGGCAACCCACCCTCGAGCAGACCCGGGTTAGGAATTCGTTGCGATAACGTAGCAGAGGGAACAGAAGGGGGACGATGCCGGGGGGAACAAATGGATCTTACGAACGCCGCGTTACTTGCCACTGTAACCGTTGGATGGACTCTGTAACGTTATCGTGGAGTGAGTTGCAAGTGCACTGAAACTTCATTGCAATCATCCGGTGCACGAACACGCTTGGCAAGCGACGCCCCTTCCTCTTTCGACCTTCCTTTACACGCTCTTTCCTTGACCGGCCATCGAGGCTAGAAATTTATTACCCATGCTTTATATTCTCGGGGAGCCGGTTGCTTGCTTGAGATTCGGTTAATTTTTTAAACGTTCGAATTCGAGAGTTTGAGAGAATAAAATTTCCTGCCCGGTGGATAGATACCTATCTCTGGAACGTATTATTTTTAATTCGTTGAATCAAATGTTTAAGGGTGGTTGAACGATTAAATTGCTCGCTGCCTTTTCCGATGGAGCATTCATGAAACGTGATAGAACGATTGATATTGCTCGTCACTGTTAAAAAATTGAAGCCAGCAAAATTCAACGGTGCACCCAGAATGGAAGTTGTGAATTTGGTAAATTGTACGGCTTCGAATATTTTACGGGGCACACTTTTCGAAGCTTCAAAACGGGATTGACGTGGAAACGGTATAACCTTTTTTAAGTGATTCGGTAATGATATAACCGTAACAGGTAGAACGATAATCGCGATACGTGGCCGAAGATAAATGAATGAGGTTGTAATAATATCTGTGGAACGTGGCAATCATATCGCTAGCGTTTCACGGTCGATCGATTTGCTGAATTCAGCCGAGGAGCATGAATAGGAAACGACATAAAAGCAAAGAGGAGGGAGCGCGGAACCAGCGAGCAAACCGAAGATTTCCTCGATAGTGTTCCGTTACTGAACTTTCCGCTCGTCCTTCAACTTCCAATTAATTAGGAGGCTAATTAAGGTGAACCAAAGCGAGCATAATCGCCGCGCTGGTCCCATTATTCTCGGTAAAGCGCGGTTCATAAATGTTCAAAAGGGATTGAAACGAAAAATTGTTCCTCGAGCAAAAGGAAGGGGTTGCTTTCTGTGGAAATTTAATCGCGAGAAACAATTATTGATTACAGCTACTACAGATGTCTTTCTGACATAATCTGTTGTGTTCCGCCGTAAGTTGCAAATCATTGTGTATAATAAAAAATGCAACGCCGAGCGAAATAAAGGACGAAAGCTTTTATTTTGTAATCAGAGTGTACTCGCGTGTCTAAGTGTAGACGTACGCCCTGAGACGTTCTTGTTCTTGTTTTCCAGGGGAGAATTCGTGGCTTTTATGAACTTAAAATAGAGAGGTAGGAGTTATCTTGGGTTAGTGGTTAGTAAGGGATGAGGTGTTAAGGACAAGGTTCAGTGATGACTCGTGAGAGTGAAATCATCGGTTGTCGGAGAAAGGATTTTGGGACGTTTACTGGAGTTTAATCTATGGCGGATGAGTAGGTAGCGTTGTCTTAACTTAAAACAATATTATGCGTTTGCATACAACAAATTGTTTCATCTTTCTTCCTGAAATAAGATGAATTCTGTGTTTCGATGCGATATAAAATGGATCACCGAGAAATTTAGTCGACGTGAAAGAAGAATTGAAAAGAAATTTAATCGAGGCTCGTACCGGAGAAAAAACGTATTTATGGATATCTCGAGCCTTAATCAAGGAACTCGTTGGTAGAAAAACGTGGAAATTGTTGCAGGAATACTGTTGTACTTCATACACCTTCGCTTGAGAACATGGGACATTCTCTGCTGTTTAATGAAAACTCTAGCGTTTGATGCAAATCGTGAAGCTCGAGCTACGTTTCCCGTTTCGATCAAATTACTTGGTTGTTCGTTGCCTGTTCAAATGTCAAACGTATCTAATAAAATTCCTTTATATTCATTTCTAATGTTACACGATAAATATTCTGTGAGCTTCAAATGAAAAGAACGCTATCTCAAAATATTCCAAGAGCAGAAACGAAGCGACGATTGGTTAATCGTTAAAAAAATATCAATGACATTATTTCTATTTCGAGAAGCTTCAGGAGTTTAGAATTATAACGAAGTATTTTTGCACGAACTTTTCCGTCGGAATATCTTACACAGAACGAAGCTTAAACTTCTTTTTTTATGCACCCACGGATACGGTTTGTTATACCAACTCTTTACGTTTTCTAGCATCGCTCTGTGCCACAGAGCGCAGATTTAATTATGCACCCGCTGCGAAATACAGAGGGTGCCGCCGCGCCGGGACCAAATCCCACTTCTGCGGAGCTTCCAGCTTCCATTGTCATTATCCTTCCGTTTGATCGTTGGACGATTAAACATTTCGTTCGTCTAATCCGCTTACAACGCCAGCGCGACAGTGTGTAATTGCATCGGCTCGTAAACGAACCTCTCCGCTACTCACGTATGCATGTCTTGCCGCACGATTACGTTTACTGTCTTGTTTAAGTCTAACGCGTACACTTATGTAGGTACTTCAACATGTGACCGGTACGAGACGCAAATATTTGATTACTCTTATCGAAGCAAAAGAGTTAATAGTGTCTTGGAAATATTCAAATAGATTTCGATCGAGAAAAATCTCTTCGTATATTGAAATTTTTACGTGAAAGCTGTTGAAAATGGGATTTTAAATTACTAAATAAAATAAACTATTATTTAAAATACTTGAATTCTTTATTCTATGACATGGAGAAGGTACAATTCTAGCCGAACTTTAAGAGCTTCGTCATGAGACTGGCAAACGCAGGTCTGTCTGGATCTTTTAACCCTTTTATTCGGTATCTTAATATTTTCTTACTATCTAAATTGTCAGATGTGGCTTAGGTTCTTGGAAGAAACTCTTCAGAAAGTACGTTAAGAAAAAACTGTTTTTTTTTGGTTAATTTTTGCTCCGCAACATTTCTGTATTCAAATTCTAACCAAAGCGATTTTAACGGTAAATTGGTTCCTCGAAAAATTCCGTATCTCATACGTATCGAGAATGAATGAAACTGTATTAGGAATTTTATTTCAACGCTAAACAGTACATTACATCTTATATTGTATTGCAAAGTGTAATGTTGGGCAATAAAGTGAGGAAAATTTGGAGTTTAAGGAGTACAAGTGGCTTACGAATCAAAGGACGTGGATGAATTATTAGTAAGCGAGAAAATATTTGAAAAGAGATGACTGTTGAGAGGATGACTATTGCGATAAGCAGGCTTATTTGAATAGATGCGAGTATGATAGCCAAGTATACAACCATAAAAGGATCATACTGAACATATCTCGCGCTTCGATCGTGTTAAACTGAAGACAGTGCCGTGTGAAGGAAAATTTTTCCAACTTTCTTACTAAGTGGTAAATTAAAATTGTTCAATTCAAGTAGCGTGTAAATTAAAAGGTTACCTGAACACCCTAATTTAACTCATAGTGAAAGATACAGTAAACGGTGAAACAACCCCTTGCCCCGACTGCGATTAAGCTGACGTGTCTTGTGTAAACGTCAAAAAGTACGGAGTGTCCCAGGTTCCTGCAGACACTTCGAAACTTCCAGTCCCTTCGGTGATCCAACTTTTCCCCTTCCCCCGTCCCCGTCCCCTTCTATAATACTATCGCCTCTATCCATCCATCTTTCTCTTTATCGCTCTACTTTCATCCTCCTCCCTCTCTCTGTCTTTGCGTATACATCTATCTCCATCTCCCGCTGTTGGCCAAGGCGTTCGAGATAATTGTGGGGGCGTATTATTCTTTTGAAGTGTAAACGCAGACGTTGACATTATTAATGTCTCCGATAACCGAGTGCTTCGAAGTTGGAGAGGTGCACGGGTGAGAGATATACCGTACGGTCGAATCGGAGGAACAGTTGAAACATTACTTTGACGTTAAAATACGATTGTTGTATCGAGGTTCATGGTTGAAATGAAAATATGCATGTACATAGATGTTTGAGTAATTCAGACAGAGGAATAATCAACGATTAATATTCAACGCGAAAGATGGTAAGCGAAATCATGCGAAGTTTTGTGGAAACGAACAAGATAAACGGTAATAGGGAAAACGTAGTGACTCGTTTTTTTTAGCAACGCTGAAGGAATACCGATGACTGATAATCTGGTCGGAAATTTCATCAGTCAACAAACAAATGTCCCATAAACCTGTGTCTAAATTGAATTTCGTTCTATCAGCCAGGAACTCAATCGAACGGCCGCGTGGATTCTAAATGCTCGCCGTTCACTGTGCAAATTAACCGGCCCACCGTTTGTTCGATTCGCGTAAATTGAGCACGATAGGCACCGTTAACCTTTTTTTCCCCTTTTACCAGATTGCTTTCAAAGTACGCTAACTTTTTGACAACAAGTTCTGTATCCGACACGAGCCATGCTTTTTATACGTAGCCTGCTTGCTTGCTCGATTCATTTTCTGATTTATCAATTTAAAATTGAAACACTGAAACGTCCTTATGCATTTTTTCATGTTTACATTAACACAGGAACCAAGATTAATCATTTATAAATTTAGAGCGAAACTAACATCGTGAATTTCGAATTTCCGTAGTAAACTCATTTAGCAGCGCTCGTTATCAAAGGGTTGAAATCCTAAATCGAATCCCCAAAAACAACGCCTTACTTTTTGTTTTTTATTTACGCTATTGAGTCCCAAATGGAATTATAAGCAATATGCCCATTGCTGTGCATATCAACGTTACAAATACATTGCTACTCGAGAGCTAATTACATAGAAAATCAGAAGTAACGTTCAGTACTCGTCTCTATACCAAGGAGAATGTGATTGACTTTTAACATACAGTAGCGGACAAAAGTTTAAGGCCAAAGGATGAAAAAAGAAAAATAAATAAATTAATTAATAAAAAATAACAGTATAAATAAAATTTGCATTCTGTGCTAATCAATAAATATAGCGTTCTACCATAATGACAATAAAAGGGAATAGATAAACAATATTTGCGAACCATAAAATTATGTTTCACATTGTCCTGTCGTCTTAAACTTCTGTAATTAGTAACGGGTCAGTGTTCGGTTTAACAAGAAAAGCAATTATCGTATTAGGGGGGAAAGAATCGCCGATTGCAAAGTTTTAGAATCACGTCGCTTCTTCGTGAATATTCGATTGCTTGTCGATGATCGTTCACCGGAAAGGAGAGAAAACGAACGAAAACGAGGTTGTTTCGAACGGATAGCGAGAGAACAGCCTGTTCTCCCGATGGATTTGATTTCGCGCAGGGTGAAGGAAAACGTCGGTCAGGATGGCTGCGGGAGGAAAGACGGCGCGAGGGGGTGCGCAAGGTGCAGAAACGTAATACAGCTGATATGATTGGGGCATCGGCGGTTGGGAAGAGGGAAGGGCAGATTGGAAAGTAACTGGAAGGACCAAAAGGAATCGAACAACGTCGGGAAAGATGAAAAGAAACGCGAGAAAGGTAGCCGAAGACGGCGAAGACTGGGCGAGAGGTACGGAGTAGAACTGGCAAATTGAAGCTCGCGTAAGTGGAAAGCCAATTTGGTGTTTCTTGTTGCGAAAATAAGATCACAGGAAATTATTAGGTATCGTAATGGGCGCAGCACGCGTTTCCGCCGCCGTTAGAACTCGTTCGGACACATATCGGGAAAATCAAATAAACACTATGCCCGATGGTTTCGCGTTAGGATCAAACGGGACAGATAACTTTATATTAACCCTTTGCGCTCCAGAGGTGACCGTCAGTCATCAAATGATAGTTTCGCAAATTTTCAGACTTTAGTTAGTTTGTATTGGAAATTGAATACAGAAATACTACGAAGCAAAAATTAATCATAAACCAGCTTTTTCTTAACGTACTTTCTCAAGGGCTTCTTCCAAAGAAGCTAAGCCACGTCTGGCATTTTAGAAAGTTCAAAAACATCGAGAAACAGAACAAAGGGGCTGAAGGACCCGAACGGGGTTGTAAGAATTTCGACCACTGCGTTCTGCTAGTCTTGTGACAAAACTCGCTAGGTGCGGTCAAAATTGCCCTTCCTCGTGTTACGTAAAAGTATTAAATAAGTTATCAAAGTATTATTTTACAAATAAGAGTTCATTTCATTTAGCAATATAAAACCCCATTTCCAATAGTTTGTTTATCAGTCAGACTGAGAGATTAAACAGTCATACATATAAATCTTACAATTAGTATATCACTTAACTAAACTGAATGAAGTTTAATATAGGCGAATCTTAGTGAATATTTCAAATTTGAACATTTTTGAAGTTACTATCATTAGACGACTAACCGTGCAACTCTGGTCACGCAACGGTGCAATTATGTCAAGCTGAAAATTATCAAAGAATTTCTCATAATCATAGATACACAAAAATTAGCCGCTTCTCGCGTGAAAAAAGTATTTTCATTTATTTTCCTTTGCTACTGGCGCGATTCTCTTCATTTTTTCTGAACCGTTCACCTCGAAGGATAACAGTTCACACGGGTGGGACACAGAAATGTTTTCCACCGACGCATAATTTAGAATTTATCGAGGGTGTTCGAGCTGAGTTGACTCGCCCTGAAGCAGGGAAAGAAGAAAAGAGGAATTGCGGGCAGACAAATAGCGAGCGGGCTCGCCAAGGGGAAAAGAAAGATGCTTTTTTTTCGCAGGATTCCTGCTCGTCGGTTGAATGCGTGTCCTCTAGAAGGGGATGAGAGGCTGTAGCCTGTTTATATCGCGTTTCAAAGGGACAGCAGACGGGATCGCGCGTCTTCCGTTTGTGTGCACAGCTCCCCGACGAATCGAGCAACAGTGGAAAAATGTGTAATAGCCGGCCGACTGGCTCTCTTTGAAATTCACTACTGGGCGCAGTTGTAGTCGTTGACTCTGGCCGTTACTGCTATCGGCGAAGCTAGCGCGACTACGTTTTTACCTTATGAGAGGAACAGCTATGGTTGAAGCATGTTTCAAGAGGCGTTACGTTGCGTAAAGAGGTCTCTCAGTTGCAAGTAATTTATCATCGAAACAAGATACACGAAAGTCTTGTTTATACTATCTGTTCACTGTTGAGATGACACGATTGATGTGATTTTCTCAGAGTTGTTTGTCACTGTTGCTTAAATAAAATACCGAATTAATTATTTGAAATATTGTAATACTTTATTATATAGCACGAGGGAGGTCAACTGTGATCGAACCTAACAAGCTTTGTCATGAGACTAGCAAAACACAGTGATCGAAATTCTTATAATCCCGCCTGGGTCCTTCAGCTCCTTTATTTTCGAATTTTCTAAAATGCCAGATGTGGCTTGGGTTCTTCGAAGAAGCTCTTGAGAAAATACGCTAAAAGAAAGCTGCTTTATGGTTAATTTTTGCTTCGTGGTATTTCGGTATCCAATTTCTAACAGTTACAGTCATGATTGAAATAGTAGAAAATTTCTTAGAGATATGTGGTGACATGGAACCTCTGCAAGTGCTTCAAAGGGGCTGCATCAAACGTTTTACAATAGGGCCTGAATCTCCGCCCATCCTTCAGCCCAAATAGCCAATCGTTCCTCATCGCTACGGGGAGTAAATCACCGGAGTTTGATTGCAGCGTTAAAAAATCCAGAAAACACTCGCATAGTCCTTTGAATGTTTCCACATTTTCCCCCTTTCAACGCGTGCAGGGAATATAAAAAACTAGGCTTTCCTAGGACTCAAGACATAGTACATTAAAGCAACAATGTATCAAACCGACAAATAATCTAATCATTTCTATGTACTGACCGCTTGGTCAAGCTGAAGAAAAAGGAAATCCGTAAACATACGTATAAAGTAAATTATAATTAATGTTTCATATCAATCGCTGTTAATGTTCTTCGCAAAAATGTACCACTTCGCTATCGTTATTGAACATTATGCATATATTTATGCATATCCTTACGCAACGTTGCTTTCTTCCACTTTAAAACTGTATTCCCTACTCGATAACGAACCTGCCTGTAATTGTCATCCCTCGAAACCTCGAAACCTTCTATTCGAAACGTAGCGCACGGACGTTCTCTATTTGTTTTACATTTTATACACCACAAACCGATTGTCGTAATCGTTGCCGCTGCTGGTTCACGTTCAAAGCAATTCCGAATGAAATATGTCGCCGGCCGGCGAACTCGTTGCGTGCAGAACGATAGTGGCGGGCGAATAAAAATTACCACGTCACGTAAACCGGCGCGGAATTTCGCGAAATTTCGGACCCCCGGGTCAGCTCGAACGGAATATGCAAATATACGGTGGATAGCGTATCCAATAATGCGGGACACGGGTCGGCGAGCGAAAACATTTTAACGCGTAATTATCGCGGCCGGGATTAATCAGCTATTCGTTTCGCAGCGGCACGCGCAGGTAATTAAATTACAACGCACGTTCATCTGAAGACTCTCATCTCGGCTAATTATTTAATTACGTTTGCACGCGATACGCGAATGATTGAAAATACTCCCGGCTGAAATTGTTATTAAATACTTCGTACTTTAATCGCGCCTCACGGTGCGTGAACATGGTGAAATTTGCCGTCCGACGATTAAAATCGTGGATTCGAAAATGTCACGCGTGCCCCAGAATCGATGCTCCGAGAGTAATTCCGCGATTTCACGTTGGTTTCTTTAATTCTTCTATGAGTATCTCGATCGTGTTGATGATTATGGGCAAAAAGGAAGAAATAACGATAATTTTCTTTATACGATCAAACTAGTTGATTTCTGAAGGAAGATACAGGCGTCTCTCAACTTTCGCACGTAATTGGTTCTTGAAATTGTGTGCGAATGTTGAATGTTCGAAAGTAGAGGGATGTAAAAAAATGTGCACCAAAAAATTAGAAAATTAATATCTTTTTATAATTACACCAATACCCCACTTTGCGTCAGGGTTACGTTCCAAAAAAACACGACGCAAAGTGAATTAAGATTTTCTATAGCAAACCATGTAAAGATCGAAGACTGAAACTGAACTCTAAAATTAGCAAAACAAAGTGAAAATGAAACTGTATTAAAATTACGTTGATTTTCGGTTAGAAGAAGAATTACCTAGTTTTTTTGGCACGGCGCAATTAGAAACAAAAGTAGAGCCATCTGTTAGAAAACAAGAAAAAAGTTCAAGACTCGAATCCAAAACAACGCAACCTCGAAAACTTAACGACGCGCAATGAAAATTAGTACTAATTGAGCAGCGACGCAACATCGAAAAAACGCAAAACGAAACGACGCAAAGCGAGGTATCGGTGTATTCTAACAATACGTTTGGACTTATTTTATTTCTAACAAATTGTTATTCATTACACATGCATATATATGTACATAATTTTCATACATTTTATTCAAACAATAACATTTCATGTTTTCGTCGAAAGAACGTTTACGGTTTATTCCAATTTCTAGTTGGATTGCATGAATACGAAATATGGTCTTTGCTTAGGGATTTCTGAGGAAAGTAAAGCTTGTCTGTTGGAAAGCTTTCCTTGCTTCCTCGTATATCAAACCAGGTCAATCTGACGTTTAGCGATTGCGTTGAATTGAATATTCAACGTCGCAGCATGTTTCACAGCTGCACGATATTTCTTTGCAGAAAGATGCGTAAAACGAAAACGGTTTAGTTTTCAATATAAATAATGTTGCTGTGTATTAATTGGAGAAAAAAAAAGAACAGAAACGGAAATGACCAGAAAAAGAGGCGACAACTACCTTGTTCGTTAGCGAATTGTTTTAATCATTTAAATGATGCGAAACACGTAAAACATAGAAAGCACACAAACGTGGCGAACGAACGAGAACCATTCCTAAAAGTTTTCATCGCTATACACCCTTGATACGATAATTCCTGTCCTGTTACATATTTTTATTCTTCCCTTTGTCCCATTTGAGCAAAACGAACCAGAGAAAAGAAGTTGGAGAAGATTTCGCGATATTAAGTGGTGAATTCTTCAGCAATAAAGGAGAAACTTAATAAGTGAAGTTGGTTGCACGCTTCAGGGTTCTTACAAAGCTACGATATGTACAGGCAACGTGCAGTAAAATATAAAAGTAATTCCAGCTGTATCACGTTTATCCGGGAATTTCTTTTGGTAAGATGCTTATGAAACTGACTTGTTTAAACGGTTTTGACGGGGTTAAGGAAAATTAAAAATAATTAAAGTTTAGAGAAAAGAGAACCGTGTTTATGTAATAAATTACATTTCGGTAAATGTAGGATAATAGTAATAATAATAATGATTCAGTGAAAATATATATTTTAGTGTTTTTCCCTTTTTCTAATCTTCTCACGTGAAACAACTAAGCTTATTATTTATATCTTCGTTATTTTTTTTATTGATTATTTTTCTACTAAAACTATTTTATAACGTTCATATTATCATTTACTGCTGTTACAATATTCGATATGGAAAACTCGAAATAAATTTTCATATTATTTTGTCCATTTTGTATGAAATTGAAAATCCATAAAAAAATGTTCCAGTTAACTAGCTTATATAAATTAATATGTTTGATTTGTTTTGATTCGTACATCTGTTGGCGGATCGGACCAGTTGTCCTCGTGCACAATCAGTCAACTGAAACACATGACCAATGTTGTTCTGTTTACACGCCTTCAGGCGTAATTCGTTATTTGCAGTATTAGTCTCATGGTAGGAGGTCCTCTGGCTGCAGGCGATTTACGGTTTCCTGACAGCTGTCTACTGGAGAAATCTTCGATCGTTATACAGCGACACTAAAGTAGAATTTCTCAGGATAGATCGAGGAAACTGGCTTCAAGAGAGCACTCGTGTGTGTTGCTTGAGGAAGAAAATTTTAAGAAAAAGAATTACCTGACCTACAAAATTATTCCCTGTAGATATCAAGTTTTATTAAAAAAAAAGTTTTTTAACATATTTCTTTTTCAAATTTACAAAAATATTATTAAAACAATTACTTTAGAAGTTTAA